>JASKMD010000012.1:9251851-9326029 GCA_030144725.1 Haematococcus lacustris
CCTCGCAGCCAGCCTCGCAGCCATTTTCCTCGCAGCCAGCCTCGCAGCCAGTTTCGCAGCCAGCCTCGCAGCCAGCCTCGCAGCCAGCATCGCAGCTAGCCTCGCGGCCAGTTTCCTCGCAACGATTCTCCGCAATTATCGCAAGCATTGATGCACCAACGCAAGGCAGGTGCAACGTGTTGTGAGCAGCGAAGAGGCCAGACGGACCATGGTAAGAGCTTAGGACCAAGGTAAGAGCTTAGAAGGAGCTAGCATTGCGCAGCATAGCCCTTAGTATCCAGCCTAACCGCTACCACACCTGGTTGCTGCAGGCCTTACAATCACGCCTAGTACCTCCCTGTTCACCACCCCCTCCCAGTCCCCCTCACCACCACCACCACCACCACCACCACCATTTCATCACCTCCCACAACGTTCCCACTGTTGCCTCCCTTGTGTTGCAGCCCAGCCAGCCCAGCCCAGCCCAGCCCAGCCCAGCCCAGCCCAGCCCAGCCCAGCCCAGCCCAGCCCAGCCCAGCCCAGCCCAGCCCAGCCCAGCCCAGCCCAGCCCAGCCCAGCCCAGCCCAGCCCAGCCCAGCCCAGCCCAGCCCAGCCCAGCCCAGCCCAGCCCAGCCCAGCCCAGCCCAGCCCAGCCCAGCCCAGCCCAGCCCAGCCCAGCCCAGCCCAGCCCAGCCCAGCCCAGCCCAGCCCAGCCAGCCCAGCCCAGCCCAGCCCAGCCCAGCCCAGCCCAGCCCAGCCCAGCCCAGCCCAGCCCAGCCCAGCCCAGCCCAGCCCAGCCCAGCCCAGCCCAGCCCAGCCCAGCCCAGCCCAGCCCAGCCCAGCCCAGCCCAGCCCAGCCCAGCCCAGCCCAGCCAGCCCAGCCCAGCCCAGCCAGCCCAGCCCAGCCCAGCCCAGCCCAGCCCAGCCCAGCCCAGCCCAGCCCAGCCCAGCCCAGCCCAGCCCAGCCCAGCCCAGCCCAGCCCAGCCCAGCCCAGCCCAGCCCAGCCCAGCCCAGCCCAGCCCAGCCCAGCCCAGCCCAGCCCAGCCCAGCCCAGCCCAGCCCAGCCCAGCCCAGCCCAGCCCAGCCCAGCCCAGCCCAGCCCAGCCCAGCCCAGCCCAGCCCAGCCCAGCCCAACCCAACCCTACTCTCCCACCCTGCACTTCCTACTGAGGTGAGGACAAAGGAAGGTGGGTTGTAATGGAGGGCTGCTACACCTGCCCCTCCATCTGCCAGCTCTACATCTCCCTACTCTAATGGTGAGTGCATCTAGTACCCATGTCCAATGTTTGCTTCGTTACACAAATCGTCACATCATTGCCGCAGGTCTTGTGCGCCTACACGTGAGACTATCAATGCGCTCCCCACTTCTCTCGCCCTCCCCATGGACCTCCCCTTCCCTTCCCCCTCTTCCTCCCCGTCACCTCTCCCCTGACATCCCAGCAGCCAGGAGAAAGCCCACCCCACCCACCCTCTTCCCACCCCTCCCTTCCCCCTCTCCCTCCCTCTCCCCTCCCATACTTGTCAAGCCTACCCTTCCCCTCTCCCACCCTTCGATTGACGTGGCATCGCAACCCCCACCTCACCCCACCTTCCCTTCCCTAAACTCTACACTCCCCACCGCAGTCCCACCCCACTGGCGCATGGGATATGTTGCCTGGTGTGAGCAGGTAGGAGGCCAGGAGGACCACAAAGGTAAGGCCACGGTGATAGCTAACACAGTGCCCAGCCTGGTCACCCTACCGCGCGTGCACGCCCCTTGGTTGCAGGTCTGATGGGTCACCTCCCCTCCACTTTCCCTATACAACCACCCCCTCCCAATTCATCCTCCCCCGCCCCCGCCCCCGCCCCCCGCCCCCGCCCCCGCCCCCGCCCCCGCCCCCGCCCCCGCCCCCGCCCCCGCCCCCGCCCCCGCCCCCGCCCCCGCCCCCGCCCCCGCTCCCTCCCCCGCCCCCACCCCCACCCATGCCCCCACCCACCCCAACCCATGCCCCCAACCCATGCCCCCACCCACCCCAACCCATGCCCCCAACCCAACCCACCCCCGCCCAGCCCAACCCGGTTGAGCCTCCCGCCTCCCCACCTCCCGCCTCCCTGCCTCCCGCCTCCCCGTCTCCCGCCTCCCTGCCTCCCACCTCCCGCCTTCCACATCTACCTCCCCTCCCCGCCTTCACTCTTCCACTCCCCCCCCCTTCACTCAGCAGCCAAAAGGTAGGTAAGTGCTACAGTGCCCCTACTATATCTGCTGCTGCTGCCACTGCTGCTGCTGCTGCTGCCACTGCTGCTGCTGCTGCTGCCCCTACTGCTGCTGCTGCTACCCCCCTACTGCTGCTGCTGCTGCCCCCCCTACTGCTGCTGCTGCCCCCCCTACTGCTGCTGCTGCTGCCACTGCTGCTGCTGCTGCTGCTGCTGCCACTGCTGCTGCTGCTGCTGCCCCCCCTACTGCTGCTGCTGCTGCCACTGCTGCTGCTGCTGCTGCTGCCCCCTGCTGCTGCTGCTGCTACCCCCCTACTGCTGCTGCTGCTACCCCCCCTACTGCTGCTGCTGCTACCCCCCCTACTGCTGCTGCTGCTGCCCCCCCTACTGCTGCTGCTGCTGCCACTGCTGCTGCTGCTGCTACCCCCCCTACTGCTGCTGCTGCTGCCCCCCTACTGCTGCTGCTGCTGCCCCCCCTACTGCTGCTGCTGCTGCCCCCCCTACTGCTGCTGCTGCTGCTGCCACTGCTGCTGCTGCTGCTGCCCCCCCTACTGCTGCTGCTGCTGCCACTGCTGCTGCTGCTGCTGCCACTGCTGCTGCTGCTGCTACCCCCCCTACTGCTGCTGCTGCTGCCCCCCTGCTGCTGCTGCTGCTACCCCCCCTACTGCTGCTGCTGCTGCCCCCCTGCTGCTGCTGCTGCTGCCCCCCCCCCTGCTGCTGCTGCCCCCCCCCCTGCTGCTGCTGCCCCCCCCCCCTGCTGCTGCTGCCACCCATGCTGCTGCTGCCTACAGTACTGTAGGTGTCTACAGTACTGTAGGGGTCTACAGTACTGTAGATGTCTACAGTACTGTAGGTGTCTACAGTACTGTAGGTGTCTACAGTACTGTAGATGTCTACAGTACTGTAGGTGTCTACAGTACTGTAGGTGTCTACAGTACTGTAGATGTCTACAGTATTGTAGGTGTCTACAGTACTGTAGGGGTCTACAGTACTGTAGGTGTCTACAGTACTGTAGGTGTCTACAGTACTGCAGGTGTCTACAGTACTGTAGATGTCTACAGTACTGTAGGGGTCTACAGTACTGTAGGTATCTACAGTACTGTAGGGGTCTACAGTACTGTAGGGGTCTACAGTACTGTAGGGGTCTACAGTACTGTAGGTGTCTACAGTACTGTAGGGGTCTACAGTACTGTAGATGTCTACAGTACTGTAGGTGTCTACAGTACTGTAGGTGTCTACAGTACTGTAGGTGTCTACAGTACTGTAGATGTCTACAGTACTGTAGGTGTCTACAGTACTGTAGGTGTCTACAGTACTGTAGGTGTCTACAGTACTGTAGGTGTCTACAGTACTGTAGGTGTCTACAGTACTGTAGGTGTCTACAGTACTGTAGATGTCTACAGTACTGTAGATGTCTACAGTACTGTAGGTGTCTACAGTACTGTAGGGGTCTACAGTACTGTAGGGGTCTACAGTACTGTAGGGGTCTACAGTACTGTAGGGGTCTACAGTACTGTAGGGGTCTACAGTACTGTAGGTGTCTACAGTACTGTAGGGGTCTACAGTACTGTAGGTGTCTACAGTACTGTAGGGGTCTACAGTACTGTAGGGGTCTACAGTACTGTAGGGGTCTACAGTACTGTAGGTGTCTACAGTACTGTAGGTGTCTACAGTACTGTAGGTGTCTACAGTACTGTAGATGTCTACAGTACTGTAGGGGTCTACAGTACTGTAGGTTTCTACAGTACTGTAGGTGTCTACAGTACTGTAGATGTCTACAGTACTGTAGATGTCTACAGTACTGTAGGGGTCTACAGTACTGTAGGGGTCTACAGTACTGTAGGGGTCTACAGTACTGTAGGGGTCTACAGTACTGTAGGGGTCTACAGTACTGTAGGTGCCTTCCCCCCATGCATCCTTAACCCCCATGCCCCCTTCGCCCCCATGCAGGAACATCTCAATGTAGCCCAAGCTCGTTTGCTATCCCGACAGTGCTATGCAAATGCGCTGACAACAAAGCGTGCCTATGTTGCCCAGCCCAGCCCAGCCCTGCCCAGCCCTACTCAGCCTCTAGGATTCGTTACCGACCCTGAGCCTAGCCCTTGTGTTAGGAACACAAGTGGTGATGTAATGATGTAGGCTAAGAGTCATGATGTAATGATGTGAGGTTATATGTAATGATGGATGGTTGATGGCCAACCGCAAACAACTTTTGGGGCAATCTCTGCCGCACTCGATATTACACGGGAGGGTGCGGTGCAGGAGGTTGTTGTGATTGCGGGGCATCATCAACATCCACAGCTTTGCGGGAGCTTGCAAGCCGAGCTACCCAGTACAACCGACAGAACGGACCTAGCTTGCGATAGAGACGGGCCCCGGCCTTAGACCTTACACGTATGTATGTAGCTCCCTATGGCGACCTTATTGCGTGGACACAACTTTCGGCACAAATATCTATATCGAGCTTGCGGGCCTACGCTTCGACGCCTCTCACTATTTATAGCACGCAGAAGCTGACGGTGCAATCGCGGTAGCAAATGGTGGTTTGAATGTGGAGAACAACATGATACCCTATTTACAAGAGACCTTGTCAAATCTGACCTACAGTACTGTAGACATCTACAGTACTGTAGACATCTACAGTACTGTAGATGTCTACAGTACTGTAGGTACCTACACTCCAACTGCTCACATACTCAAAATTTCAACAAGCGTCAAGTGGCGTTGGAGTCGCAAGGACAATCCGAGGCGAACCGCATCAAAAAACTACCCCCCTAGGATGACGAATATCCGCACTAATTTGCCTGAGTGGAACTTGTACAGGGTCCTAGGACACGGGCCATAGCTCATCACTGGCTGAGACTTTTTGCATGCCACCTACTAGGTTGGGCAGCTGTAACCACCCTTTACAACCTCTCATACTCACACTTCATGAAAAGTCACTTTGGTCACACGGTGCCAACTCCCTTAGCCAAAATCAGGGTCACAGCCCCACACCTGGCCCAGCAACTCGACACCGAGTGAGAATTACACTTTGGCCCAAGAGAGTCTTGTCATCCCCTGGGTCACAGCAACCCACATACCAAGTTTCAGACCTCAACTCTCAGGTTTTTCAAGCCAGCCAGGCCTTAATTTGCACGAGTGCTCAGCTGTTCATGCCTGTCATGCGTTGCGGAAGTGTGCGAGTGAACATCAAACTGACCTAGACAACGTGAGGTATAATACAACCTTACTCACCTCTTGCTCACTGTTTTCAATGGCTCATTGCCTTGCTGCACTGCTGCCTGGGAGACCCTTCACTCACACAAATTAGCAGCGGCTCCCGCGCTGTAGCCAATGGTTTCTGCGCGGGAACCGGTGGTTTCTGCGCGGGAGCCGGAGGTTTCTGCGCGGGAGCCGGTGGTTTCTGCGCGGGAGCTACTGGCTACTGCGCGGGAGCCGATGGCTACCGCGCTGGAGCTAATGACTACCGCGCTGGAACCAATAGCTACCGCGATGGAGTCAATGACTACCGCGATGGAGCTAATGGCTACCGCGCTGGAGCTAATGACTACCGCGCTGGAGCCATTGGCTACCGCGATGGAGTCAATGACTACCGCGATGGAGCTAATGGCTACCGCGCTGGAGCCGCTGGCTACCGCGCTGGAGCCAATGACTACCGCGATGGAGCCAACGGCTACCGTGCTGGAGCTAATAGGTACCGCGCTGTAGCCAATCCCTACCGCGCTGGAGCTAATGACTACCGCGCGGAAGCTAATAACTACCGCGCCGGAGCTAACAACTACCGCGCTGGTGGCAATGGCTACCGCTCTGGAGGTAATGGCTACCGCGCTGGAGGTTATGGCTACCGTGCTGGAGCTTGTGTCTACTGCGCAGGTGCCTATGGCTACTGCGCTGGAGGTAATAGCGATTGTGTCCTTGCAACGTCATTGTGTTTCTGCACTTGTGTACCATGCCCTACGGCAACGCTGTTTCTCTGTTCCCTTTATTTCTCTATCGTTTGTTGTGAGGCTTGTTGTGACAACGGTTATTGCTGATGTTGATGGTCAATCTACGGTTGTTTAAGGTTGCTGTGTTGATGCAAGGCCAGGTTGATGCCTCAAGCCTATGTTTACCCTCGATGAAGTCTGTGTAAACCTTAACTCATGTTGCCTGTGTCTATGGCTCATCTCACTGGCTCATCTTGAGAACTGCAATCATATCCTGATGATGGGATACTTACTATTACTGTAGGCCTGGCTCTTACACTGTGTGTGGACCTTACACTCGTCATCATGCTCATGTACCAGCATCAGAGACATGAACAACGACAACACCATGAGCAACAACGACATCATGACCAGCTGGCCTGGCAGCACCACACCAACATCACCAACATGAAGGCAACTTGAGCAGCAACAACAGCATGAGGCACACCTGAATTGGCTCTATGTGTATTTTGTTGTGCAAGGCGTGATGATGTGCAACGCTATTGGTCTGCTGGCGCCCTTCACAACCCCCTACTTTGGTGCCTTCTGGCGCTTAGCCTGTGGAGCCTCCCCCCCACCCCCTTCCCCAGCACCCTTCTGCCCGTTGGCCTTGCCTCTGCCCCTACCCCCGCCTCTGGCTTCACTATGGCTTCACTATGGCTTCAGCGCGGGAGCATAGCGGCTCCCGCGTTGTAGCACTATGGCTTCAGCGCGGGAGCATAGCGTCTCCCGCGCTGTAGCATAATGGCTTCAGCGCGGGAGCATATGGGCTCCCGCGCTGTAGCACTATGGCTTCAGCGCGGGAGCATAGCGGCTCCCGCGCTGAAGCATAATGGCTTCAGCGCGGGAGCATATGGGCTCCCGCGCTGTAGCACAATGGCTTCAGCGCGGGAGCATAGCGGCTCCCGCGTTGTAGCACTATGGCTTCAGCGCGGGAGCATAGCGGCTCCCGCGTTGTAGCACTATGGCTTCAGCGCGGGAGCATAGCGGCTCCCGCGCTGTAGCATAATGACTTCAGCGCGGGAGCATATGGGCTCCCGCGCTGTAGCATAATGACTTCAGCGCGGGAGCATAGCGGCTCCCGCGCTGTAGCACAATGGCTTCAGCGCGGGAGCATAGCGGCTCCCGCGCTGTAGCACTATGGCTTCAGTGCGGGAGCATAGCGGCTCCCGCGCTGTAGCACTATGGCTTCAGCGCGGGAGCATATGGGCTCCCGCGCTGTAGCACAATGACTTCAGCGCGGGAGCATAGCGGCTCCCGCGCTGTAGCACAATGGCTTCAGCGCGGGAGCATAGCGGCTCCCGCGCTGTAGCACTATGGCTTCAGCGCGGGAGCATAGCGGCTCCCGCGCTGTAGCATAATGACTTAAGTGCGGGAGCATAGCGGCTCCCGCGCTGTAGCATAATGACTTCAGCGCGGGAGCATATGGGCTCCCGCGCTGTAGCACAATGGCTTCAGCGCGGGAGCATAGCGGCTCCCGCGCTGTAGCACTATGGCTTCAGCGCGGGAGCATAGCGGCTCCCGCGCTGTAGCACTATGGCTTCAGCGCGGGAGCATAGCGGCTCCCGCGCTGTAGCACTATGGCTTCAGCGCGGGAGCATAGCGGCTCCTGCGCTGCATAGGGCTCCTTCTCTGCAGCCATAGGGCTCCTGCCCTGCAGCCATGGGGGCCGGCAGCAGCAGGGGGGCAGCATCACCTATGTCAGTAGGGGCAGCGGCGGCGTGGTGTGGGGAGGGGTAACTGGGGTGGAGTGCACATTCACCTAGCAATGTGACTACGCCATGGACACGTTTCATCTTCCAATGAAAGCAGGCAAGAGCTTGGTTTGGATCAGCGAGCACATTAGCAGCAATAGTAGCAAGCAGCAGGAGCACGCTACTGAGTGGTGCCGGCAGCAGAGTGGACAGACATACTGCCCGCATGCTGCTCATTACTTGCCTCTCGCCTTTCTTGCTGCCTGGCCGCCGCTGCTGCTGCTCCTTGCCACCGCTTCTGTGAGGTGTGGGAGGAGGCTGGTGGGAGGGAGGGAGGAGGCTGGCTGGGAGGAGGCTGGTGGGAGGGAGCAGTGGTTGGGTGAGGTGGTGGCTGCCATGCCGCATGAATGGAACTGAAAGGGAGGGGGGAGGGAGGGGATAGGGGAAGGGGATATGGGGATATGGGGATTTGGGGAGTGGCTGCCTCTGGACTGCTCGTACAGTGCGCAAAGGAGAGCATACGGGGGCATAGGGGCGGGGCGGGAGGAGATGTGTTGATGAATTGTACATGGGCTGGGGGAGGGGGAAGTGTATCAACAAACTGGGAGAGGGTGGTTCTGTAGGGGGTGGGGGAGAAGAGGTGACCATCAGACCTGCAGCCAAGGGGCGTGCACGTGTAGTAGGGAGATCGGCTGGGCACTAGGTGTTAGCCACTTACCGGTAGCCACCAGCAGCCCCTCACTGGCAGAGAGCAGGGAGTGAAATGGTCAGGAAGAAGAGGGGGAAGGGGGAGCTTGTGTGTGTGGAGGTGGGAAGGTGATGGTAGTGATGCCAAGGTGCCAAGTTAGGTAGGAGTAGGTCTGCTCTTGGCTGCTGGGAAGGGTAGGTAGGGAAGGGCAGGTGGCTGCGATGCCAAGGGGATAGAAGGCGAGGGGGAGGGGGGAAGTAGGAAAGGAGGGTAGAGTAGGAGGTGAGGTACTGAGAGTTACCATCGGACCTGCAGCAAACATAATGCGCGCTAGTGGTTAGGCTGGATAATAGTGAACACTGTAAGGCAAGGGCAAATTACTCACCGCTTACGCCTTGGTGCTCCGTGTTGCGCAATGCGCCTTGCTGGCTCCTTGTAAGCTGTCACCGTGGACTGACCACTCACCGCAGCAAAGCAGGGGGAGGTAATTGTACAATGTGGAGTCGGAAAGTGCAGTAGGGGCTCGAGGAGGGAAGGCTCGAGGGAAGGGCATGGGCTACGATGTCAGGAGTAGGAGGGTGGGATGGGGTGGTGTGTGACCGTCAGACCTGTAGTGAGTACGGGGCATGCTAGTGGTTAGGCATAGTAATGAGGGACACTGAAAGGCAGGGGGCTAGCCACTCACCGCTAACGTTGTGTTGCTCCGTGTTGCACAATATTGTCTTCTTGTTTGCTCTTACCTCGGTCTCACCTTGCATGGGGAGTGGGGCTAAAATGTAAACTGTAGGCTGCGACTGCGTGGCGTTGCGTGCTTGGGCTGCATGCGAGACAAGCTGCGAGTTACTTTGTAATGCGTGGCGTGGAAATGTCTGCGAGGTGAAAAAACGGCTGTTGGTGAGATCCGAACTGCTAGCTGCGTCTGAGGCTCGCGTCTTCGAAGTTATCTGCAAGGCGGACTGTTGGCTGGGTGACCATCGCAGACGCCTTTGCAAACCGCGCAGATTGTTGTATTACACTGGAAGCTTTGCGAACTGCGCACACACAACACTTGCGCGCAACCCTCGACAACGTCACAAATCGGCAGATCGGCATGCAAGAGAGACATGTGAAATAGTGTACTCTTGCACTGAACACGACGTAGCCAAACAGCGAAGCAGCTCGTCAACTTCACAGCTGAACCGCAGCCGTAGCTAGCGGCAGCTACAAACTCTGCCTTGAGGATAAGCATAGAAACTCAGCCTCGCAACCTTGCAGCCGCACTTTGCGGCCCCCACCTAGGTAGCCACGCGGCCACCACGCCAACACTTGCCAACACTTGTAGAGAACACTTGCATACAACATCGCAGCAGCTAGTTGAAGCAACGCGACGCAGCTAGCCGCTCGTCTATCAGGTTTACTCACAGCCAACTCCGCAGCCAACTCCGCAGCCACACGGCTCAGTACCTCGCAGCCACCTCGTAGCCAACTCTGCAGCCAACTCCCCAGCTGCACGGCACAGTACCTCGCAAAGAGTCTCGAATGGAGTCCCACCACACAACCTCGCTGCCAACTCCGCAGCCACACGACACACTACCTCGCACCGCAACGCTACGCAGCGAGGTAATGTAATGTACTTGTAATGTACCAAGTCTTTGCAAAGGTAAGCATGGAGCAATATGGAGGAGTACGGAGCATAAGCGGTGAGTGGCCAGCCCCCCGCCTTTCGGTGGCTCTCATTACACAACCTCATCATGAGCATGCCCCATGTTTGCTGCAGGTCTGACGGATACACCTGGAACCTTTCCCTCCCCCTCCTTCTTCAAATCACCACAATCGCCTTCCCTCCCTCCCTCCCTCCCTCCCTCCTGCCCTCCCTGTACAAGTCTCTACAGGTGGCTACAGGTCCTCTTACCCCCCTATCTATACAACCACCCCCTCCAAGTTCGTCAATACACTTACCCCTCCCCCAGGCCTACCCTGTCTCCCTCCCTCCCCTTTCCCTACCCAGTCACCCGGTCACCATCCCCTCCCCCCACTTCCCCCCTCACCTCCACCCTCACATACCAGCCCCCTCCCTTACCCCAGCAGCCCCATCCCAGCCCCTCTCCTTATTTCAGCAACCAGAAGAGAGCCCACCCCAACCTTGACGTTGTACCCTACCCTGGCTCTTGCACCTCCACCTAATAACCCCACTTTACCTTCTGCACCAAAAACGTAAGACCAAGGCAAGTAGCGAGGACACGACAAGGCGCGTATCCCTGTTCACAACATCCCATCCTATTAGCCCTTCATGCCAGGTGAGTGCCTCCGTCATGCACTACGTGACAGCTAGCTTCCCAGGATGTTATGCATGCCTCATTGTAAGCACGCTCCATGCTTGCTGCAGGTCTATACTCCCGCCTATACATCCGCCCCGTGCCTCCTCCCCCCTTCCCTACCCCGTCCCACCACCTCCACTTCCACCTCTCTCCACCCCCCACTTCCCCCCTCACCGTCACCTCCCCCCTGGCGTCCCAGCAGCGCCCCTGGCGTCCCAGAAAGCCCACCCTACCTGTGCGCAACAAGTCAAGAGCTGCCTCCCCTCCCCTCCTGCCTCCCCACCCCTCCAGCCTCTCCTCCCCTCCTGCCTCCCTTCCCAATCCTCATCCGCCTGACCGCACAGTGCAACAACAGGTGTAGCTGGCATGCCGTGTGTTCGCTGCAGCTTTTACGGTCACACTTGCCTTTTCCCTCCCCCCCACCCCCCTTCTCCTTTCCCATACCCACCTGGTGCTACCACCGTGTACTAGCACCTTCAAGTCCATCACCCTCCCCTCACTTCTCCACATCTCTCCTCGCCTCCCCAACTACCCCACCCCACCCCACCCCTCTGCCTTGGAAGGAATCACCCTCAGCACACCTAGCTGCCACATGCCAATGGATAATGGCAGTGGCATTATCACCACACATGAATTGAGTACAGCCAAAGCCCAAGTCAAGCCAAAGTCCAACCCCGAACACTATGTTGTCAGTTGAAGATAGACAGTAGTACAAACCACTCACACAAATTAGCAGCGGCTCCCGCGCTGCAGCTATTTGCTCCCGCGCTGCAGCTATGTGGCTCCCGCGCTGCAGCAATTCAGCTCCCGCGCTGGAGCTAATCGGCTCCCGCGCTGTAGCTAATCGGCTCCCGCGCTGTAGCTAATCGGCCATAGTGCTACAGCGCGGGAGCCGCTATGCTCCCGCGCTGAAGCCATAGTGCTACAACGCGGGAGCCGCTATGCTCCCGCGCTGTTGCCATAGTGCTACAGCGCGGGAACCCATATGCTCCCGCGCTGAAGCCATTATGCTACAGCGCGGGAGCCGCTATGCTCCCGCGCTGAAGCCATAGTGCTACAACGCGGGAGCCGCTATGCTCCCGCGCTGAAGCCATAGTGCTACAGCGCGGGAGCCGCTATGCTCCCGCGCTGAAGCCATTGTGCTACAGCGCGGGAGCCCATATGCTCCCGCGCTGAAGTCATTATGCTACAGCGCGGGAGCCGCTATGCTCCCGCGCTGAAGCCATAGTGCTACAACGCGGGAGCCGCTATGCTCCCGCGCTGAAGCCATAGTGCTACAGCGCGGGAGCCGCTATGCTCCCGCGCTGAAGCCATTGTGCTACAGCGCGGGAGCCCATATGCTCCCGCGCTGAAGTCATTATGCTACAGCGCGGGAGCCGCTATGCTCCCGCGCTGAAGCCATAGTGCTACAACGCGGGAGCCGCTATGCTCCCGCGCTGAAGCCATAGTGCTACAGCGCGGGAGCCGCTATGCTCCCGCGCTGAAGCCATTGTGCTACAGCGCGGGAGCCCATATGCTCCCGCGCTGAAGTCATTATGCTACAGCGCGGGAGCCGCTATGCTCCCGCACTGAAGTCATTATGCTACAGCGCGGGAGCCGCTATGCTCCCGCGCTGAAGCCATTGTGCTACAGCGCGGGAGCCGCTATGCTCCCGCGCTGAAGCCATAGTGCTACAGCGCGGGAGCCGCTATGCTCCCGCGCTGAAGCCATAGTGCTACAACGCGGGAGCCGCTATGCTCCCGCGCTGAAGCCATAGTGCTACAACGCGGGAGCCGCTATGCTCCCGCGCTGAAGCCATAGTGCTACAACGCGGGAGCCGCTATGCTCCCGCGCTGTTGCCATAGTGCTACAGCGCGGGAACCCATATGCTCCCGCGCTGAAGCCATTATGCTACAGCGCGGGAGCCGCTATGCTCCCGCGCTGAAGCCATAGTGTTAGGCTGCAGCGCGGGAGCCACATGGCTTCAGCGCGGGAGCCGCATGGCTGCAGCGCGGGAGCCGATTAGCTACAGCGCGGGAGCCGCTTGGCTGCAGCGCGTGAGCCGCATGGCTTCAGCGCGGGAGCCACATGGTTGCAGCGCGGGAGCCGATTAGCTACAGCGCGGGAGCCGATTAGCTACAGCGCGGGAGCTGAATTGCTGCAGCGCGGGAGCCACATAGCTGCAGCGCGGGAGCAAATAGCTGCAGCGCGGGAGCCGCTGCTAATTTGTGTGAGTGTTGGGTTGGTGTGGGTTTGGTGTTGATCCTCAAAACGGCCAAGCACCTGTGCAGGTCAGCAGATTTGGTTGCGTGTGTTAGCATCGTATGCAATACGCACTAAGAAACAGCACCCCGTGCTTACCTGGGATGTAATCGCGAGTTGCAAGTCCGACGGTAGCATAGGCTGCTCGGCACGGAAATGCCTCCGGCCACCAATTCATCTCTCTTGTTGCGACACGCATATAAACAGATGGAGAATGACATTGCGAAGCTAATCAAGTCGTTGAGACAATGCAGTACAATCGACAAAAGAGGGCCTAACCTGCTAGCGACACCGTTGTGAGATGTAGAGCCCACCGGTGGAAGAATTACATGCAGCGGATCAAAGACGGTGCCAAAAAGTGAATTGCGGGGCCAATGGCGGGGATGACCTGTAGGTGGTTACAGTACTGTAGGTGCCTTTCCCCCATGCATCTGTCACCCCCATGCACCCTTCACCCCCATGCAGGAACAACTCAATGTAGCGCAAGCTCGTTTGCTATCCCGACAGTGCTGTGCAAATGCGCTGACAACACAGCGTGCCTATGTTGCCAAGCCCAGCCCAGCCCTGCCCAGCCTTATTCAGCCTCTAGGATTCGGTATCGACCCTGAGACCAGCCCTTCCAAGAGCCAGAGCCCATACCATACATGCAGGGATTGGCAGGAACACAAGTGGCAGTTTGATGTGATGATGTAGGCTAAGAGTCATGATGTAATGATGTGAGGTTAGATGTAATGATGGATGGTTGAGGGCCAACCGCAAACAACTTTTGGGGCAATCTCTGCCACACTCGATATTACACGGGAGGGTGCGGTGCAGGAGGTTGTTGCGATTGCGGGGCATCATCAACATCCACAGCTTTGCGGGAGCTTGCAAGCCGAGCTACCCAGTACAACCGACAGAACGGACCTAGCTTGCGATAGAGACGGGCCCCGGCCTTAGACCTTACACGTATGTATGTAGCTCCCTATGGCGACCTTATTGCGTGGACACAACCTTCGGCACAAATACCCATATCGAGCTTGCGGGCCTACGCTTCGACGCCTCTCACTATTTATAGCACGCAGAAGCTGACGGTGCAATCGCGGTAGCAAATGGTGGTTTAAATGTGGAGAACAGCATGGTACCCTATTTACAAGAGACCTTGTCAAATCTGACCTACAGTACTGTAGATGTCTACAGTACTGTAGACATCTACAGTACTGTAGGTACCTACACTCCAACTGCTCGAACACTCAGAATTTCAACACGCGCCAAGTGGCGTTGGAGTCGCAGAGACAATCCGAGGCGAACCGCATCAAAAAACTACCCCCCTAGGATGACAAATATCCGCACTAATTTGCCTGAGTGTACTTGCATTCCACTAACGCCACGGCCGCTGAGACAGCCAAGAGTATGCCACCCCATCAGTGGCACAGGATCCACACCGGCGGAGCCCTTGGGGCACTGGCCATGAAGGTCACCTCGCAAGTGGCATCGGCCACCTCCTACGAGCGTGCTTGGAGCAGCTATGGGTTTGTCCACAACCCGCGCCGCAACCGTTTGACAGCCAGCAATGCAGAGATGCTCACACAGCTCTACTTCAATTCCCGCCTATTGAAGCGTGCTGGCAAGGGTGTAGCCAGCATAGCTGAAGAGTGGCAGGCCGAGCAAGGGGAGGGGGAGAGGGAGGAGGAGGGGGAGGAGGAGTTGCTTCAACGACTGCAAGCTGTCAATGATGATGCCCTTGACATCGCAGTGGAGGCTGATATGGCAAAGGAAGCTGCCCGTGTGGCAGCCAAGGAGGCTGAGGCTCTGGCCCTTGCTTTGAGCTTGTGACCTACCTTCTAGTCGTACTTCATGAGCATTAATACTTGGCTCCCTTGCATTAGGCCGTCCTTGAGTCATCCTTGAGTCATGCTTGTGTATGAGCCATCCTTGCATGTGAGCCATTCCTGTGTGTGTCATCATAGATTGTGACCATAACCATTATGGACATGTTTGCGGATGATAATGCCTGGCTGACCTTGCCATCAGCGCTCTGAGGCGTGAGAGCCGAAAATGTATACCAGAAGGGGTTTGAACCGGCGACCTCTCGCAAAACGATGATACTGAAAAACGAAAACGGAGAAAACGACAAATCGTAGAAAATGTTCGAAACGGGCTTTCGTTTTTGGTAACACTGAGTGTGCCCTACAGCTAAGCAAGCAAGAACCCGGCCTCAGCATAGGACCTAGCCCTGGCCCCAGCTCAGCAACACTACTCTGCAAGCCCACCCCCTCCCAGCCATGCCCACCCCCTTTCAACCATGCCCACCCCATCCCCTCCCAGCCCACCCCATCCCAGCCAACTCAGCAACACTACTCTGCAAGCCCACCCCCTCCCAACCAACTCAGCAACACTATTCTGCAAGCCCACCCCCTCCCAGCCCCCTCCCAGCCATGCCCACCCCCTCCTAACCATGCCTACCCCACCCCATGGACCTCATCATCAGCCCTGCCCCAACAATGTTGTTGAAACCCAATAGTGATGACATCTTTCGAGGTGTATACTCTCTCGACCAGGTGGAGAGCAAGACATAACAGTTCTATGTGAATGTTCATAACAAGATGGTAGATGAGGTGAGGAAGTTTGTCATTTGATATGCTCTACCACTGCATTGATCGTTGCTGTCATGCAGGTGACCAATGGCCATCCCGTTCAGTTCCTTGGCGTAATCATGGACGGCCCTCCGTGATCTGTGCGTTCTAGCATGCCATTTGGTTTTGCATGACATGTGTGCATTCCATACAACTTATTTGCAAAGACTTCGCAACAAACCTCCCAGAGGCGTCCGTATTGATATTTGCGAGTAGGCCTAGCTGGCATTGTGGAAAAGTAACGGTTGTAACAACAACTGACGGCTGACAAGAGCTGAATAGACGTGAAACCTACGCTTGGGCTTGGAGTCGAACCCGTAACCTCTCGCACTTTACACCTCAAGACTAGAATTCTACCCTTCTAGCCTAGAATTCTAGGTTTTTCTAGGAATCCGAGCCACCTAGAGTTCTATGGGCGCGCCCTACCTGCATGTAGTGGACATGCGCAGCATGGACGGCTTGCATCTTTAAAAACTGACTTGCATGTCTGATCTTTAGCGAACTGAGTATTTGTTCTTTTCTTACAGTGGATGCTTCTGTTGTTCTCTGTGCAAGGTGCTCCGAACCAGGGCGGATGCACCGAGCACAGAAGTTCACAGGTTACGTACACCTTTTCCCTTTACACGTGGCTGACTAAGAATGTGTATGGTCTTGGGTACTTAAGGCTCTGTGAGGGCAGAGACTGGTACCTTGGCTCAGAACTCTATCTGACTCCGGGTCCTGTCTTGTTCTCCCGCCCTCACAGACAGTGATGGGTAATACGAGATACGTGTATTGATATAAAAAGTATTGTATTTTACAGAAATACAATGCCGGCCGGCAAATTGCGTGGAAGCCTTCGCAGTAGCTGCTGGTTGCTGCCACAACGAGAGCCCGCGTTATAGCCATACCGCGCGGGGCTAAAGCCATCGGCATGCTCCCGGAGCAGTCGGTCGCATGTGCCGGTTTTACATGCAAGAACATCAGAGTTGGGAGGCCTGCCCAGACATCAAGGACAGGCTGCGGGACTGGCTGCGCTGCTCCTAGCTGCTCCTTTCCCGCGTGACATGTTGCCTCTGTATCGCTGTATTGTATCAATGCAATACATATACGTTTTTCCTTGTATTTTCTTGTATTTCCTGTTACATGAGGCAGATTCTGCGCTCAGCGGGGCTCATGGCGGAGGGGCGTGGGCAGGATGGGACCCAGGGCAAGGATCATGAGCCACCAATGCCCCCTGCGCGCGGGCAGGTTGTGCACCTCGAGGAACCTTGCAAATGACGCATCGACCCAACTTCACTAAGGCACCCTCCAGATGCACAACTTGCCCTTTGTTGGGATGGGAGAACGCTGGCATGCACCTGCAAAGGTTAGCAAGTGTGGCATGTGGTGAGTTGTTCAGCAATGACATCATCCATTCAGGCGCTCCCAACCGTTTAAAAATGATAGGAAACCGACCCCTGGTAGTAGGACGGCTGTAACTCTGCACTCGCTGCGCCAAATTTAATGCTATCTGGCTCAGTATGTAGCCAACCCAGCCAGCTACCTTCCACCTATCCAGAATAATTATCCAGTCAGGGGGTTTTTCCAATGCGGGGGAATTTTTCGGAGGGTAACGGGGGAATGAGGGGAAAAGCGCAGCGGGGAATTTTTATTCCCTCTCTAACCGCCGTCCAACTGCCGTTCCCCTGCGAGTCCGTTTGCGCCGTTGGCAAATTCCCCAGGGGAGTTGCGGTAGTTGGTCCCTAACCGCCCTCCCCTCCTCGCTTTTTGCTACCCCAGCCGAACCCCGCGGTAGCAAAAAAAGTGCTCGGGGGAAAAATGAGGGGGTACTTCGAAGACTTCGATGCAAAGGGATGAAGCTCTCGTTAAGCTCGCGGCCACTCGCCACAACTCGCAATATAACTGAACCCAACCTCCATTTTCCCCCATTCCCCCGCATTGGAAACGGGGGGTAAAAAGTGCATTCCCCCGTTCCCCTCTACCCCGTTACCCCGCATTGGAAAAAACCCCTCAGTAGGCCGTGCACAGCAAAGCATCAAAGTTAGTAATTCAAATATGAGCTATTTCGGGGCATGCAGTCATCGCTGCGACCGCCCGCGTCGCTTAGGTTGCTGTACACGAGCATGCGCATCGTCAGAAGCAGTCGGATCGGAAAACGGTTGCGGAAATGTGGCACGAAGGCGGTCGGCAGGTGCGGTTGGGAGAGGTGGCCGCTACAGCCCCTGTTGCGCACTTTACAACCTGAGTTGGCGCTAGGGGGCTGTCTAAGTCTCGTGGATCACCGCTTGCGCTTGGCAGGTGTCTTGGGCAGCCCCAACCCAGCAGGTGTGGTACGCTTGCGGAGCGTGCAGCCAGGAGCCGGCGCTTGAGCCATAGCAACCTGCCCCTCGGTGGCGATTGCAGCTAGCGCCAACTGATACATGTGGCCGAAATCAGGTGATGCAGGCGGCTCTTTGCCCCACGAGCTCCGGCCCTGCTGCTGGAGTGGCTGCTGTGGGGGTGGCTGTGGGGGGGGCACACCAGCTGGCACAACTCTGCTGCACCCTGCTGCTGTTGCTGCTGCTGCCACCCGTTGCTGTGACCCTGATGACGAGCACCTTCCCATGGCGCTTGGTTGTGCATCCGTCAAATGCCAAGTGTATCGCCTTGGCTTGCTTCAGCATCTCTGCATGCAAAGTAGCAAGCATGTCATCTTGTCGTCCCTCACTCATCCCTCACGTATCCACCACCTCCCAGACCACTTACCCAGCCCAGCCCAGCCCAGCCCAGCCCAGCCCAGCCCAGCCCAGCCCAGCCCAGCCCAGCCCAGCCCAGCCCAGCCCAGCCCAGCCCAGCCCAGCCCAGCCCAGCCCAGCCCAGCCCAGCCCAGCCCAGCCCAGCCCAGCCCAGCCCAGCCCAGCCCAGCCCAGCCCAGCCCAGCCCAGCCCAGCCCAGCCCAGCCCAGCCCAGCCCAGCCCAGCCCAGCCCAGCCCAGCCCAGCCCAGCCCAGCCCAGCCCAGCCCAGCCCAGCCCAGCCCAGCCCAGCCCAGCCCAGCTCTCGGCACATGCCCAGCCCAGCTCTCGGCACATGCCCAGCCCAGCCCAGCCCAGCCCAGCCCAGCCCAGCCCAGCCCAGCCCAGCCCAGCCCAGCCCAGCCCAGCCCAGCCCAGCCCAGCCCAGCCCAGCCCAGCCCAGCCCAGCCCAGCCCAGCCCAGCCCAGCCCAGCCCAGCCCAGCCCAGCCCAGCCCAGCCCAGCCCAGCCCAGCCCAGCCCAGCCCAGCCCAGCCCAGCCCAGCCCAGCCCAGCCCAGCCCAGCCCAGCCCAGCCCAGCCCAGCCTCACCAAGGGTCTTGCTGTTCAAGTACTTGGCTACCACGCGCAACTGCCGCCCCACAGTGGTGCTCTGCCCAGGTCGGTATGGGTTGGGCACCTGGCACTGCTCATTCACGAACAGCTCTCGGCACATGCCCAGCTTGCGGCGGCTGACCTGTGTCTGCAGCACCAGCCTGGCTGTGCTTAGGTAGTGCAAGGTAGGCAGCTGTCCTGGCTGCAGGCTTCCCACGGCGCCCCACTTGCGTGGGAATGAAGTTGGCTGTCAACGCGGGTGGGTCAGGAGCCGGGCAGGGCTGCTGGGCTGCAGTGCCTGACGGGATGCCATAGCCACCCTCAGCACACCGCTGCAGCACCTCTGGTGACACCCGGTGCCGCATCAGGATGTTCATTAGCTGCTGCTGATGCCGGGTGAGCCGGGGGCCGCGTTGACGGCAGCGGCGGACATTGCGTATCGCAAGGGACAGCCGGCGCTTGTCTTGCTCCAGCAGCTGGATTGCATGGGTGCGCTCCTCAGCCAGCTGCTCCAATGACACATTCTCACCCTGCACCTCTTGGTGTGCTGCCTGCAGCTGCTCCATGTCTGCCTGCAGCAGCTGATAATCTGCCACCGCATCACCGAGCTGCTGGTGGAGCTGCTCAACCTGTGCCCGCAATTTCATGGCCTCCACCTGTGCCTTGTTCCTTTGAGCTTTCAAACCATTGGGGCAGCACTTAAATCCTGCCTTGGGTGAGGCATTCAGCTCTTGTAGGGATTGGCGCCGCGTCTTGCTAGGCCTCTTACCCCCCATGGTGGCTGCAAGGGCTGGGGGTTAGGTTTGGAGGGGTAGGGCTGGGAGGGTTTGGGCTGGGAGGGGGTGGGCTGTAAGTGGTTGGGCTGTGAAGGGGTGGGCTGGGAGGGGGGGGCCTGAGAGGGGGGGGGGCCTGGGAGGGTGTGGGCTGGGAGGGGTGGGCTGGGAGGGGGTGGGCTGGGAGGGGGTGGGCAGGCTCAATGAGGTGGGCTCCTGCAATGATGGGTGGAGGGGTGGCGGGCATGGTGGGTCGATGCATACCATGTGCCTAGTGAACATGATGTAACTTTGAAAGTGTCAAACGGATTAAGGCCTGGGCTGTTTGATGTGCGGTTTGTTTCAAGAGATCCGCCAATGAGTCAAGAACAAACATTACGTATCGCTTTTTCTGTGGGTGCAGCGGGTGCAACACAGTGGAGGACACAGTGGAGGAGGGGGGGGTGTAAGCCGGTGATACATTAGTGTTCGCCGACCCAAATGGTGTGTTCGGCGAAAGCGAACACGCCTAGATGTTTAAATCACCCCGTCAAGGTGCCCTGCACGCCCGGCAGACATCGCGTTGGGTGTTGGCCGGACATTCCATTTGTGCACAATCAGCTCACTACGCTAGGTAGATGGGGTCACAACGATGTGGCTCACCGTGCCAAGGAGACCCATCTCGCCGATGTGATTTGTTCGCGGGCACATGTAGCAGTACACGAGCAAAGACTCCAATGGACTGCGCTGATGGTCAGATTACGCGCATTGATGTGCAGCTACCGATGTGACACACGCTATCGAAAAAGATGCAGTATTGAGAGAGTACTTGCATGCATTTTACCAACCCCATGTTGGGAGCGCCTGACATCCATGGTATTACAGTTTGTGGTTGAAACTATGCCGTGATTGCCTACAATTTTAGAACTAAATGGCAAGGTGTTCCAATGAGCACTATTAACACACCACACAAGTTTCATGCCTAAACGCTACACCAGCGCCACGTGACACCACAACATGTATGATGAGGTGTGATTCGCTGCCAATGTGCACACACTGAATGCACCGTGATGCATTCTAATCCGTTGCGTACCTTATGCCATGACGAGCCCACAGGTGTGGTTTCAGCCCAGAAGTCGCCGTGGCTGGACCGGGGTCCGGGTTTGCTGCAGCTCTGCATGGTCGCAGTCGGCTCCACAATTCATGGGCCTTACGCGTTCATTTTTGCAGCTACGCAACGGAACAAAGGCCAATGTTCTTACTTACATCGTCGAGGGGAGGGGAGAAGGGTTGGGGAAGGGCGGAGGGGTGGAGAAGGGTGGGAGAAAGGTGGGGGAGAAGGGTTGAAGGGTGGAGAATGGGTGGAAGGGTGGAAGGCTGGAAGGGTGGTGAAAGGGTGGGGAAGAGCGGAGGGGTGGGGAAGGGTGGGAGAAGGGTGGGGGAGAAGGGTGGGGGGGCCAGCCAAGGCTGACGCTCTTGCTTCGCTTGCCACCTACGTGCCTGCTGCTCAAATTCACCAAGTGGGTCAATGAAGGGAGAGGCAGCTGCGGTGAGGGATTCGACCTCCTCCTCAGCAACAGGGGGGGCAGCACCCCCTTGGTGGGGGGGCGGCTGAGGGGCAGCGCCTGCTGCACCTGGGCGGGCAGCCAGGAGGGCAGCAACGGCTGCAACGGGGGGCAGTTGCAAGCTCCTTTTGTGTTGGGCTAGTGCTGTGAGCTGTCAGCTGGATGAGTGGCTGCATGGAGGCTGATGGCATGCTGGCAGCCGGCGTATTGACCTCGCAGTGGATGGCCCCCTGCTGCAAGGGTGCGGGGGTGCCAGGACCCTGCTCCCCAGGTAGTGCTGCCAACTGGGATGTCGAGAAGGGCCTGCAGCACATCATGGCAGGGCAGGTAGCATGCAAGTAGCCTTCAGCTGTACCTTCAGGAGTACCTCCAGCTTCACATGTGCCGCATTCATTGTCACCACTCCCAGCCCCACCCCTTGCCCCTGCCCTTCACCCCGCTTCTCCCTCCCTTGTTACCTGGGTTGCATGATGTACTGTAGCGCAAACTCCAATCGGTCAAGCAGTACCTCAGCATCTTGCAGTGTTGACAACTGTAGCATCACCTTGCTATCAGGCTGTGACCGCAGAAGGCGCAACAGTGTGGGTACTTGCTGTATCTGCTGGAGAACTTCAGCAGCAATTGCCCTGCAGCCAAAGGACCAAAGGAGCAAAGAAGGGCAAGGCAGTTCAGTAAAGGTTAGGCTAGGGCCATAGCCAGGGCAAGGCTGGTGCAAGGCAGGGCTGGTGCAGGTCTGGGCTAAGGAGTGAAAAGCGCACCTTGCGGTGGCCCAGTCCTGCTGTTGCTTGGGCATGCTTGGGGGCATGGTCTGCTCGTCCTGCTCCTCAGTGGAGTGTCTGCATGACACCACACACTGGAGTGTGACGAGTGGTGCTACCACCAGGGTGCTAGGTGGAATGGGCTATAACACGCTGCAACCTGAGTGTGCAGCTCATGCTGTGCAGCTGGCTTGCCTTGTCAGCCCATCGTCCAACAGGGGCACTCACGTGATGGGCTGTTGCTCCTTGGCGGGTGAGGTCACAGGGTTGGTGGCAGGCCTAGTGAGGATGGAGAGCCCCGGTAGGTGCAGCAGTGCCGGCAGGGCCGGGTGGTGCTGGCTGGACCCCTGCAGTTGGGACTGTGATGGGTGCGAGGGTGGTTGGTCTGGGAGATGGTGGGGGCAGGGCGCATGGGCTGGCCCAGGCTGTGCAGATGCTTGCGTGGGTGTGGAGCAGAGACGGGGCATGGGCTGGAGCTGGCTGGCTGGCTCCTGCCCCTGCACACAGGCAAATTAGTGCGGATATTCGTCATCCTAGGGGGGTAGTTTTTTTATGCGGTTCGCCTCGGATTGTCCTTGCGACTCCAACGCCACTTGACGCTTGTTGAAATTCTGAGTGTTAGAGCAGTTGGAGTGTAGGTACCTACAGTACTGTAGATGTCTACAGTACTGTAGACATCTACAGTACTGTAGGTCAGATTTGACAAGGTCTCTTGTAAATAGGGTACCATGCTGTTCTCCACATTCAAACCACCATTTGCTACCGCGATTGCACCGTCAGCTTCTGCGTGCTATAAATAGTGAGAGGCGTCGAAGCGTAGGCCCGCAAGCTCGATATGGATATTTGTGCCGAAAGTTGTGTCCACGCAATAAGGTCGCCATAGGGAGCTACATACATACGTGTAAGGTCTAAGGCCGGGGCCGGTCTCTATCGCAAGCTACGTCCGTTCCAATCAGGTCTCCCGGTAAAATGTACCCAAATAGTACCTTTTTTGTTGGCAGGGAAAGGGGTACATTTGCCCAACCGTCAACCGCCCTCTCCGCCCTGCCTGCCCGCTCTGCTCGTCTTCCGTCGAGGACTGTTGCTGCACTAAACAGGGCATCAGCAAGATGTTTGCAGCGCTATTAGAAGCGACCCAGCTGCAGCGCCATTAGTAGCGACCCAGCTGCAGGGCCTTTATTCCTTCCAGCCGTGTGTTGCCATCGCTCAAGATGCAAGACGATAAACAGAAGCCAGGCAACGGCTCAGATGTAGCTCCAAGCGAAGATTCAGATGTAAACGCTGCCAGTGGCGACGAGCTCGGAGGAAATGCAGCCTGTCAGGCCCACAAAGACAGAAAGTCAGGCAAAGCCAAGATGCGTAGGCGTCTTCACAGCTATGGCAAATGTGCGAATGCAGCCCACCCTGAGATGGAAGCGGTAATTTTCAGCACTACGGGCCGTTACCACGGCTGCAGCCAGCTGGACTTGAGCGGATGCAATGTCAACGCCGCCTGTAAGGACGTTACGGGCCTGTTCCAAGGCTTGCTCGGTCTCTTGGGCATGCTAACGTGCTCCGTCGAATCAGTGCGGACCGCTGCAGGTGTAGCCATGGTGCAAGCCTATCGGCAAATAGAGAACATCCCTGGGTGGGTTTCATTGCCAGTAACTACAACGACTCGGTGGGCACCTCAGACACTAGCTGGTAGGGGCAAGGCAGGCAGCAAGGGCAAGGGCAAGGCTTCAGGGGCAAGCCAACTGAGTCTTATGGGTGCGGGCACCCCAACTGGTAGCCAACGACAAGGGCAAGGTGAAGTGTTTGGTGGCGTGCCAACTCAGCATGCATCCGTTGCAGAATTATTGCAGCCACACAGTCAGCCACGCAGCTTGTTCAACACAATCCTCCCCGCCTTTAACACCAACGACGTGCAACCAGCTATCAGCACACCATTGTCTCCTCCACCAGTGGAGTCCCTCTTGCACAACCTGCTGTGCCGCAACGCTCTTGAAGGTATTCAAGTTGGCAATGTGTGCAGGTTGTTAAGAGATAACAAATATATAATAGAACACTACATGCTAATCGTATGCAGGTGTGCGTGCCGGATCTGGCTTGCTTTGTAGCCCACGCTCAAGTCCAGCCCAGCCACCTTTGGCCAAGCGATCAGCAATCCAGCAGCCTGTGTGTAGCATGTCAGGTACGTTGCATTTGTCGTTGTCGTTTTAACCACCCTGAACTGCCTCTTGCTCCTGCACCTTGCTGTCTTGTCAACTGGTGCAGGGGCTGGGGCTCTAGGGGCAGCAAGTGCAGCTGGCTTGACAGGCGCTGGCGTGGCTGCGGCGGTGGCAGGACATCACGGCACTGCAGCAGGTGCAGCTGGCTCAGCTGACTGGGCTCTGGGTGTAGCACCTGGCCTGACAGGCACCGGCGCTGGCGTGGCTGCCACGGCAGCTGGGCATCACGGCACTGCAGCAGGTGCAGCAGGTGCAGCTGGCGCAGCTGGCTGGGCTCGGGGGGCAGCAGGTGCAGCTGGCCTGACAGGCACCAATGCTGGTGTGGCTGCCACGGCAGCTGGGCATCACGGCACTGCAGCAGGTGCAGCTGGCGCAGCTGACTGGTCTCTGGGTGCAGGCGCTGGAGGAGGCGCGCCCGTTCTGGCTGACGGTGCGTGAGGCCACGTGAGCATGTATGGTAAGCCATGCCATGCATGCGCAGCAAGATTTGAAGATGTTGTGATTAGGGTGATACTTGTGCTCATAGCATAATACCTTTGTGTGAGTGTGTGTGTGTGTGTGTGTGTGTGTGTGTGTGTGTGGCTACAGACCCTAACACAAGAATGCGGCGATCCTCAAGGGCACCAATCCCATCAATGCGAGCGCGAGAAATGGAGGCATCAGGAAGTGCACAGGCACACTGGCTGCAGGGGGGGCGTGCCGGGGCGGACATCCGATTGTGTGGTCCCGCACCTGTGCATTCAGGTGGGCCCAGCACATGTATGTATGTATTGGTGCCGATGCGTGCGTGACTGCTGTCATAACGTTGTTGTGATGTGCATGTGCATGCAATGTGTAGGCGACACCACCTCTTCTGATTGGCAAGTCATGGACCTTGAGGAGATGGAGGGTCGCGTAGAGGCATTGCTGGCTAATGGCAAGAAGCAATCCTTCTTACCTGTGTATGAATCTGTAGCTGCCCGTCTGTCGGCCAATCAAAGGAAGCAGTTGGTATGGTTCCATAAGCTAGGCACAGCTGTCTCAAAGTTGAGGACAACCAGCTTAGGAGTAATCTGACATCTGCCTTCACTCGAGCTTAGTGGGGTGCTTAGTAAGGTGCTAGGCAGTGAGTTGTGAGCATGACATGACATTGGATGACACTGGTACATTGTGGTGTAAGCCAACACAACTACTGTGGTAAACTGTGATGTAAGCCTCAACAGCTAGTGTGGTACACTGTGATACCAATCCGTTCATTGCGCACCTATATACCTATGGCTAACAACCGGATGGTGCATGGATGGACAACCCATCTTCGCATGCATACGGTCCCAACCTCTACATACCATGCATGTAACCAACCGCATCCCTAGGTGCCTAGCTCCTAATTGGAGTAGTAGCTCTTTATTGACAATAGACAAGGCTAGACATAGGAAAACAACATGTAGCCTAAAAACTGTTATCACCGCCTTGCCTCCTTGCATCCCTAGCCAGACAGCCCATCCCATCCCTAGCCAGCCAGCCAGCCCATCCCTAGCTAGCCCAGCCCATCCCATCATAACCTATCACTGCCAGGCCTGCACTTGCTAAGCATGAGCGTGATGCATACATGCATAGGGGGTATGTAGCAGGTGGCTACCACGTTTGCAGCATTAACACATCACCGCGTGGTGGTGTTGTCCATACAAGGGGCATGTGGCGCACCACACCCTAGCATGTGGCTGGATCTGGTGAGCCTTCACTATAGGTACCATCCGTAGTCAGGCTAGCTGTGACACATTGGGTGTGGATCACTGCCAGGCCTGCACTTGCTAAGCATGAGCGTGATGCATACATGCAAAGGTGGTATGTAGCTGGTGGCTGCATCGTTTGCAGCATCAGCGCATCACCGCATGGTGGTGTTGTCCATACAAGGGGCATGTGGCGCACCACACCCTAAAGAAAGAAAGAAAGAAAGACTACTCCGGTTTAACACCAGCGTGCATTAAGGGAGGACTCCGGCATGGGGCGCCGACACTATCCCACCAGAGTTACTTTTTCGTCGTAGTGGAGTCGAACCAAAGACCTCTCAGTTGTAGGAATCACCCTTAACCAACTGAGCCACTTCACCGCACGACGGGGCGGGATGCGCACCACACCCTAGCATGTGGCTGGATCTGGTGAGCCTCCACTATAGGTACCATCCGTAGTCAGGCTAGCTGTGACACATTGGGTGTGGATCACTGCCAGGCCTGCACTTGCTAAGCATGAGCGTGATGCATACATGCAAAGGTGGTATGTAGCTGGTGGCTGCATCGTTTGCAGCATCAGCGCATCACCGCGTGGTGGTGTTATCCATACAAGGGGCGTAAGTATCATTTGTGCGCGATATGCTGCTGAACTGTCTTCAACATCTTTGTCGACATCTTTGTCATTAACTGCTTACAAATCACGGTGTGTGGCATGGAACTGAATGGATACCCCTAGTCATGGACCTGATACCCCTAGTCATGCACCGACCACACGCACACATACATGCACTATAATGTTAGGAAGGACCTCGTTCAGAATTGTTATGGAGCGACCTTGTATAGGACCTAGCTGTGCCCGAGGCGCAGGCATTGAGCCTGGTGCAACATGGTTATGAACTTCTTGCAATGCTGATTCACATAAAATGCATGGCCAGCATTGTGGCCAGAAAGCTGAGCACAAGCAAGCTCACACACTCCAATCATGTGCCGCAGCCATGCTTGCAGGCGGAGGTGCTCCAAGCCGAGCACAGTCAGCTGCTCCTTGCACCTGTCCCTGTCACTGAGGAGCTGGTGGTATAACCGCCCGTAGTGCAGCAGCTTGCCGAGAGGGGTGGATGCAGACTCTCCAGCCCATGGTGCTGGCTCGTCCCGCAACATGGCCAATAGCTGCTCCTCTGTGACTCGAGCGTCCTCTGGTTGCTGGCTGGTCCCTAGCACTTGGTACTGAGCCATCTCAGTTGCCAGGTGCCGTACCTGCCTCAGCTTGCTCTTGATAGCCTTGCTGGCTGTGCGCGTGTCCTTGCCACTTGGACCTAGCTCGTCACGCTTCAATCTCAGCTCGTGAGCATCTTTAATGAGTTGTTCAAACTGAGTGCGGTGCCTGTAAGCAACACATCACATGCTTATGCCAACCACCCTCATCCCAACCACAGCTCATGAGCCATCCTCCCTCTCACACACACCTTGCAAGCTCACAGTCTTTGTACAGCAGCAAACCCCGAGCAATGAGGCTGCTCTCGCCAGCTGCTTCCCCGTGCCGCTTAAAACACTCCAGCACGTCCAAGCCATGCTCCAGCTCGTGCTTCATACATCTCGCCTTGGCAGCATCCAGGCGTTGCTGATGTGGGCCACGTCCCCCACGTGTGAGGAGTTGCGCCAGGTCTGCTGACAAAGGGCTGGGAGGGGGTGGGTACATTCTCGACGTGGTTGTATGACTCACCTTCAGTTGGCAGGCGAAGTCGATGTACACATGCATGAGGTACAGCATGCTTGAGCATTGTTGCAGCAGCAAAGCCAAAGCAATCAGGTAGTACACAAACTGTTCAGCTGTGCGCATGTTGCAGTACATGCCCAAGAGGGGTACTCCGTGGCAGCAAACAAAGCCGACGATGCCACGCACTGCACAAGGCTGACCAGCTGTGGTACTGCTTGTTCCAGGCCTGGCGCATGACAGTGAGGCAGAACAGCCGTGACCTTCATTGTCATCTGCCACCCTCGCCCCTGCCGCTGATGTTGCTGCTCCTCCCATCCCTTCTGCATGCGCTGTAGCTGCTGCCTCAGCAAACGCGCCATTCAAGCTGAGCTGCTGCCGACTGTCCATGTCTTGTACAAAACCCTCCAGGCCTGCCCGGTCCATGTAGCTGTCGGTGTGTTGCTGGATGCCACGCGAGGCTTTGGCCACTCCAGCATAGCTGCTGGGCTTAGTGCACGCATCCCCACAGATGGCATGCACGTAGCCATCTTGGCATGCACCTGCAAAAACGTTGAGAAGTGTTAAATGTTGTGTGTTGCAAGTAGGATGTTGCAAGTTGGTGTTGCAAGTGCACCTGGGATGAATGCGCAAATAGGGCAGTCACTGAACACCCCGTGCGGCAGCTGGCTTTGGAGCTCTGGGCACTGGTCCAAGAGGTTGCCTAAGAACAGCAATCGGTCTGTGGCACGTCTGTAGTCGAAGAAGACATCACTGAAGCTAGACGACTTGATGGGCTGAGGAGGGTGCAAGGTCAGCGGGTAGTGCACCGCATTCAAGGCATCGAGATAGCCTGCAAGCACAAAAAGCAGCAATGCTTACAAACAAGAGTTTGCGGTGCAAGCAATGCATGTACCCACCTTCCATCGACAAACCCGAGCCCAGGAGCAAGGCGTAGGAGCGCAGCACCCTGATGTCATACCAAATGGAGGCATAGACCTGGCTGCTGGGCCAGCAGAAGGAAGCAAGTGGGTTAGGCTTGCATTGCTCGCCACATTCCGTGCATTGCCAGCAAGGCAGTTTCAGGGTGAACCGACTCTGCGTACCGCTGCTTGTGAGGAGCTCCATCGGTGAGTCTTTCAGATTTGTGGCATGCACAGCACAACTGTGCAAGCACCACCCAGCGTTGACTGCTGATTGCAGCACGTTCTGTTCGGCTTTCTGGAAGTCGCCTAATAGCTGCTGATGCCGCTCGGTGAAATGCAGGTAGTCCCGCTTTCGCTGCGGAGCGTTGACGTGAGCCGCTTCATCCACCCGCACCCTGCGCTGTTGCCATGGTAAGAAACAGCTAGGTCGCCTTCGCTCCGCAGGTGGCTCTGGGGCAGGTGGCTCTGGGGCATCGTCCTGGTTAAAATCTGGGCCGTCCTGGTCGGCCAGTGGAGCTGCGTTACGAGCTGGTGGGTGTTGACCACGTTCGTTTCTTAGGGGTCTCTTCCAATGGCGCTGCAGAGACTGCACCTCGAGCCAAACATTTTGCTGCTGCCCTCTTCAGTGCAGCAGCAATTTCCGACATTATGCGTTTCTAAGGACGGGCTGAGCGGGCAGGCAGGGCGGAGTGGGCGGTTGGCGGTTGGGCAAATGTACCCCTTTCCCTGCCAACAAAAAAGGTACTATTTGGGTACATTTTACCGGGAGACCTGATTGTCCGTTCTGTCGGTTGTACTGGGTACCTCGGCTTGCAAGCTCCCGCAAAGCTGTGGATGTTGATGATGCCCCGCAATCACAACAACCTCGTGCACCGCACCCTCCTATCTAATATCGAGTGCGGCAGAGATTGCCCCAAAAGTTGTTTGCGGTTGGCCCTCAACCATCCATCATTACATCTAACCTCACATCATTACATCATGACTCTTAGCCTACATCATTACATCACCACTTGTGGTCCTGCAAATCACTGCATGCATGGTATGGGCAAGGGCTCTGACTCAGGCGACCCCAACTGACAAAAAATGACAGGAAATG
Source organism: Haematococcus lacustris (assembly GCA_030144725.1). Taxonomy (NCBI): domain Eukaryota; kingdom Viridiplantae; phylum Chlorophyta; class Chlorophyceae; order Chlamydomonadales; family Haematococcaceae; genus Haematococcus; species Haematococcus lacustris. Next base: position 9,281,540 of record JASKMD010000012.1, read on the forward strand.
ATAGGAAACCGACCCATGGTAATCAAAACGACGCCGCGTCTCAGCCACGTGGTTTCTATTTATGTTTCGCACATCCCTGGATAGAGGACTCTGTCAACTATGCGGTGCAGCTTGTAACATTAAATATTGTGCACTGTACTGAGTGCTATGGCGGCTCAAATCTTGACATTCAAATTCATGCCAGTTTTGCTCATGCGGGCCTCGCCGCGACCGACCGCCGCGACCGACGTGGCCCAGTAGCCTCTGCAAACAGTCAGGGACAGTCGCCGCAGTCAAAACAATGCACATGGCACGCCAAACCGATGTAACGACGCCCCTCCACCCATGCTCGGAAGCATACAAGGCTGCTGCATTGCTTGACCGCTTCGTGAGTAGTACCTACTACCTGGCCACTCGGTAAGGCCACTGAAGGTGTGTAGGCCATTTCTACGTTACCTTGCTCGACATGTTGGGTCCGATCCCTCCCGCCCGCCCTCCGCTTGCGTGTCGAGCTTGTGTCCAGCTCCGCCCTGACCCCCTGCTGCGCAGCTGGAGGGGTGGGCAGCCCAGGGGCAGCACCAACACCAGCTGCCTGCTGCTGCCAGGGGGGTGCAGCAGGAGGGGGGGGCAGGTCAGGGGCGGCACCAGCACCAGCTGCCTGCTGCTGCCAGGGGGGGGCAGCAGGAGGGGGGGGCAGGTCAGGGGCAGCACCCGCACCAGCTGCCTGCTGCTGCCAGGGGGGTGCAGCACGAGGGGTGGGCAGGTCAGGGGCGGCACCAGCACCAGCTGCCTGCTGCTGCCAGGGGGGTGCAGCAGGAGGGGGGGGCAGGTCAGGGGCAGCACCAGCACCAGCTGCCTGCTGCTGCCAGGGGGGTGCAGCACGAGGGGTGGGCAGGTCAGGGGCGGCACCAGCACCGGCACCTGTTGCTGCCTCCAGCTCATCGCCATGCAGGGCGGCTACTGTGTTGCAGATATGGGCCATGACAAGATATAAAGGGGTGGGAGGGGCTGTGACCCATGGGTATAAAGGGGTGGGAGGGGCTGTGACCCATGGGTATAAAGAGGTGGGAGGGGCTGGGAGGGGTTGGGAAGGGGTGGCGGGGCAGTAAGGGGGCTGGGAGGGGGCGGGAGGGGGTGGGAGGCTTCGGCGGGGGCTTGGAGGTGGTGGGGCTGCAAGGGGGCTGGGAGGGGGTGGGAGGGGGTGGGAGGGGTTGGGAGGGGGGGGCTGGGGCTGGGAGGGGGTGGGAGCGCGGGCTGGGAGTGGGAGGGGTGGGGAAGGCGGGGATGGGGCTGGGAGGGGGCTGGGAGGGGGCAGGTTCCAGGCGGTCGGAGTAGGCTAGTCAATCCTACAAGGCAGAGTTGGGTCACGCCAAAGTCATTTCAGGCGGGCCTAATTAATGGATTGCCGCGCTTTCTTTTCCAGCAGCTGTGTCATTGAGTAATGAACAAAGTAATAACGAGACATTCTAATAACTCAGAGTGGTCAGCTCACAACATGCCGATTTGTGCAAGGGGGTCCCTTTTTCTGTGTAGCTGGCTAGAGAGACCTCTATCCAATCGCACCTCGTTGCAATGTCGCGTTATTTCTTGCCCAACGACGGTCTTCCGACGCCGCCTGCACCAATGAAAGGCTCGTGGAGCAACCCTGGCGGGCTGAAATGAGATTGTACTTCTGGCTCGATATCACGCGCAGCTCCATCACTGATGCCGCTACATATCACTATAACAATCGATGGTGAGCAGCTGAGGTGCACCCGCGCTCGCTTGCGCCGGCATGGCCTCACTCACAAGTGGTAACGCGCCGCCCGCCAGGAGGCGCGCAGTAATTCGCAGCTGCCAATGTGACAAACGCTATTGAAAACGGTCCAGTATTGAAAGAGTATTTGCATGAAGATTACCAACCCCATGTTGGGGTCTCCTGACTCTGACTCTTGCAAGGGCTGGTCTCAGGGTCGATACCTAACCCTAGAGGCTGAATAATGCTGGGCTCGGCAACATAGGCACGCTTTGTTGTCAGCGCATTTGCATAGCACTGTCGGGATAGCAAACGAGCTTGGGCTACATTGAGTTGTTCCTGCATGGGGGTGAAGGGGGCATGGGGGTTAAGGATGCATGGGGGAAGGCAGCTACAATACTGTAGGGGTCTACAGTACTGTAGACACCTACAGTACTGTAGACACCTACAGTATTGTAGACCTCTACAGTACTCAAGACCCCCATGAGTACTGTAGACCTCTACAGTACTCAAGACCTCCATGAGTACTGTAGACCTCTACAGTACTCAAGACCCCCATGAGTACTGTAGACCTCTACAGTACTCAAGACCCCTATGAGTACTGTAGACCTCTACAGTACTCGAGACCCCCATGAGTACTGTAGACCTCTACAGTACTCAAGACCCCTATGAGTACTGTAGACCTCTACAGTACTCAAGACCCCCATGAGTACTGTAGACCTCTACAGTACTCAAGACCCCCATGAGTACTGTAGACCTCTACAGTACTCAAGACCCCCATGAGTACTGTAGACCTCTACAGTACTCAAGACCCCCATGAGTACTGTAGACCTCTACAGTACTCAAGACCCCCATGAGTACTGTAGACCTCTACAGTACTCAAGACCCCCATGAGTACTGTAGACCTCTAATCACGAATTTTAGTTTCAACCCCCAATCTTACAATGCCTTCATTTGACTATGTACCAAGTCCGAGGCTCTGAATCTCAAAAATAATGTTACTAATTTGCCTGAGTGTGCAGCCGCTGGCCCACAGCATGCGCAGCTGCAACAACCTCAACGCAAGTTCTATGGGCCAGTGGAACTTGTGAAGGGTTGACGTTTCTGCAGGCCGAGATGACATCATACATATGGGCTGTGACCTGGCCGATGGCTTGTAGACTCTGTACGGAGCGGTACGAGGCTGCTTCCCCCTCCACATGGATCTCCACCCAGCCAGTGCTGCCAGCTGGGGCAAACTTCACACAACACGCACAGCGGGCAGCATTGCCCCCCCTCCATTTGTAGGGGTGGGATTTGGAGGACAAGCCCATGCCTGCAAGCATGTGCACACGCCAGCTTCTAAAACACCTCTTGGGATAACTCAGGATGAGTTGAGACTTTGGCAGGGGGTCCACAGTGAGTTCCCTAGCTAGTGACGCAAGGCTGGAGAGTTCGATTGAGTTCGATGGTCGTGAGACTAGCATCAGCAGAGTGGGGAGCATGGAGGAGGGTTTGCGCACCTTTTGGAGCTTAATCAACAAGGGATTGATGCAGCTGCCACTGCTGTGCTCCTACTGTGGTCTCCTCCTAGTTCCAGAGCCCCTGAGCCAGCGCATGTTGGTCACGATGTTCGACATGAGGTCGGGCTCCTAACACATCGCGCGCTATCCATCGCGTTAAACAGGGACTCACTGCTACTGGGTCAACGTACATCAAGTCCGCAGGCTCGGTAGGGTCGGATACCCGGCAACATGCCCGACCAGCTCAGCGTGTGGCTCAGCGCGGCCGCATTCCGACGCTTCAATCCGCGTGTAAATTTGTGCAGAAATGAGTCCGGCAAAGCCGTTGTCCCTTATCGTTAGGGGGGTTGGTGGTTCAATGGGAGGGGTAGCCAGCTGATCCTGTTTCGATACACGTATTACCCATCACTGCATGTGCATCATGCCATGAATCGAACAAACAAACAATTTGATTGCCCTTGACAAAGGGGATGTGTGCGCTAGAGTATGCATAAGGTAGGTTAGGGATCTTGCGACTCCTAGGGTTAGGGACCTAGGTTAGGGACACACACCGGTCACTGACTCCTGTGGGGAAGTAAAGGGGATCCACAGGAGGATAGGAATACAGGACGGCCTGCATGACGGGGAGCTAGCTGACGGGGAAGTAGTTGGAGCCTCCAACTTGGAGGACGGCCTGCATGACGGGAAGGAACTGCATGCTGGAGCTGGTGTTTAGCCGCAGGCACTCGTTCTGCGGTACAATGCGCTCGGCTGTTCACGGTGGTGCGCCATCGACGTGCAGCTCTCGCAGCCTCGCACCCAGACCGATGAAGCGCGGGCGTCACTCACCGGCGCGATCACCTGCAGCCAGCCAGCGCATCGACCTGGAGGTGTGGTGGGCCTGAGCTCCCCCGTGGCTGACTGCTAAGCTGCTAACCTGCAAGCTGCCTGCCTGCCTGCCTGCCTGCCAGGGCGGTTACTGCCGAGCTTTTGACCCGCAGCCAGCACCCACTGCCGACTGCTCGTCAGCTGCGTGTTGCTGCCTGCCTGCCACTGGCCCCTGACTAAGCTACTGGGTGCAGTGGGCCCCCACACCCCCTGACAGCAATAACTGCAGGCTGCCTGTGCTGGCCTGCCTGCCTGCCTGCCTGGCTGCAGGAGCGCATGGCCTTCTTGCGGGATGACCTGCCTCACTTGTTTGACAATCAGGGCATTGACGCCTCAGCCTATGACAGCGTGGTTGACTTCCGCGACCCCATTACCCGGTACACCAGCCTGCAGGGCTACCTCTTCAACATCGCCTTCCTCAAGAGGGCAAGTCATCACCCTCAGGCAGCAGCAGCAGCAGCAGCAGCAGCAGCAGCAGCAGCAGCAACAGCAGGGAGAAGTCAGCGGGCAGGGGAAAGTAGCAGCAGCAACAGCAGCAGCAACAGCAGGGAGCAATCAGCAGGCAGGGGAAAGTAGCAGCAGCAGCCGCAACAGCAGCAGGACTGCTAGAGGTCAGAGGTCACACTACCTCACACAGCTTCGCCTGCATCTCACATTACCCCCACAGCTTCACCTCAGCTACCTCCTTGATGATAGCCGCTGGGCATCTCATGCTGCTGCTACTGCTGCCCCTACTGCTGCTGCTGGTCTTCCTACTGCTGTCCCTATTGCTGTCCTGCTGCTGGTCTTCTTACTGCCGCTGCCGCTGCCGCTGCTGCTGCTGCTGCTGCTGCTGAGTGTCGGCTGCCCCTGTGTGCGTGCTCCTGTCCAAGCTCCACTGACAGCAGTAGGCCAGGTCATGTTGGCAGCTGCAGCGCAGGCCCAGCCCAGCCAGTTGCTGCTGCTGCTGCTGGCCAGGTGTTCCGGCCCACCTTCCAGCTGCACGACATCCGGCCAGCCGGTGACAGCGCCGTGATCAGCCGATGGACCATGGCCATGGACTTCCTCCCCGCACGCCTCCTGCCCATTGAACGCTGGTGGGCGCCACAGCTCATCTTCACAGGTGCCAGCAGCTGCCAGCCTCCTCCTCCCTGCTGCTGCTCCCTGCTGCTGCTGCTGCTGCACCTGCTGCTGCTGCTGCTGCTGCCAGCTTCCTCCTCCCTGCTGCTGCTCCCTGCTGCTGCTGCTGCTGCTGCTGCTGCACCTGCTGCTGCTGCTGCTGCTGCCAGCTTCCTCCTCCCTGCTGCTGGACCTGCTGCCGCTGCTGCTGCTGCCTTGTGCCTCTGTTGTGGTTACATGTTGGACGGCTGGAGTGGCGCACCAGGCACCTCCACCTACCACTTCAACCCTCGCAACGCCAAGATTGACAAACACATCGACACCTGGGACTCCATCAACAACCAGGTCAGCTGCGTCTGCTGCCCCTGGGCGCCCTGCCCCCCTCCCCCCAACGCCCTGTGAAGGGCCGCACTATGACCCTTCTACAGTATTTGTCCCCACCCAGATGCGGTGCTGCTGCAGCCAAATGCTGTAATGTATTGACAACAGAGCTCTGCCACCTGCCCTCCTGCCCTCCTGCCTGCATACCAGCCTGCTGCCTGCCTGCTGCCTGGCACGCAGGAGTTCTTCTCCCTGGAGGCATTCCTGGACTTCTTGCGCGGCCTGACCTCAACACACTCGGTGCCGCGTGGCCTAGAGCAGCCAGAGTACACTGTGCTCAGGTAGCAGCGGGGCGGGGCGGGGTGGGCCCAAGGGGCAAGGCGGGGCCAAGCAGGTTCACTGCAGGGCGGGGCGGGCCGGGCCGGGCCGGGCCGGGCCGGGCCGGGGCGGGGCGGGGCGGGGCGGGGCGGGGCGGGGCGGGGCCGGGGCCGGGGCCAGGGCCAGGGCAGATTCAGAGGCCAGGCCAGGCAAGGCTCGACTGAGTCAGGTCAGGGTAGGCCAGGCTGGAATGTGAGGAGGAGGTGTGTCTCACAGCTGGCGGGGCAGGTAGGGAGGTGGAGGCAAGAGGGAAATGTTTAGGGGTCAGGGGAGCTGGAGCTGCAGACAGACAGCTGCCGCCCTCAGCACACCCCTTCTGGGTATGACCTGCATGTGCCCGGGGTGTGACCTGGCAGGCGGCATGCGGGGTACAGCGTGCGGTGCTACCGCCCCTTCCTGGCCGTGCAGACGGCTCTTGACGCCGCAGCTGCTGGCGAGTCAACCCAGGTGGATCCCGCAGGTGGGTCAGCAACAGGGGGGAAGGCAGGGTGTTGCTGGGAAGCTGAGGGGCAGCTGACTGGTGGTTACAGTATGTGGAACAGATGCTGGTCACACCTGAGCCGGCCTGCCTGGCTGCCAGCCTGGCACTTCAGCAGCTCAGCAGAGCCCAGGAGCAGCAGGACAGGGCGGCAGCAGCAGCAGCAGCAGCTTGGCCACCAGATGGCCTGCAGTGTCCCCAGTGAGTGCCACCATGAGCAGCAAGAGCCGCTGTCATGCAGTCATGCAGGCCACTGGCTAGAGGCTGCCAGGCTCACGTAGCACAGACACGTAGCCCTGGGGCCAAGTCCTGTTGGGGGAAGGGCTGTAACCAGGGCCTGTGCAGCAGCCAGGGCTAGCAGCAGGCCAGCCAGCCCCTCCCCTCCCTAGCTGCCTGGTCTGGCTGCCAGGGTCGGGGAGTAGGCCCGCCCCTACCTCTTCCGCTGCACCTTCTCCCTGCCTGACCTTCTTTGGGGTCCTCTGTACCGAATGGCCCTCTTAGCCCCCGCGCCCTGAGGCCTGGGTTGAGCCACACAGCTTGCATGGGATGACCTGTCTGCTGCTCAGGGCCGGGGGGGCAGGCTTTCGGCCGGCTAGCGCGCTTCATCTTTGGCGGCAACGCCTCCGCCCAGAAGATGGCCATGACTGCTCCCGTGTTTACCAGCAGCCAGGGCGTGATGCAGTTCGTGATCGGGTCGTCTGCTCATCAGGTCAGGTCACATTTAGTCAGGTCAGGTCACACCAAGTCAAAGGTCAGGTCACACCAAGTCAGGTCAGGTCAGCCCTGCCCCACTGCTGCTGCTGCTGCTGCTGCCTTCACGCTGTTCCAGGCGTTGTCCACAGTGCCCGCCCCCCTGGCTGGCGCCGAGGTGGAGGCAGTGGAGGAGGGCGGGGGCTGCTGGGCGGTGCGCACCTTTGGTGGCCTGGCTGACTCCAAGTCTGTCCAGCAGCAGGCACAGCAGTTGAAGTGGGTGAGGGCTAGTCCCAACTGGCGGAGTGTAGGGAGAGGGTCACAGGGTGTGACCATAGTGTGAGGCCGTGCGGCACTCTAGGCACATGCAGTGCCACGGGATGTGTGATGCGAAGGTGATGGCTCACACAGCTCGTCCAGGGAGTGGCAGCACATCCCTCACTCTAATGCAAAGAGGCGCCAGTGCTGGCCCCTTGGTTTGCAACGCTGGTGACGTGTTTGTGCAGTAATGGATGCAGACCTGACTGGTTGCTGGCCTGCTGCTGCTGCCTTCCATGACCCTCAGCTGCGTGCTGCCGCCTGCCTGAGCTCTGCCTGCTAGGCCCTCCTGCTGTGGGGGAGGTGCTGGTGTGGGGTACATGGTGTGTAGCTGCGGATGCCAGCGCCGCCTGCTGCTTGGGCGTTGTAGAAAAGAGCTGGAGCGTGATGGCGTGGCTTACCAGGAGGCAGCTGGCTGGAAGCTGGCCAGGTGGGCTGCAGGGGCCTGACCGCCTGATGTTGGGTGGCCAGGCAGCGCCAGAGGCAGGGGCGACAGGAGCGCAGCAGCAGAAGGGTGAGGAGCAGCCGTATGAAAATGCCTGGTCCCCCACCACCAGGGTAGTGCAGTGAGGGGTGGAGTGAGTGAGGGGTAGAGTGAGTGAGGGATAGAGTGAGGGGTAGAGTGAGGGGGATGGACTCACCCCCTCAGGGTAGCGGGCGAAGGTGCAGGCATTCGGGGCCGGTTGCGGCGTGCGGGGCCGGCGCTGGCTGCATGCATCCCCCAGGCCAGCTGCCCCTGACATGCTGCCCCTAGCCCCTCCCCCTGGGTGCCCCTGGGCTGCCCCTCCCCCTGGGGCCCCTTGGGGCCACTGCCCCCCAGCCCCTACCCCTACCCCCAGCCCCTAACCTAACCCTTCTGCTGCAGGTACAACGACCCGGGGACGCCTGGCTGGCTGCGGCGCAATGAGGTGATGGTGCCGCTGGTGGAGCCCTTTGAGCTGTGGCGGCCAGGCGAGCTGCCCTGACACTGGCTGCACTTTTCCATTTCCCATCACCAGCTTCCTCCCCCTGCCGCCCTCCCAGCAGCAGCAAATGACGAAGGTGGGGCAGCAGGATTTCGCCCCCTTCCCAGCACACGGCAGCGCCTCCGACCCGCCCCTTGCAGATCACGGGGGTGCGCATAAGGAGGTGGTGGCGCACACAGCTAAAGCTGTTTGGCCGCTTGGCTGCGGGGCGCGCCCTCCAGGGTGGAGCTGGGCTGTAGGTGCTGCTGCATTGAGTGTCAGGACTGAGCGAGGGGGGCTGCTGACAGTGGCCTGGCGGCCGATGGCAGGCCTCATGGAAAGGTTCGTCCTTGTAACCTTACGTCAGTTAGTCGCGAGCGAGTTGGGTGTCGTGGCAGTGAGGGAGCTTCAGCGGATCACGACTATTCAAGAGAGCCAAATCCAGTGCAGTGTCTCCTGGAGATGCATGGAGGACATGCTCTGCCATGAAGTCGACAGAAACGAAAAGGAGGATGTAAAAATGAGAACGTTGCATGCCATTGTGGAGCAGTAATCGTTGGCGTTGACACCCCACCACCACTAATTAGCAAACAACGTTGACATTAGTTGAACACAGAATTTCAGGCCTTCATTTCTTCGGCCACAGGCTGCTGCTGAGCTGCTGCCTCAAGAGATGAGATGGAAACGGAGGGCAATGGTGCAACCAGCGTCAGCCTGAACTTGGACAGCAGCACCGGCAGCGCCGAGATGACGGGTCCGAAGCGCGAGATGTTGTCGTACAGCTCAAACAGCGGCACGGCCACCAGCCGCATATTTCGGGGCACCTGCGCCACCAGTGCACAGCGGACAGCTGTCAGTAGCCGACACTGATAGGTTACACGTTCGCAAGCTGCTGTGTGGGAAAGGCAGGTGGAGGAAGACTGCTGCACCACTTACGGCGAACATGGCCTTCTCTGGCAGGGGCACCACAAACACCTTCTTGCATTCCTTGGGCCGTGACACATGTGGTGGGTTGTAGGGGTAGAACAGGGTGTCGAAGTTTGGGCGCCAGTATTGCCCGGCCACCTCGCCCACGTCCCAGACTGCAGCAGTGGGCAGTGGGCAGCACAGGCTGCAGGTCTGCTCACAGGCAGTGTGCCTAGGCAGCTTGGGTTGTGGTGTGGTGTGGGGAGGGCTGGGTTAAGGGGCAGGCGGTGGGCGGTGGGCGGGGCAAACAGAGGGCGGGGTGGGCAGAGGGCGGGGCAGGCAGAGGGCTGGGTTGAGGGTCAGGGAGAGCCCTAGGGACCTGATGAACCTGACGTGGACCACTGGGCCTGATGTGGAGGGTCTGTCTGTGTCAGAGAGGCATTAGGCTCCAGAGCCTTGACCCTGGAAGCCTGTGAGCCTGAGCCGCAGCACTTGGCAGTGGCCCTGCCCGGCCAGCACGCCCTCAGCTTGTTGTGGCAGGGTCCAGCTCTGGCCCCGGCTGCGCTCACCTGACTGCAGCAGCGGGTTGCTGGGCGACAGGCTGTTGCCCAGCTTGCGCTTCAGCCCCTCCCGCTCTGCACTCACCGCACACATGCAGCATCAGCTGGAGGACGTGAGCAGGCAGGAGGCAAGGCCCGACAGGGCCAGAGCTGCAGGCAGGGGCGCCTGAGGACCTGCCCGCCACTGCCCTGGCTACGGGCAAGGCATGGGCGCTGCGGGGCCGGTGCCCTCAGGAGAGTGACACAGTTGACTTGATTGGCAGTGGCTGCTGGATGGCGCTGTGTCCTTGGATCAGGGGTTGGGGATACTAGGCCAATGGCGTTTGCTGTGCGTAGCGGACCCAGTAGACACTAAGAAGACAGGCCAGAGCAACGTCACAGCCTGCCCCCCAGCTGCCACACCAAACCCAACAGACCAGCCGCCTGGCCCAATGCTGCCACCCAGCCCCCACCGCCTGCCAAGCTGATCAACGAGGCGCCATCGATGATCACTGATTCCTTGAGGCACTGGCTGAGAGACACTGCTGAGGCGTTGACTGAGATGTGGGCTAAAGCAGTTGGCTAAAGCAGTTGGCTAGAGCAGAGGCAAAGCTGCCCAGTCGCCTACAACACACAGCTAGGCAAATGCATGAGCTACGTGCCTGATGAGAGCGGCTGGCGCACCAGGACTTATCTGCCCTCGTCAGCACTGGCCCGTCATCATCGACGGGCAATGCTGGAGATTTACTGGGGTCAGAAGGCCTGAACAAGCTGGCGGCCGTCAGATTCAATCTCAAGTACAAGACAAACTATGGGCACCCACTGAAGCCTTGGGCCAAGGGACCCAGGCAACGGCTCCAGTGGTGGGATCCACACCATTGGGGTAGCCACAGAAGCGAACGCTGTTCCTGTGAGTGACCTGTATCCAGTGAGGTGGTTGATGGACATGCTGCTCACCATCCTCGCCAGGTCGTAAGCGGCCACCTGGGAGTTTGAAGAAAGAAGGAGCTAGCTGCAGCAGGAGGACATGCGGGTGGTTGTGCTCGTGGACTATGAGTACCCCCTCCACTGACCGACGCATCCCATCGCGCTCAAACCTGCATGCCAGTACAAGACACGCAAGACGTGGCACAACAGCCACATCGCAACACAGGCCATCGTGCTCGCACCCCGATCGGAGGCGCGCTAGCCGCTGCTCAACGCTGCCGTCACGCTCATGTCGGGGCTCCTTCGCTCCAAACGAGTAGTTGGTGAGCGGAAAAACACTATATGTCACCGACAGCGACATTGCCAGGGGGCCTACGCCCCCTCGCAAAACAGCAGAGCTGACCTTTTTCACATCGCCATGCAGCTCCGCTCATGTTCGGACAATAGACCTGCACACCAGTACCTCTTGATTCCTTCATGAGTAGGAGGTTACTTTCCCCTCATTGTTCGCAGGGCTAGTGCACGTATTTAAGGCCACAGAAGGCCCATCAGTAGCAGCCTGCTGCACAGTAATGCTGCCTTGCTTCGAGCTGTCATCAGCTTACACCAGCGCATGCATTTCATGCCAATGTAATGCATTTCATGCCGATATAGCCCTGTCACAGGGGTCAGGCAATAATGTAGGTGAAAGGTGGCTATGCCATGTGCGTGGGAACATAACTCCACACAGACAAAACACCACCCCTAGTGAGGGGTCCTATGATTCTGCCTTTGCGTGGTACGTGTTGCTGGCTGGGCCGGTGAGGGAGGTGCTGAGGCTGCCTAATGTATTGCTTTGACCTACTTGCTTTCTTTCGTGAGGGGTTTCTCACAGCTCTAGCATGCTGCTACGACGACTTGCCAGCCCCCAACACATGTCAATTGGTTTTGAAATACACCTCAAGCTTAGCTAGCATTCCTGCCATGCTGCCTGAATGAAGCAGCGTCTAGGTTTAGCCATGCTGCACTGGCAGTGGGTCCAGCTAAGCACACCCATTCACACAACCTACTGGGTCGACCGTGCAGGCCAGACCAGCACCAAGCATCTTGATTCTCCTAATGCAAGGAACCGTGCAAGGTGTTGGCCTATATCAACCCATGGCCACTCCCTTGACAACTACAAACCTCAATGCAGGTCAGACCAGGCCAGTCAGTCATGGCTGAGTCATTGAACAGGGTAATGAACAGGGTCTGAGCCGCTGGCAATGGCCATGACACTAGTGACCCCGGCCACACTGGGTTTGATGAACACCAATGTCCCTGCCTACTGCTGCAGCTGCATTGCCACCATGCCCCTCATAAAACCCCACTTCTTGTCGGCCCTGCCCAGCATGCAGCGATTGGATGATACAGAAATACATGCATGCAGCCATGTACTTATGCAGCTCATCAATGCTGGTGATTACAGATGAAGGAACCCCCACAATGGTGTGGATGTGGTGGGCCACCATCAGCGTGACAACTGCCATGCTTGCAGTCCTGACTGGCAACTGCCTGCTGTTTCCCATCGCTATGCCTTGGGCAGGGAGGTGCTGTTTCCCATTCCTGGGACATGTGCTCCGCCCTCATGGTCCCACACCATAAACCTTGCCTGGAGGCCCCTCTACCCCTCCGCCCCTCGCAAGCCACCTGCGCAGCTACCCAGGCAGGTGCTCCCTCTGCAGCATCTGTGCCTGATGCTGAGACTGTTGTCCCTGTTGCCATTGTGCTTGAAGCCCTGGGTGCTGGGGGTGGCGTCCAGGGGTAAGGGGACTGGAGTCCGGCACCTGCCAAGGCGCCTCCAGACCCAGTCGCCGCCGAGGTGGTAAGTGATGCTGTTGAACGGGCTCCTGTGGTTGTAGCTCTGGGTGCGTGTGGTGGCCTGAGTGTCGCTCCTGTTGCAAGTGAAAGTCCGCTGGCTGAAGCTGTTGGGAAACGGGGGGGAAACCCTGGGGGGAGCTGGCCGACTCCTGGGGCGGTGCTTGGTATGCGGCGAACCGACTTGCGCTCGACCCTCGCAGCCCGAGGCGGCGGCGCGCAGGCGACTTCTCGGGGCTGAGACCGCCCCGGTTCCAATATCGCGAGCGGCTGTGAGGCAGCGACAGGACCCAACGTGGGACGTGCGCGTTGGGTGGGAAGGGCAGATGCAGGTCGTCTCCGGGCGTCACTTGGCCAGGCATTGAGGCCGCATCCACAGAGGCCAGCGTGTCCATTTGTAGATCCGCAACCTCCTGCTGCAACTGCTGCTGCTTGTACTGCAACAGGGCCGCCGTGTTCACAGGCTGGAACCCGGCATCCGGTAGCAGCTGCGCCGTGACGAACGCTGTACCGACATCGGGCTGCACCGTGACGCGGCGGCGATGCATCCGGCGACACAGTAGCACGGTGCCGCACAGCAGCGTGAAAATGAAGAGTGTGCCAGTGCTGGTGACGACGGTGATGGTGATGACCTGCGAGCAAGGGCACCAAGTGGCTATCTCACCCACAGGGCACTTGACCATCTTCCCCACCAGGCGGTTTGCGGTTTGCTTGCCTGCATGCTCCACACCCGACCTTGCCACGTGGACCCACCACATACATTCTACATAAATGTCGTAGCATATGCGGTATACATGCGGTACACATGTGCTGTAGCATACTCTGCTATGCTGTGCTGGCAAGCCCTTGCGTGGTACTTGTTGCCCGCCGGGCCGCTGAGGGAGGTGCTGTGAGTGTGCTGGCAAGGATGTACGTGGTCACACCTGCAGCCTCGTGAAGCCCGGGCTTGCATCCAATGCGGCCGCCTGAGAGGGAAGGGGCGGCTGCAGGGCAGACGGGGGTGGTGGGGGGGCAGTGGGCACATCTACCCTCACGATGTGCGCCTCGCTTACAGGAAGGCCCGCTGACTGCAAGCGGAGGGCCAAGGAGCCTGCAGTGCAGCGACAGTGGGCCAGCCCTGCTTGCAACATATAGTCGCAGTCAGCCAGAGCAGCGCATTGTTGGCATGGTGCTGTCCGACAAACTGTGCTACTCTGCCTTGGCTCTTGAGCTGGCTGGGTTGAGCGAGAACAGCGTGACTAGTGGCAGGAGAAAGGTGGAGCAGGGCAGGGCCACAGGAAGCTGCTGCTGAGGGTGGAGCTTGTCTCCTTTTGTGGCGCTAGGTATGTGCCCTGTTGCATGTGGCCTAAGCTTGCTTGGCATGCATGAGAGCTACGCTGGGAACATCCAGGCAGCCAGTACGGCACCTGTCCTGGCAGTCCAGCGCCCAGGGCGTCTGCCTTGCCTGCTGCTATGGCCTCACCGTCCTCTGCTGCTGTCCTGAGTCGAGCCAGCAGCAGCAGTAGCAGCGTCGCAGATGTTGTATTGCCAGGAGCTGCTTGGTCGTACAACAGCAGCTGGTAGCGCACCACTATGCCATAGACAGGAGCTGCTGCCTGCAGGCGTAGCCGTGGCTGCTGTCCCACAGCAACTGGTGCCTCAGCCTGCTTAGTGCCGGTCCCAATCACGCCGGTCACTGCATGCAGCTTGCCATGTCTGTCTGCCTTCTGGAGGCCAGCTCGTGAGGAATTCCACTGGAGGCATGGGGCTGCCTTGTCAGAGCCGTTTGCTGCTTGGCTGCCCACTTGCTGTTTTGGTTGCATTGCTGGTGAGGGGGTTGGGGTTGGGGGTGAAGTGTGGCGGGACATGTCCTGGCCGCTGTTGCATCTTGCCTGTGGTGTGCTGCTGGGGGCGCTGCTGAGCACCTTCCTTGCATACAGGCGAACGCTGATGGGCTGGGTGGACAGCGGGGGGGCAGCGGGGAGAGGTGGTGGGGGTCTGGGTGAGGGTAGGGCAGGTGGGAAGGGTAGGGGAGATGGGGAGTCAGTTGCTGAAGGTGACGAAGGGAAGGGGGAGGGGGGGTCCCCAGGAGAGGAGCGTGGTGAGGGTGGTGAGGGGGGGCCAGGGCTTGGTGCTAGAGGCCCCGGCGGGTTTGGGGGGACAGAGGGAGGAGGGGGAGGGGGTGGCGATGGTGAGGGAGGGAGGCTGACTTCCTGGAAGGAAAGCACGTTGATGTTGTTGGGCGAGTACGGAGAGCCAAACACCGCGGCTGCTGTGACCTGCCTGCATGCATGGACAAACGGAGCACAACGCTCACACACACTGCGGCCCCATGGCACAGCTCCTGTCTGCTTTGTTGAGCCGGGGCTGAGCAGCCTCTCACCTGAACTTGAGCTGGGGAGCAGCAGTCTGCCAGCCAGTCCAGTCGAGGCCGCTTGACATGAATTGGGTGACGGTGGGCCAGGTGTACACGCCAGGGGGGGTGGGTGGCAGAGGGGGGGAGGCGGGGCTGGCTTGCGATGGAGGTGGCAGAAGTGTTGGGGGCACCACGTCAGGGGAGGGGGGGGCATTAGGGGGGCGTGGCTGGGGTGGGTAGCTGGGTCTGGGTGCGGGGGAGTTAGAGGGAGGGGGGCTGGGTTGGGGCAGCGGAGGGCTGGTGGGTGCTGCTACTTTAGGGTGTGGATTCAGAGGGGTCGGCATCGTCGTATTGTTTGTAGGAAGTGGAGGTGTGTCAGTGGTAGGCGGTGGGATGGGGTTAGGGAGAGGAGCTAGGGGTGCTGGCGGGGGTGAAGGGGGGCCAGCGTGGGGGGGGGCAGGAGATGTGATATGCGGCGGCGTAGGAAGAGAGGAGGGAGCAGGCGCAGGAGGGGGGGATGAAGGAGATGCAGGGGCTGGAGGAGTTGCGGTAGGAGGGGGCACGGCGGAGGTAGAAGGCGAAGGTGCAGGCACAGGAGGTGCGGCAGGAGGAGAAGATTGAGGGGCAGGTGGTGTCGTGTTAGGCAAGGGACTTGGCGCTGTAAGCGGGGGGGCAGGACCAGGGGCGATGGAAGGAGCTGCAGGAGGTGTTTGAGCAGCATGAGGGGAGGGAGGAGGTAAGGCAGCAGGGACAGGAGAGGGTGCTACGGCATGAGAAGGAGGGGAAGGGGCTGTAGGAATAGATGGAGGTGCGGTGTTCACGGGTAGTGGGTTGGTTGGGGGAGTAGTAGGTGGTGGATATCGAAGGGGCTCCGATGTTGGAGGTGGCGGAGGAGACCGGAGCACTGGGGCTTGAGGCAGTAGCTGCGGTGAAGGGGGTACAGCGAGCGAGGGAGAGGGTGCGAAGGACAACGGAGGAGGTGATGGCGGAGTAGAGGGCGGGGAGGGGAAGGGTGAGGGTGGGTGCGGAAGAGAGGTAGGCAGCGGGGAGGGTGGTTGCAGCAGCGGGGGAGGCAGTGGGGAGGGTGGTTGCGGTAGAGGGGGAGGCAGTGGGGAGGGTGGTTGCAGGAGAGGGGGAGGCAGTGGGGAGGGTGGGAAGGGCGAGATGGAAGTTGGTGGCGGAGGAAAGAGCAGGGGGAGGGAGGGGGAGGGTGGTTGCAGCAGCGGGGGAGGCAGTGGGGAGGGTGGTTGCAGTAGAGGGGGAAGCAGTGGAGAGGGTGGTTGCAGGAGAGGGGGAGGCAGTGGGGAGGGTGGGAAGGGCGAGATGGAAGTTGGTGGCGGAGGAAAGAGCAGGGGGAGGGAGGGGGAGGGTGGTTGCAGCAGCGGGGGAGGCAGTGGGGAGGGTGGTTGCAGTAGAGGGGGAAGCAGTGGAGAGGGTGGTTGCAGGAGAGGGGGAGGCAGTGGGGAGGGTGGGAAGGGCGAGATGGAAGTTGGTGGCGGAGGAAAGAGCAGGGGGAGGGAGGGGGAGGGTGGTTGCGGTAGTGGGGGAAGCAGTGGGGAGGGTGGTTGCAGTAGAGGAGGAGGAAGTGTGGAGGGTGGCAAGGGCGAGATGGAAGTTGGTGGCGGAGGAAAGAGCAGGGGGAGGGAGGGGGAGGGTGGTTGCGGTAGTGGGGGAAGCAGTGGGGAGGGTGGTTGCAGTAGAGGAGGAGGAAGTGTGGAGGGTGGCAAGGGCGAGATGGAAGTTGGTGGCGGAGGAAAGAGCAGGGGGAGGGAGGGGGAGGGTGGTTGCGGTAGTGGGGGAAGCAGTGGGGAGGGTGGTTGCAGTAGAGGAGGAGGAAGTGTGGAGGGTGGCAAGGGCGAGATGGAAGTTGGTGGCGGAGGAAAGAGCAGGGGGAGGGAGGGGGAGGGTGGTTGCAGCAGCGGGGGAGGCAGTGGGGAGGGTGGTTGCAGTAGAGGGGGAAGCAGTGGAGAGGGTGGTTGCAGGAGAGGGGGAGGCAGTGGGGAGGGTGGGAGGGGCGAGATGGAAGTTGGTGGCGGAGGAAAGAGCAGGGGGAGGGAGGGGGAGGGTGGTTGCAGCAGCGGGGGAGGCAGTGGGGAGGGTGGTTGCAGTAGAGGGGGAAGCAGTGGAGAGGGTGGTTGCAGGAGAGGGGGAGGCAGTGGGGAGGGTGGGAAGGGCGAGATGGAAGTTGGTGGCGGAGGAAAGAGCAGGGGGAGGGAGGGGGAGGGGGAGGGTGGTTGCAGCAGCGGGGGAGGCAGTGGGGAGGGTGGTTGCAGTAGAGGGGGAAGCAGTGGAGAGGGTGGTTGCAGGAGAGGGGGAGGCAGTGGGGAGGGTGGGAAGGGCGAGATGGAAGTTGGTGGCGGAGGAAAGAGCAGGGGGAGGGAGGGGGAGGGTGGTTGCGGTAGTGGGGGAAGCAGTGGGGAGGGTGGTTGCAGTAGAGGAGGAGGAAGTGTGGAGGGTGGCAAGGGCGAGATGGAAGTTGGTGGCGGAGGAAAGAGCAGGGGGAGGGAGGGGGAGGGTGGTTGCAGTAGAGGGGGAGGCAGTGGAGAGGGTGGTTGCATGAGAGGGGGAGGCAGTGGAGAGGGTGGTTGCGGTAGAGGGGGAGGCAGCGGGGAGGGTGGAAAGGGTGCAATGGAAGGTGGCGGCGCAGGAGAGGGTGGGAAGGGAAAAGGTGAGGGTGGTTGTGGGGAAGGTGGTAATGGGGAGGGTGGGGGCTGCGAGACATGGGGAGAGGGATATGGAAAAGGAGAGGGGGGAGGAGGAGGAGGAGGGAGTGGAGAGGGGGGAGTTGGAAGCGGAGGTATGGGTGGAGGGGGAAGGGGAGAAGGACTTGGCACGGGAGGAGGGTAGGGGGGAGGAGGGTGGGGCGGGGGTGATGGTGCCGGAGGAGGAGGGGAGGGTGCCAGAGGAGTCTGGGGTAGGTATGGATAGTCCGGCGGGGGAGGTGCTGGAGGAGAGGGGGGATCCGGTGGTAGCGGGGGAGAGGGAGGGGGAGGGAGGGGGGAGGGAGGTGGCGATGGGGAGGGGGGGGCAGGAGGGGTTGGAGGGGGGGACGGGGGGAGGGATGGCAGCCACCAAGGTCTGGGTGGTGGCGGGCGTGGAGAAGGGGGAGGGCTAGGAGGGTGAGGTGGTGATGGCCGTGGTGGCGGAGGTGAGGGTGGCATGGCTGGAGGTGGGGGGATGTCGGGCGGATAAGGAGCAGGTGGCAGGGGAGGAAAGGGTTGGGCAGGAGTGTTTGGCAGCAGAGGTGCACCTGGATAGAACAGGCAAGCGAGCACAGCCAATAGAAGTCATTCAAACGCCTTGGCAACAAAGGTGTGGCTTGACGCTCAGAGCCGATGTCAGCAATGCTGGCTTGGAACTGCCAGTCAAATGTTGGGTCAAGGGTGTGGGTGAAGAAGCAGTATGACATGGCTCTGCGCAGCAGGACCCTGACAGAGGCAAGCAGAAATAGCACGCCCAGCCAGGCCAGCCCAAGCAGTGGTAGTGGTAGTGGGGGCTCACCAAGGCATATCTGCAGCATGACAGCCAGCTCATGCCATTGCAACACCTAGTTGTGGATAGTGGCAACCCAGTTTTGGCCACAGCAGTCTGCCGCCTCCTACACAGCTGGCACCTTGCTGCAGGGCTTGTGCACACGCTGAAGCCCGACCGTGTTGTAGCCCTATGATAATGAAACACAGCTCGTCTGCCCCTCATGCGTATTTCTGGTGCACCTGTCAACCAACTTGGTGAGAGAGCTTTAAGACCTGCAGATCCGGCCTTGGGATCAGGTACATGCTTTGGGTTTAGCTCATGCTTGGGTGCTTTCACTGAGTTCCTTTCTACCCCTGTCACTCCCTTCCTGACTCACTGGGCTGCCACCAAGGCGGCGAGGGCGGCAGGGGAGGCGGGGGTGGAGCTTGTCCAGGCAGGAACGGCGGCCCAGGTGGTGTTGGAGGGAGTGGCGGCGGGTTTGGATGGAGAGGGAGCGCGGGGGGAAGCCCAGGCGGTGCTGAAGGCGGCATCGGTGGAGGCAAGCTGGGTAGCAGGGGCATCCACCACGGCCTTGGTGGGCTGGGAGGCCGTGGGGGTTGAGGCGGCAAAGGTGGTGGAGATGGTGGGCGAGGGGGCAAGGGTGATGGGGGCGCTGGAGGTAAAGGTGGGTAGGAGGGAGGTGGGGGTGCGTTAGGGTTCAGGGGAGGTGGCGGAGTAGGAGGTGGGTAGGGTGGCGCAGGTGGCAAGTTAGGTGGGGGGGAGGGATGCCACCACGGTGGAAGGGGTGGGGTGGGTGGACGTGAGGGATCCCTGGGTGGCAGAGGGTGAGGAGGACGGGGAGGAGGGGGTGGGGGGGGTAGGGGCGGTGATGGCGGGGGCCGGGGAGGGGGAGAGGGAGGCCAGGGGCGTGTCAGATAACCTGGAGCCAGCGGAGCTCTTGGCGGAGCACCAGGTTGCCACCAAGGGGGTGCAGGCGGGGCAGGGGGCCAGGGAGGAAGGGGCGGGAACGGTGCGGGAGAAACGGGGCGTGGGGGTGGAGTAGGAGGAGGCTTTGGATTCCTAGGTGGGGGCGGCTGGGGAAGGGGGCCTGGCAGCGGTGGAGGGTCTCTAGGTGGCGTGGGTAGGGTGTTGTGGATTGAAGGGAAGGGTGGCACGGATGGAGGTGCAAGAATAGGAGGTGGACTAGGTCGCAATGAGGGAGAGGGTGGTGTGGGCATGGGCGTGAGGGGAGGAGGAGCTTGGATGAGAGTAGGAGGGGCTTGCATGGGAGGGGGGGGGGATAGCACAGGGCTGGTTGGGGTCTGGGGTAGCCACCACGGAGGAGCTGCAATTGGCAGCGACAGCAACAGAGGGAGGGATGGGATGTGTGACAGCATGTGCGAGGTGAGAGTAGCAGGGTCTTGTCATGCTTCTATGTCATGCTACCTGGTGAGCGTGTGAGTTAACATGTAAATGTTGCCATTATGGAGTGCATGAGCCCCACAATGCTAAACGCTTGTTAATCTTGCCAACGGGAATGAAAAAAAGGAGCAATGACGACATGGAAGGAGAGTGCTCATACCTGGAGGCCTGGGCGGTGGAGGGACAGCAGAAGCGATAGGTGTTGGTGGAGAAGGTAACAATGTAGTGTTAGGAGCCAAAGCGGGGGAGGGACGTGGAGAAGGGGAAGGGGTATCTGGGGGCAGCATTGAAGGCACAGGTGATCCAGGGGAAGGTGGAGATGGAGGCAGAGGAGGTGGGGGGCTGGGTGGGGAGGGTGAGGGTGGGTCAGGTGGTCCAGGGGGAGGTGCAGGAGGCGGCAGAGGAGGTGGGGGGCTGGGTGGGGAGGGTGAGGGTGGGTCAGGTGGTCCAGGGGGAGGTGGAGATGGAGGCAGAGGAGGTGGGGGGCTGGGTGGGGAGGGTGAGGGTGGGTCAGGTGGTCCAGGGGGAGGTGGAGATGGAGGCAGAGGAGGTGGGGGGCTGGGTGGGGAGGGTGAGGGTGGGTCAGGTGGTCCAGGGGGAGGTGGAGGAGGCGGCAGAGGAGGTGGGGGGCTGGGTGGGGAGGGTGAGGGTGGGTCAGGTGGTCCAGGGGGAGGTGGAGATGGAGGCAGAGGAGGTGGGGGGCTGGGTGGGGAGGGTGAGGGTGGGTCAGGTGGTCCAGGGGGAGGTGGAGATGGAGGCAGAGGAGGTGGGGGGCTGGGTGGGGAGGGTGAGGGTGGGTCAGGTGGTCCAGGGGGAGGTGGAGGAGGAGGCAGAGGAGGTGGGGGGCTGGGTGGGGAGGGTGAGGGTGGGTCAGGTGGTCCAGGGGGAGGTGGAGATGGAGGCAGAGGAGGTGGGGGGCTGGGTGGGGAGGGTGAGGGTGGGTCATGCGGTCCAGGGGGAGGTGGAGGAGGCGGCAGAGGAGGTGGGGGGCTGGGTGGGGAGGGTGAGGGTGGGTCAGGTGGTCCAGGGTGAGGTGGAGGAGGCGGCAGAGGAGGTGGGGGGCTGGGTGGGGAGGGTGAGGGTGGGTCATGCGGTCCAGGGGGAGGTGGAGGAGGCGGCAGAGGAGGTGGGGGGCTGGGTGGGGAGGGTGAGGGTGGGTCATGCGGTCCAGGGGGAAGTGGAGGAGGAGGCAGAGGAGGTGGGGGGCTGGGTGGGGAGGGTGAGGGTGGGTCATGCGGTCCAGGGGGAGGTGGAGGAGGCGGCAGAGGAGGTGGGGGGCTGGGTGGGGAGGGTGAGGGTGGGTCAGGTGGTCCAGGGGGAGGTGGAGATGGAGGCAGAGGAGGTGGGGAGCTGGGTGGGGAGGGTGAGGGTGGGTCAGGTGGTCCAGGGGGAGGTGGAGATGGAGGCAGAGGAGGTGGGGGGCTGGGTGGGGAGGGTGAGGGTGGTGGGTCACTGGTGGTGGGCATCCACCAAGGAGGACCTGTGAGGCAGCAGCCACCCAGCTTGCTTTTCACGGCATCATTACTGTTGACAGTGCTGCAGGCCCTTGCAATCATGAGTGTCCCCCGTGCCATGCAGCTAGAGTAGAAGGCTGCTGCGGTGGCCAGGTAATGGTGCTTGTTAAGGGGTGGGGTGGAGATGCGGATGCAGTGCTGTAGACTGGCTGGGCAGGCCTAGCAGGGGCAAGCAAGAATAAAGCAGCCAGCCCGCGGGTCAGCTAAGCTGTGAACACTATCCAGCGTTGTCACAGCTGGCTGAGTTTAAGCAGGGTCACTGGCCTGAGAGGTCTGAGGGGTAGAAGCACTGAGGGACTAAGGTGCAGCTCAGTGTTGTGTGCGCAGCCTGGACCAAGCGCTGCAGTATGTTAGCCTGGGGCCTGGTTTGGTGCCGTCAGGTGCCCCCACAGCCCCCACGCAGCCATCTAGCCACACAAGCGATGCCTCAGAGCCTGGGCCCAGCAATTTCCCCCAGCGAAGTGCCGCAGGGATGGTTAGGCTGCCAGGCCCATCAAGCCTTTTGATGCCACAGGCAAGGGCAAGGGCCACGCGGGTGGTTTTGTTAGGACTGCAATGCAGCATAGGTGATGCAGTGCACTGGAAAAAATCTGAGGCGCCCGTCGAAGCTGTGCAGGTAGGGAGTACCCTGGTTTGGGCTACAAGCAGCTACGCAACCAAGCACGAGAGGATCAGCAGCAGCAGGAGGCTGTGGCACGATAGTGTGTGCCTTGATGTGAGCTGTGTCTGGCTATACCTGTTGTGCATGTCTGCCATGCCAAACTGTACAGCGGCCACAGGCACTTTCAGCCATAGGTCAGGGGTCTGGCTCTCCCAGACAGTGCAGTGGCTCACGATGGACTGTGCGACTGAACACATGCTGAAGGGCGCAGGTCGAGGTGGAGGGGCAGGAAGAGGTGGTGAAACGAATGAAAGTTGAACAAAACTTGCGCCCGGCGACATAATGACTTCACGGTGCATGCTTCGCAGCTTTCAACACCTGGTCGCCTGGGTACAGGTGAACTCCCTGACTGGCTGTGTGACTGGTCAAGAGGCGGTCAAAAGCCCATGCCAGCATGATGGTGAGCCCCGCACCTGGTCGGGTAGGTTCTGGTGGCTGAGGGAGTGGTGGCCTAGGCGCTGGTGGCGGCGGTGGGGACAACGGAGAGGGCGGGGAAGGGGAGGGAGGTGGCGCTGGAGGTAAGGAGGGGGGCGGCACTGGCGGCCCTGTTGGGGGCTGTGGCAGTGGTGGCGGCAGGGGGTTGGAGGGGGGCAGGGGCGCCTGGGGAGGGGCCAAGGGAAGCCACCATGGAGGAGCTGCAGAGCGAGGCCACGGCATGCAAGCAGTAAGTCTATATGACACTGATTCGTGAGGATCACCAGAGCAACAGCAGGTTCACGTCTCACGTGCATCTCAAACATTCATCACGAACCAATGCATGTCCAAAGTAATGGGGGCATCAGAGACTAGGCTGGTCTTGCTTCCGTGTGATCCATGATGATCAGCTTTACTAGAGGGGGGCACTGCCTTCACAATGGATGTATGTGGCCAGTGCTGGGGGTGGGTATCGAGCCTTGCCTTCACCACCCTAGCTGTGGGAGCAGGTATCCAGTGGGTGAGGAAGAGGAGTGTAGGGGCGTGAAGAGGCTTGTAGAGTTATGAAGAGGCGGGTAAGGTGATGAAGAGGCGTGAGAGGGCGTCTAGGGGCGTGTACACTGCTGGTGTACAGCAGCTTGCAGCATGACCCACCAGGTGGTCTAGGGAAAGCCAGGCCTGGGGGAGGTCCAGGGACAGTTGTGGGCTCTGGTGGTGAGGGGGGGAGAGCAAACACCACTGACGGGGGTGGGGTCGGTGGCTCAAGGCGAGGCAAGGGGCTTGGCTGAGAGGGCACGGCGGTCAGGGGTGTGGGAGGTTGTGGTGGGGACGGTGAGGGCAGGCGTGGGGGTGGGTCTGGTGCAGGAAATGGAGGGGGGGGAGTTGGGTCAACAACGACTGGGGATGATGGAGGGCTTGGTGCGCGGGGACGCCACCATGGGGGCCCTGTGGTGCAGGTATCACAAGCATAGGAGCACGCCACTCACTGTAGCCCTAAGGCGGTGTGGCAGACATCACCTCCAGCAGCAGGCATCAGGTGGTGCAGGTATCACAAGCATAAGAGCACGCCACTCACCGCAGCCCTGTGCTCACCTGACATCACCTTCAGCAGGCATCAGGAACGGGGCAGCGGCCATGCAGTGGCCATGAGTGCATCCCTCAGCAGCCCATCTCTCAGTGTGCGCTACCAAGGGGTTAGCTTCATGTGCTTAGGCGTGGATGGGCTAGGATTATCACCTGGGGGCGTGGGTGAGGGAGGGCCAGGAGGTGGGGCAGGTGTAGTGGGGCGCAGAGGTGGAGGCAGCCGGGGGAGCAGGGGAGGGGGGGGCGGTGGGGCAGGGAGAGGAGGGGAGGGTGGAGGGGGAGGGGAAGGGGGAGGGGGAGCAGGGAATGGTGTTGGTGGGTAGGGCGGAGGAGAGGGGGAAGGGAAGGGAAGGAAAGGGGGTGCAGGGCTGGGAGGCAGTGGTGGAGATGGGGAGAGAGGGACAGGTGGAAGCGGCTGAGGGGACGGGTCCGGGCTTGGTGGGGGTGGAATAGGAGCAGGCGGGTAGGGGGGTAGGGGGAGGGAGGGTGTTGAGGGCAGCCACCAGGGTGGGCCTGTGCAAACAGCACCCAGCAGCCAAGAGGTGGAGCGGGCACACCAGGTGGAGTGTGCCGCGTCATGCCAAGTTGTCTAGTGGCTCCCTAGGGCGCCAGGCAGCAGTGCAGGCAGCAGTGCACCCTGGGGCGGCCGCTGCGTGTCTGGACCGTGGTGTAAGGTTGAATGCATTATTAGGAGAACGAGCTGAACCCTGGCCCTTGCATGCAGTATAAGTCAGCCGCACGTGTGTTATCTTTATGCATTGGGTAGAATTGAAGGGGCGACAGGGACGTGATGAGGATGGTGAACTCCGTGACGGTCTGTGTAGCCAGTCAAGAGCTAGTCAAGGGCGGTCAAGAGCCCATGACAGCTTGATGGTGAGCCCCGCACCTGGTCGGTTAGGTTCTGGTGGCTGAGGGAGCGGAGGCCCAGGTGCTGGTGGCGGCGGTGGGGACAACGGAGAGGGCGGGGAAGGGGAGGGAGGTGGCGCTGGAGGCAAGGAGGGGGGCGGCACTGGCGGCCCTGTTGGGGGCTGTGGCAGTGGTGGCGGCAGGGGGGTGGAGGGGGGCAGGGGCGCCTGGGGAGGGGCCAAGGGAAGCCACCATGGAGGAGCTGCAGAGCGAGGCAACGGCATGCAAGCAGTAAGACTATATGACCAATGTGTGAGGGGCATCACAACGTCACAGCCTGGATCTTGGACAAGGCAGTTGAAGCATTGAGCACCCGAGGTAGAGCATTGGAACCCGTATTGTACTGTGGCTTGCTAAACACTCGTATGGCCGGCCCAAATGGCTCATAGCGAGCCAAGCAAGTGCCTGCACCTAGCAAGGCCGAAGATGAGGCAGCACTAAACCAGCAATCAAAGCCGTTTTTGTAATTGCCATGTGTCTGGCATGTGCTCTCTTGCACAACAAAACATGGTTGCCTCCAGGATGCTAGAGACGCTGAGACACCTGGGGGTCTACACACAGACTTGCCTACACCCGGCTACTTCTTTGCAAGCACTGTCATATCCTCTCCATCACTGCGCTAAAACAAGCGATGTTCACATCGTTCAGTGAAGCTTTCAGCCACTGTACTACCACCCCAATCTGCCAACCCTGCCTGCTGGTGGCAAAGCTGACTGCCCACAGCAAACAGCTAGGCGTGTTGGTCTTGGTTAGGAGCACTGCTGCTGTCAACCTGGATGGTCACAGCGCATGCATGACTTGCTCGCAGTTCTTACCTTGGCGATGAGGAAGGGGTGGCAGAGGCGGCAATGGCATTGGCGGAGGGAGCCGCGCTAGGGTGTCTGTTGGAAGCAGCAATGGTGCTGGCGGCGGCATGGCAGGGTCGGCTGCTCGGGGGACCCACCACGGCGGAGAGGCATGAGAGGGAGGTGGGTCTGAGGCAAGGGGTGTGGGGGGAGGGTAGACCGGGGCGCCTGACATGCTGGGAGGGGTGGCAGGCGGAGGGCGCTGCAGGGGGTAGCTCGGGCTGAGTGGCAAGGGAGGTGGCAGGGGTCGGGTCAAACTGCTAGGTGCAGGTGCCAGCTGCTTGAGGGAACGCAAGTGGAGGATATGCATCGCGTGATCTGGCAGGGGTGGGTCAGGAGGGAGGGGACCAGCTGCAGGCGGCAGCAAGCCGTAGAGCACTGCCTCTTGCGCCGCCTCTAGCCCTGCATGGCCAGGAATGAGGGGCGGAAGGCACAGCAAAGCGTGACAGGCGGGCATGACCACGTCTGA
The DNA here is from genome assembly GCA_030144725.1 of Haematococcus lacustris. Lineage (NCBI taxonomy): Eukaryota > Viridiplantae > Chlorophyta > Chlorophyceae > Chlamydomonadales > Haematococcaceae > Haematococcus > Haematococcus lacustris. Next base: position 9,307,160 of record JASKMD010000012.1, read on the forward strand.
CAGTTTGAGATCAGAGCTGACATTCCTGTGTGAAGTTGCAATGGATGTAAGTTGTGTGACCTGGCTGCAGTTGAAGCGAGCTTCAGATGCCTGGAGCCAGGCTCTGCTCTAGCAAGTGCATTGGCTCTAGCAAGGCCATGTGACATGCAGTCCTACATACAAGGGGGGGGGGCACCAACACGAGGGCACTGCCTTGATCCCTGTGCAGATAGCTGGCCCACAGACAGAACGCCACCCCTGGGCGTTTGTACTTGTTATGCACTGGGCCGATGAGGGAGGTGCGTGCTGGTGCTACTGGTATGAGACACATGCAGGAGTGTGGAACGTGTAAAGGCCCAAGGCCACCACCCCTGGCTGGCACCCCTGACGCTCCCCAGCCTCTGCCTGCACTCGCCGGCCCTGCCAGTATTGGCAAGGGTGGGCACTGCTATGGCAGGGGCATCAAAATGGCTGCACCTAATGCTCCCAACCCTCTGATTCTCAGCAGGGCAGGTGGCTGCACAGGGGCTGCTTGGTGGCGCTGAGCATGCACCACTCCTGGGGGAGCGGGTGTAAAGCATTTTGCTCTGGTTGTGTGTTCTCTGCCTTCACCTTGAGGGCGTGTCGGCACAATAGTCGGCCTCCCATGAACTGGGCGGATTATCTGTGAGCTGTTGAGGTGAAAAGATGACGGCCAGGCAGCATCAGCACGTGGAACGGGTTCCGCTAAACGCTGGCTGAGCCCACTGGTCACCACCATCACCCTTGAGAGGTGAAGATAAGAAAGGTAGCAGACACACATGAATATCACATTCATGCTTGGCTTCATTGCTGAGTGCTGCACACTCAATCTGCAAGCACAGGCACAGGTGGGTCGTGGATGGGGTCGATGCTAGCTCGCTGTCGCATTTTATCTCCATCTATGAAGCGCACTTAGTGTCCAAGGTACTCGACAAGCACCGCTCCTGATGCAGGCTGTTGTACGCCCGATGTCGATGCAGCCGCGCCATAGTCAACCCAGATGTTGACTGCATCGCGCACAATGATCATGATGGTACTAGGATGCAGAACTGGGCTGTTGCTGTGTTCTTGCTGCCGCTTGTCGTCAACATACATATTCGCTCCTCCAGTTCGTGTGTCAGTTAGTTCAGTTTGCCTTGGCCTTGGCCACCTTGGACATCTTAATTGCCGCCGACTGGGACTGCGGCTTCGACTGCGCTTCTGGACAGCAGCGTCCTCGAAGCGAAGTCCAACCTCCCCTGACATCGGCTATAACCTCACAGGCCCCTCCGAGCAAAGAGTAAGCGCGCATCGCAGAAGCATTGGAAGTGATGTCCCTCACAGCTGATGAGGGCAAGTCAAAGTGATGGTCTTCAATGGCAACTCACAAACTACAGCAACAAGCGTTGGGCACGAACATGAGGTTGTGCCTACAGGTGTGGGCTGGTTCATGTATCTAGGCATGCATTTCAACCCCAGTGCCGCCCCTGCCTTAGCTGTCACTCACATTAGGGCAGGTATGTTCCATGGGCAGGGCCTGCAAGCGGGCCAGAGAGTTTGGGGTCCTGTAGGATTCGAAATGCTTTGTGTCGTCTCATTGTGGCGTTCTTCCTCCCCCTGAGCCTATGTGGCAGCCAGGTGTGGGGAATGGGATACTGCGACATGGCACGAGCTGACCAACCCAATGGCCGCATTGCCGCCAATTGCCGCCGCATGGGTCCCCAGCGTGGTCTTTTGCGACCGAACTGGGCAGCACCATCCTCGCAACAATGTTCAACCTTCCCGCCCAGTGTCCAGCGAGGCCGAGCAAGGAGCACGCACGCATCGCCGCAGCATTGGAGGTGCAAGCATGAGTTGCATGGGGGGCAAAACGCAGTGCAAAACCGAGAGCTACGGCCCCTCCCGGCGTGTGTTACTTGAGCCAGAGCAACCCACAGCCAGCCTGATTGACAGAAAGCTGCATACACAAGCCGCCGAGGTTGGAATGAAGCAACTGGCTCCACTAGCAATTAGGTTAGACAAGCAAGGTAAAAATAGTCATTATTTAAGCATGCTGAAGCGGACGGTGCAATCACGGTGACAAACGGTGGTCTGGGTATGAAGAACATGCTCTGTGAACTATTTACAAGAGATCTTGACTAATCTGACTAGCAACCTGCCCTCACGTTCAATTGAAACCACATGACGAAATGATGGACGCAATACAGATGCAAAAGTCAACATGCATTCTTAATTGCACCCATGCATATCATACTACAGGAAGATGACCTGTATGTCGAAAGCCCCATGCATGCCATGGCTAGATGTCATTAGCAAAGGTCGCAAAGTGTTGCAAAGGGTACAGCAACTTGCTTCAGTCAATGCGCTTGCAAGTTTGGCACCAAGCTTAACGGGCTCTCCAGCACCTGCCCATGGATCCTTGGGGCGTCACATGCCTAGGCAAAGGTAGCCGGACAGGACCCTGGCATGTGCCCGACCCTGAAACAGTGCTAAAGCCTGGAGTTGGCATGCAAGCTGATACAAGCAGGAGGTTAACAGGGCCCCAGCGCAGGGAAGGGGCCGCAGCCCACCCACGTGTGCCCGGTACTGCACTCCACAGCACTGGAGGCCACCAGGCCAGCTCCACCGCCACCCAGCAATGCGCTGTGAGACCTGACCTACACAGCGGCATGTGCAGTGACCTGCACTACTGCGCTGTGCTGCCCGGTGCAGTCGTGGCTGACCCAGGGAGAGGCAAGCTACTAGAGCCAGAGCTGGGGTGGGTGGGTCCTGAAGGATAAGCATCGCCTCAGACACGCCACGCCACCACCAAGTGCCACCAGGGGCACGCCTCCTCCTAGGGCTCCCCCACAAGAATACATGGGATGGGAGTCCAGCAGCAGCCTCGCCTGCGCCTGCCGCTGCCCCTCAAGGTCTGCCCCTAGCCTGCTCCACTGTCTCGCTCCCTCCACTGCAGCCAGGGGGGTGAGGGAGGACGGCAGGTGAGGGGGCCATGTGGCGCCGGTCCCGGCTCCACCCATCAAGCTGCCTAGCAGGAGCATGGCCGGGCTCTGGTGAGCTGAAGACCTGGGCGTGGGAGGGTGAGGCAGGACCCTGCGCAACCCTGAGGAGCGGAGCTGGAGGGTGTGGCGGCTGGGTGACAGGGGTTGTAAGGCGGCCGAGGATGGCCCCAGGGCTGAGGGCCGCACCGCCTGCACCTGGCGCTGAGGAAAACGGGCTGGGCGGCAGGGCAGGCAGCCGGTGGTGGCGGTGCCGGGTGTGGTGCAGAGGGTTGAGGGGCCCAGGCGTGACGGGGACGCTGCACAAGGGGCTGACAGCCTCCGCTGATGCCGGGCACAACCCTGACCCTTCATCCTCAACCACTTCTAGCCTGGGAGGTGTGGGTCGAGGAAGGGGCTTGTGGAGCTGAGGCGAACTCAGGGATGGGTGATGAAGGTGTAGAGCGGGCGGCTGTAGTGGTGCAGGAGCTCTGAGCTGCTGCAGTCGGGCCAGCAGGGGGGAGAGCCATTTGGTCACCTCCTGCTGCTGCTCTGGGGCGACGTCAGGCATGATGGGTGCATGGGGATGTTTGTGGTCGTGCAGGAGAGCCTTGGCATCGGCAGGCGGGGTGGGCGCTGCTGCTGCTGCTGCTGCTGCTGGCTTCGGCTCAGCTGCTGCCTTGGCAATGGCAGGTGGGGTGACCGCTGCTGCTGCTGCTGGCTTCGGCTCAGCTGCTGCCTTCGCAACGGCAGGCGGGGTGGGCAGCGGTGCTGCTGCTGGCTTCGGATCAGCTGTTGCCTTGGCAACGGCAAGCGGGGTGGGTGCTGCTGCTGCTGCTGCTGGCTTGGGCTCAGCTGTTGCCTTGGCAACGGCAGGCGGGGTGGGTGCTGCTGCTGCTGCTGGCTTCGGCTCAGCTGCTGCCTTGGCAACGGCAGGCGGGGTGGGCAGCGGTGCTGCTGCTGGCTTCAGCTCAGCTGCTGCCTTGGCAACGGCAGGCGGGGTGGGTGCTGCTGCTGCTGCTGGCTTGGGCTCAGCTGCTGCCTTGGCAACGGCAGGTGGGGTGACCGCTGCTGCTGCTGCTGGCTTGGGTTCAGCTGCTGCCTTGGCAACGGCAGGCGGGGTGGGTTCTGCTGCTGCTGCTGGCTTGGGTTTAGCTGCTGCCTTGGCAACGGCAGGCGGGGTGGGTGCTGCTGCTGCTGCTGGCTTGGGTTCAGCTGCTGCCTTGGCAACGGCAGGCGGGGTGGGTGCTGCTGCTGCTGCTGCTGCTGGCTTTGGTTCAGCTGCTGCCTTGGCAACGGCAGGCGGGGTGGGTGCTGCTGCTGCTGCTGCTGCTGGCTTGGGTTCAGCTGCTGCCTTGGCAACGGCAGGCGGGGTGGGCAGCGGTGCTGCTGCTGGCTGGGGTTCAGCTGCTGCCTTGGCAACGGCAGGCGGGGTGGGTGCTGCTGCTGCTGCTGGCTTGGGCTCAGCTGCTGCCTCGGCAACGGCAGGCGGGGTGGGTGCTACTGCTGCTGCTGGCTTGGGCTCAGCTGCTGCCTTGGCAACGGCAGGCGGGGTGGGCAGCGGTGCTGCTGCTGGCTGGGGTTCAGCTGCTGCCTTGGCAACGGCAGGCGGGGTGGGTGCTACTGCTGCTGCTGGCTGGGGTTCAGCTGCTGCCTTGGCAACGGCAGGCGGGGTGGGTGCTGCTGCTGCTGCTGGCTTGGGCTCAGCTGCTGCCTCGGCAACGGCAGGCGGGGTGGGTGCTACTGCTGCTGCTGGCTTGGGCTCAGCTGCTGCCTTGGCAACGGCAGGCGGGGTGGGTGCTGCTGCTGCTGCTGGCTTGGGCTCAGCTGCTGCCTTGGCAACGGCAGGTGGGGTGACCGCTGCTGCTGCTGCTGGCTTGGGTTCAGCTGCTGCCTTGGCAACGGCAGGCGGGGTGGGTTCTGCTGCTGCTGCTGGCTTGGGTCTAGCTGCTGCCTTGGCAACGGCAGGCGGGGTGGGTGCTGCTGCTGCTGCTGGCTTGGGTTCAGCTGCTGCCTTGGCAACGGCAGGCGGGGTGGGTGCTGCTGCTGCTGCTGCTGCTGGCTTGGGTTCAGCTGCTGCCTTGGCAACGGCAGGCGGGGTGGGCAGCGGTGCTGCTGCTGGCTGGGGTTCAGCTGCTGCCTTGGCAACGGCAGGCGGGGTGGGTGCTGCTGCTGCTGCTGGCTTGGGTTCAGCTGCTGCCTTGGCAACGGCAGGCGGGGTGGGTGCTGCTGCTGCTGCTGGCTTGTGCTCAGCTGCTGCCTTTGCAACGGCAGGCGGGGTGGGCAGCCGTGCTGCTGCTGGCTTCAGCTCAGCTGCTGCCTTGGCACTGGCAGGCGGGGTGGGTGCTGCTGCTGCTGCTGCTGCTGCTGCTGCTGCTGCTGCTGGCTTGGGTTCAGCTGCTGCCTTGGCAACGGCAGGCGGGGTGGGTGCTGCTGCTGCTGCTGGCTTGGGTTCAGCTGCTGCCTTGGCAACGGCAGGCGGGGTGGGCGCTGCTGCTGCTGCTGCTGCTGGCTTCGGCTCAGCTGCTGCCTTGGCAACGGCAGGTGGGGTGACCGCTGCTGCTGCTGCTGGCTTGGGTTCAGCTGCTGCCTTGGCAACGGCCGGCGGGGTGGGTGCTGATGCTGCTGCTGGCTTGGGTTCAGCTGCTGCCTTGGCAACGGCAGGCGGGGTGGGTGCTGCTGCTGCTGCTGGCTTCGGCTCAGCTGCTGCCTTGGCAATGGCAGGTGGGGTGACCGCTGCTGCTGCTGCTGGCTTGTGCTCAGCTGCTGCCTTCGCAACGGCAGGCGGGGTGGGCAGCGGTGCTGCTGCTGGCTTCGGCTCAGCTGCTGCCTTGGCAACGGCAGGCGGGGTGGGTGCTGCTGCTGCTGGCTTGGGTTCAGCTGCTGCCTCGGCAACGGCAGGCGGGGTGGGTGCTGCTGCTGCTGCTGGCTTGGGTTCAGGTGCTGCCTTACCAACGGCAGGCGGGGTGGGTGCTGCTGCTGCTGCTGCTGCTGGCTTGGGTTCAGCTGCTGCCTTAGCAACGGCAGGCGGGGTGGGTGCTGCTGCTGCTGCTGCTGGCTTGGGCTCAGCTGCTGCCTTGGCAACGGCAGGTGGGGTGACCGCTGCTGCTGCTGCTGGCTTGGGTTCAGCTGCTGCCTTGGCAACGGCAGGCGGGGTGGGTTCTGCTGCTGCTGCTGGCTTGGGTTTAGCTGCTGCCTTGGCAACGGCAGGCGGGGTGGGTGCTGCTGCTGCTGCTGGCTTGGGTTCAGCTGCTGCCTTGGCAACGGCAGGCGGGGTGGGTGCTGCTGCTGCTGCTGCTGCTGCTGGCTTTGGTTCAGCTGCTGCCTTGGCAACGGCAGGCGGGGTGGGTGCTGCTGCTGCTGCTGCTGCTGGCTTGGGTTCAGCTGCTGCCTTGGCAACGGCAGGCGGGGTGGGCAGCGGTGCTGCTGCTGGCTGGGGTTCAGCTGCTGCCTTGGCAACGGCAGGCGGGGTGGGTGCTGCTGCTGCTGCTGGCTTGGGCTCAGCTGCTGCCTCGGCAACGGCAGGCGGGGTGGGTGCTACTGCTGCTGCTGGCTTGGGCTCAGCTGCTGCCTTGGCAACGGCAGGCGGGGTGGGCAGCGGTGCTGCTGCTGGCTGGGGTTCAGCTGCTGCCTTGGCAACGGCAGGCGGGGTGGGTGCTACTGCTGCTGCTGGCTGGGGTTCAGCTGCTGCCTTGGCAACGGCAGGCGGGGTGGGTGCTGCTGCTGCTGCTGGCTTGGGCTCAGCTGCTGCCTCGGCAACGGCAGGCGGGGTGGGTGCTACTGCTGCTGCTGGCTTGGGCTCAGCTGCTGCCTTGGCAACGGCAGGCGGGGTGGGTGCTGCTGCTGCTGCTGGCTTGGGCTCAGCTGCTGCCTTGGCAACGGCAGGTGGGGTGACCGCTGCTGCTGCTGCTGGCTTGGGTTCAGCTGCTGCCTTGGCAACGGCAGGCGGGGTGGGTTCTGCTGCTGCTGCTGGCTTGGGTCTAGCTGCTGCCTTGGCAACGGCAGGCGGGGTGGGTGCTGCTGCTGCTGCTGGCTTGGGTTCAGCTGCTGCCTTGGCAACGGCAGGCGGGGTGGGTGCTGCTGCTGCTGCTGCTGCTGGCTTGGGTTCAGCTGCTGCCTTGGCAACGGCAGGCGGGGTGGGCAGCGGTGCTGCTGCTGGCTGGGGTTCAGCTGCTGCCTTGGCAACGGCAGGCGGGGTGGGTGCTGCTGCTGCTGCTGGCTTGGGTTCAGCTGCTGCCTTGGCAACGGCAGGCGGGGTGGGTGCTGCTGCTGCTGCTGGCTTGTGCTCAGCTGCTGCCTTTGCAACGGCAGGCGGGGTGGGCAGCCGTGCTGCTGCTGGCTTCAGCTCAGCTGCTGCCTTGGCACTGGCAGGCGGGGTGGGTGCTGCTGCTGCTGCTGCTGCTGCTGCTGCTGCTGCTGCTGGCTTGGGTTCAGCTGCTGCCTTGGCAACGGCAGGCGGGGTGGGTGCTGCTGCTGCTGCTGGCTTGGGTTCAGCTGCTGCCTTGGCAACGGCAGGCGGGGTGGGCGCTGCTGCTGCTGCTGCTGCTGGCTTCGGCTCAGCTGCTGCCTTGGCAACGGCAGGTGGGGTGACCGCTGCTGCTGCTGCTGGCTTGGGTTCAGCTGCTGCCTTGGCAACGGCCGGCGGGGTGGGTGCTGATGCTGCTGCTGGCTTGGGTTCAGCTGCTGCCTTGGCAACGGCAGGCGGGGTGGGTGCTGCTGCTGCTGCTGGCTTCGGCTCAGCTGCTGCCTTGGCAATGGCAGGTGGGGTGACCGCTGCTGCTGCTGCTGGCTTGTGCTCAGCTGCTGCCTTCGCAACGGCAGGCGGGGTGGGCAGCGGTGCTGCTGCTGGCTTCGGCTCAGCTGCTGCCTTGGCAACGGCAGGCGGGGTGGGTGCTGCTGCTGCTGGCTTGGGTTCAGCTGCTGCCTCGGCAACGGCAGGCGGGGTGGGTGCTGCTGCTGCTGCTGGCTTGGGTTCAGGTGCTGCCTTACCAACGGCAGGCGGGGTGGGTGCTGCTGCTGCTGCTGCTGCTGGCTTGGGTTCAGCTGCTGCCTTAGCAACGGCAGGCGGGGTGGGTGCTGCTGCTGCTGCTGCTGGCTTGGGCTCAGCTGCTGCCTTGGCAACGGCAGGTGGGGTGACCGCTGCTGCTGCTGCTGGCTTGGGTTCAGCTGCTGCCTTGGCAACGGCAGGCGGGGTGGGTTCTGCTGCTGCTGCTGGCTGGGGTTTAGTTGCTGCCTTGGCAACGGCAGGCGGGGTGGGTGCTGCTGCTGCTGCTGGCTTGGGTTCAGCTGCTGCCTTGGCAACGGCAGGCGGGGTGGGCAGCGGTGCTGCTGCTGGCTTCGGCTCAGCTGCTGCCTTGGCAACGGCAGGCGGGGTGGATGCTGCTGCTGCTGCTGCTGCTGGCTTCGGCTCAGCTGCTGCCTTGGCAACGGCAGGCGGGGTGGGCGCTGCTGCTGCTGCTGCTGCTGGCTTGGGTTCAGCTGCTGCCTTGGCAACGGCAGGCGGGGTGGGTTCTGCTGCTGCTGCTGGCTTGGGTTTAGCTGCTGCCTTGGCAACGGCAGGCGGGGTGGGTGCTGCTGCTGCTGCTGGCTTGGGTTCAGCTGCTGCCTTGGCAACGGCAGGCGGGGTGGGCAGCGGTGCTGCTGCTGGCTGGGGTTCAGCTGCTGCCTCGGTAACGGCAGGCGGGGTGGGTGCTACTGCTGCTGCTGGCTTGGGTTTAGCTGCTGCCTTGGCAACGGCAGGCGGGGTGGGCGCTGCTGCTGCTGCTGCTGGCTTGGGTTCAGCTGCTTCCTTGGCAATGGCAGGTGGGGTGACCGCTGCTGCTGCTGCTGGCCTGGGCCCAGCTGCTGCCTTGGCAACGGCAGGCGGGGTGGGTGCTGCTGCTGCTGGTGGCTTGGGTTCAGCTGCTGCCTTGGCAACGGCAGGCGGGGTGGGCAGCGGTGCTGCTGCTGGCTTGGGTTCAGCTGCTGCCTTGGCAACGGCAGGCGGGGTGGGTGCTGCTGCTGCTGCCGGCATCTGCTCAGCTGCTGCCTTGGCAACGGCAGGCGGGGTGGGCAGCGGTGCTGCTGCTGGCTTGAGCTCACCTGCTGCCTTGGCAACGGCAGGCTGGGTGGGCAGCGGTGCTGCTGCTGGCTGGGGTTCAGCTGCTGCCTCGGCAACTGCAGGCGGGGTGGGTGCTGCTGCTGCTGCTGGCTTGGGTTTAGCTGCTGCCTTGGCAACGGCAGGCGGGGTGGGTGCTGCGGCTGCTGGTGGCTTGGGTTCAGCTGCTGCCTTGGCAACGGCAGGCAGGGTGGGTGCTGCTGCTGCTGCTGCTGCTGGCTTGGGTTCAGCTGCTGCCTTGGCAACGGCAGGCGGGGTGGGTGCTGCTGCTGCTGCTGGCTTGGGTTCAGCTGCTGCCTTGGCAACGGCAGGCGGGGTGGGTGCTGCAGCTGCTGCTGGCTTGGGCTCAGCTGCTGCCTTGGCAACGGCAGGCAGGGTGGGTGCTGCTGCTGCTGCTGGCTTGGGTTCAGCTGCTGCCTTGGCAATGGCAGGCGGGGTGGGTGCTGCTGCTGCTGCTGGCTTCGGCTCAGCTGCTGCCTTTGCAACGGCAGGCGGGGTGGGTGCTGCTGCTGCTGCTGCTGGCTTGGGTTCAGCTGCTGCCTTGGCAACGGCAGGCGGGGTGGGTGCTGCTGCTGCTGCTGGCTTGGGTTCAGCTGCTGCCTTGGCAACGGCAGGCGGGGTGGGTGCTGCTGCTGCTGCTGGCTTCGGCTCAGCTGCTGCCTTGGCAACGGCAGGCGGGGTGGGTGCTGCTGCTGCTGCTGGCTTGGGTTCAGCTGCTGCCTTGGCAACGGCAGGCGGGGTGGGTGCTGCTGCTGCTGCTGCTGGCTTGGGTTCAGCTGCTGCCTTGGCAACGGCAGGCGGGGTGGGTGCTGCTGCTGCTGCTGGCTTGGGTTCAGCTGCTGCCTTGGCAACGGCAGGCGGGGTGGGTGCTGCTGCTGCTGCTGGCTTGGGTTCAGCTGCTGCCTTGGCAACGGCAGGCGGGGTGGGTGCTGCTGCCGCTGCTGCTGGCTTCGGCTCAGCTGCTGCCTTGGCAACGGCAGGCGGGGTGGGTGCTGCTGCTGCTGCTGGTTTGGGTTCAACTGCTGCCTTGGCAACGGCAGGCGGGGTGGGTGCTGCTGCTGCTGCTGGCTTGAGTTCAGCTGCTGCCTTGGCAACGGCAGGCGGGGTGGGTGCTGCTGCTGCTGCTGGCTTGGGCTCAGCTGCTTCCTTGGCAACGCAAGGCGGGGTGGGCAGCGGTTCTGCTGCTGGCTTCGGCTCAGCTGCTGCCTTGGCAACGGCAGGCGGGGTGAGCAGCGGTGCTGCTGCTGGCTTCGGCTCAGCTGCTGCCTTGGCAACGGCAGGCGGGGTGGGTGCTGCTGCTGCTGCTGGCTTGGGCTCAGCTGCTGCCTTGGCAACGGCAGGCGGGGTGGGTGCTGCTGCTGCTGCTGGCTTGGGTTCAGCTGCTGCCTTGGCAATGGCAGGTGGGGTGGGTGCTGCTGCTGCTGCTGGCTTCGGCTCACCTGCTGCCTTGGCAACGGCAGGCGGGGTGGGTGCTGCTGCTGCTGCTGGCTTCGGCTCAGCTGCTGCCTTGGCAACGGCAGGCGGGGTGGGCAGCGGTGCTGATGCTGGCTTGGGTTCAGCTGCTGCCTTGGCAACGGCAGGCGGGGTGGGTGCTGCTGCTGCTGCTGGCTTCGGCTCAGCTGCTGCCTTGGCAACGGCAGGCGGGGTGGGTGCTGCTGCTGCTGCTGCTGCTGGCTTGGGTTCAGCTGCTTCCTTGGCAACGGCAGGCGGGGTGGGTGCTGCTGCTGCTGCTGGCTTGAGTTCAGCTGCTGCCTTGGCAACGGCAGGCGGGGTGGGTGCTGCTGCTGCTGCTGGCTTGGGCTCAGCTGCTTCCTTGGCAACGCAAGGCGGGGTGGGCAGCGGTTCTGCTGCTGGCTTCGGCTCAGCTGCTGCCTTGGCAACGGCAGGCGGGGTGAGCAGCGGTGCTGCTGCTGGCTTCGGCTCAGCTGCTGCCTTGGCAACGGCAGGCGGGGTGGGTGCTGCTGCTGCTGCTGGCTTGGGCTCAGCTGCTGCCTTGGCAACGGCAGGCGGGGTGGGTGCTGCTGCTGCTGCTGGCTTGGGTTCAGCTGCTGCCTTGGCAACGGCAGGCGGGGTGGGTGCTGCTGCTGCTGCTGGCTTCGGCTCAGCTGCTGCCTTGGCAACGGCAGGCGGGGTGGGTGCTGCTGCTGCTGCTGGCTTGGGTTCAGCTGCTGCCTTGGCAACGGCAGGCGGGGTGGGTGCTGCTGCTGCTGCTGCTGGCTTGGGTTCAGCTGCTGCCTTGGCAACGGCAGGCGGGGTGGGTGCTGCTGCTGCTGCTGGCTTGGGTTCAGCTGCTGCCTTGGCAACGGCAGGGGGGGTGGGTGCTGCTGCTGCTGCTGGCTTGGGTTCAGCTGCTGCCTTGGCAATGGCAGGCGGGGTGGGTGCTGCTGCCGCTGCTGCTGGCTTCGGCTCAGCTGCTGCCTTGGCAACGGCAGGCGGGGTGGGTGCTGCTGCTGCTGCTGGTTTGGGTTCAACTGCTGCCTTGGCAACGGCAGGCGGGGTGGGTGCTGCTGCTGCTGCTGGCTTGAGTTCAGCTGCTGCCTTGGTAACGGCAGGCGGGGTGGGTGCTGCTGCTGCTGCTGGCTTGGGCTCAGCTGCTTCCTTGGCAACGCAAGGCGGGGTGGGCAGCGGTTCTGCTGCTGGCTTGGGTTCAGCTGCTGCCTTGGCAACGGCAGACGGGGTGGGCAGCGGTGCTGCTGCTGGCTTGGGTTCAGCTGCTGCCTTGGCAACGGCAGGCGGGGTGGGTGCTGCTGCCGCTGCTGCTGGCTTCGGCTCAGCTGCTGCCTTGGCAACGGCAGGCGGGGTGGGTGCTGCTGCTGCTGCTGGCTTGGGTTCAGCTGCTTCCTTGGCAACGGCAGGCGGGGTGGGTGCTGCTGCTGCTGCTGGCTTGGGTTCAGCTGCTGCCTTGGCAACGGCAGGCGGGGTGGGCAGCGGTGCTGCTGCTGGCTTGGGTTCAGCTGCTGCCTTGGCAACGGCAGGCGGGGTGGGCAGCGGTGCTGCTGCTGGCTTGGGTTCAGCTGCTGCCTTGGCAACGGCAGGCGGGGTGGGCAGCGGTGCTGCTGCTGGCTTGGGTTCAGCTGCTGCCTTGGCAACGGCAGGCGGGGTGGGCAGCGGTGCTGCTGCTGGCTTGGGTTCAGCTGCTGCCTTGGCAACGGCAGGCGGGGCAGGCAGCGGTGCTGCTGCTGGCTTGGGCTCAGCTGCTGCCTTGGCAACGGCAGGCGGGGCAGGCAGCGGTGCTGCTGCCGCTGGCCTGGCCTGCGTGACAGGCTCAATAGCTGCAGATGCTGCACCATATGCTACCCTTGCCTTCTCACGTGATGCCAGACGTACTGCTGTTGACATGTGCGCCACCCGCCTCAGGGCCGGCGGGACCGCTGGTGACTGATTGGTTGCCGGCCACACCGCGGTTTCGTCCGGTGCGCCGCTCGTTGTTCCATGAGGTTCCAGAACAAGCATGCTTCCGTTCTCCTCCCTCGGTGGACTAGCCAGGTCAGCTCGCCATGCTAGGCGGGCAGCGGTCTGCATCGAGGGCGTCTCTCGCGTTTCAGCGAAAGCTCGCTGCATAGCTGCTTTCTTTTGCGCCAGCCTGAGAGCCGTAGAGGGGAGTGGCACAGGTACTACCTGGTTTCGCCGAGCCGCTCGCCTTGCCTGCTGCTCTTGCGGCTGTGGCCCTTCTGTGGGAGGCTCGTGTCGCCCACGGACTGATATGTCGAGGTGTGGTCGGTCCGGCTGCACCCTACCCGCCACGATACGAACGAGGGACGCTCCTTCGACCCTTCTTTCTTGACCGTGCAGGTGCTCGGGCTGCTGCACAAAGGGGTTGGGCTGATGCTTGCAGCGGAGGGGGTCGAGGCAGAGAGGGGGCTGAATGAAGGTGTGCGAAACAGGGGGGGCGGCAGGGGGAGAGGGTTGGGGGGTGCCAGGTAGCAGGGGGCAGCGCTGGGGGCCCTCAAGGGCCTCCCCCGCCCCTTCCTCCTCCCCCTCCCATCCGACCTGCACCTGGCCCAAGCCTGCGGCAAGCTGAGGGCAAGGTTGCTTCACTGCAGAGCTGACTTGCTGATGCTTTTCTTGCTCGTCATGTTGCCCTTGCTGCTGCTGCTGCTGCTCTGACTTCTCCATGTCTTGTTGCCGCTGCTGCTGTGGCGGCGGCGGCGGCTGCAGTCCACCTGCCTCATCCTGTTGCTCTTGCATCAGCTGCTGCTGCTCTAGCGCATCCTGCTGCTGCTTGCTGCCCCTCCCGCCCCTGCTGCTGCCCCTCCTGCCCCTGCTGCTGGTGCTGCTGACGCTGCAGGTGTTGCTTTCTTGTGGGGCGCAGCACAGGTACTTGCTGAGCCGCTAGGCGTGCAAGCAGAGGCGGTAGCCATTGCTGCACACCTTGCTGCAGCTGCTGCTCCAGCTCCTCAGGGTTTAAGCAGCTGCCTGGCAGTGCCCCTGCGCCGAGCTGACGTTGCGCAGCATGTGCCTCTGCTGCATTGCCGTCAGATAGCACTGCGCCGGTTGACATGGCTTCAGCCTGGAGTGAGTGAGGCGGCAGTGCCGCATCTGCGGGCTGACCCCCCTTCTCAATGGGGCTTGCCTTGCCTGCTACCGTGTCCGTCACCCACGAGCCCACTGGCTGCATTTTTGCTGCAGCAGCTTTGGGTCGAACCGCCACGCGATTAGCTTCCGGCCCACTGGAGTGGTCGGGAGTGGTCGGTGTAACTTTGGCGGTAAAGCTTCCTCGCCGGCGCGCGACGTACAAAGCGGTGCCCAGCAGCAAGCAGGCCACGCAGGCGCCTATGGCTGGCAGCACGACCTGCGACACCGGGCACCCATGTTCTGCTGGGCGGCGCGTCCTGTTTGTCGACCCTCGCTATACACAAAGGCAAGGGGGCGGCGGCGAGTGACGTTAGTTTGTAGAGCCGGCAGTCACCTGGGTAATGTACTGGGTAGGGCTGGCCGGGCCTGAGCCTGTCGCCTGAGCCTGCGTCGCAACGGGCGCTTCACTGATGCCGGCGATGGTCAGGGAGCTGAGCGGCAGACCTGCTAGGGCAAGGCTGCTGGCAAAGGAGCCTGCACAACAGAGCGGCAGACATGGGCTGGGCAGCTGGGCAGCTGGGCAGCAGTGGGGTGGCAAGCTGTTGAAGGAGGTTGGCAAAGCAGGCAGGGGAGGGGAGAGAGGCTAGCTCAGTGGCATCGAGCACCTGAAGCAAACAGTGCGCCAGCAGCACGGTGCACCACGACCAGCAGCAACAGGACAGCGCTGACATTGCCAGTAGGCAGTAGCTGAGCTAGTAGAGACACCGCCACACTGGGACGAGCGGGACCAGCCCTATTGCAGCAGCACCCCGAGCATGCACCGCACTCTGTCAATGCACTCTGTCAATACATCTGTCAACAGTGTGCCACGGCCATCGCACCGTCCACTGCGGCTTGGACGAGCTTGGCAGCGCTGGCCGGCAGCAGCTTTTGCGCCGCCTCTGTGTCGTCCGTCGCTACCAGCAACACGACTTGATACTCCACCACCACAGCTCCAGTGCTCGCGACCTCCGCCAGCCTTCGCGGCGGGAGGGTGTCAGTCGTAGCGGACTGGGGCGGGACCTGCCGGGCGCCGCGGGGTGCGACGTCCTTCGCTGCCTTGAGACCTCGCAAGCCTGCGAGGAAGGATATGAGGCTGGCGCTGCTTTGGCCCCGCACCTGCTGCGGCTGCGGGGGTGGAAGGGCCTGTGGCTGTGCTGGCAATGGAGGTGAAGGTGGCAGGGACAGGCCTGGGGCTGGCGCGAGGAGCGGTGGAGGGATAGGGAGGGGGGGTGGGGGGTGGGGGGGTGTTGGCAGACGAGATACTGAGGATGGAGATGGAGTCTGGGGAGGAGTCGGGGCCGAGGGCGAGCTCTGCCGCCACCTGCCTGTGACCACATGAAGCAGTACAAGGCAGTACAGCGGGGATGCTGGTAGCCAGGCCGCTCATCTCCTCCTCCACTGCCACATGACAAGCAATTCCATACCCAGCAGCCATGCAAGGCTGGCGGCTCAGTGGTGTGATCCGACATAAACTACCAACCGGTAGCAGCGGCCACATGGCAGTTGGTAGTTAATGCTGCTATACACACTAAGTCGTGTGAGCAGAGTGGCAGGGTTGTGTGCACCAGGCAGCATGGCCTGAGCGGCAGGTCATGGCGGGGTGCATGCGGGCGGTAGCAGTGGCTGGAGCTGCAATAGGATGAGGGGAGTGATGGCTTCATTGAGTGAGTGTGAGCAGCAGCAGCAGTACTGAAGTAAAGTGAGCTTAGTAAGGCAGGGCACGCTTACCCTACCCTACCCCCTACCCTGCCTTAAAGCATATCATATAACATATACATAATATACATACATACATCCATATCTACATACATCCATATACACATATGAGTACATATATTTATTCATTTATTTGTTTACTTACTGACTTACCTGACCACACCCTGTGCCGGCACACCCAGTCATCAGCATCACGGCTCCCAGGTCAGCTCGACTGAGCCGCATAGCACAGTATGAGTCCCCAGGCCATGCTTGCGTGAGGGTAGAGGGGGGCCATGCGCACCTGAAGCTCATCTGCACGCTGCGCTGCTGCCACTGTGAGAGGCTGAGGTTGCCAGCCATGAACTGCGTGATGACGGGCGACACCATGTAGGTGAAGGAGGTGGAGGAGACCGCTGGCGGTGGCTCAGGTGGGCTGGATGGTGAAGGATTGGGGGCTGGGGGGGGGCTGGGGGGGAGGGGGGGAGCGGGGGGGAGGGGGGGGCTGGGGGGGGGGGAAGGGGGGGGGGAGGGGGGGGAAGGGGGGGAGGGAAGGGGAGGTGGAGAAGGGAAGGGTGAGGGGGGAAGGGGAGAGGGGGGGAGAGGGGCTGGTGGAGGAGGTCCAGGGGAGGGTGGATATGGTGGGGGGGAGGGAGAAGGGGGCGGGGAGGGGGGGGGGGAGGGGGAGGGGGGGCCAGGAGGTGGTACTGGAAAAGGCGGCAGGGGCGGGGGGGAGGGAGGGGAGGGTGGGGGTGAGGGGGGGGAGGCAAACCACCATGGCGGAGGGGAGGGTGGCTGTGGAGGTGAAGGGGGAGGGCTGGGTGGTCTGGGAGGTAGTGGTGGAGAAGGGGAGGGGGAGGGCCGGGGTGGAGGCCGAGGCCTGGGGGGTGGGGAAGCAGGTGTGGGGGGCAGGGGGGGGAGGGGGGGGTCTGGCAGCCACCAGGGTGGCGAGGGTGGGCCGGGGGGTGAGGGTGGTGAGGGTGGGGGTGAAGGCGGCTGGGGCGGAGTGGGGGGGAGAGGGCGAGGTGGTCTGGGTGGCTTGGGGCTTGGGGGGGCGGGGGGTGGGGAGGGGGCGGGGGGTGGGAGGGAGGGCCTGTCTGCTGGTTGAGGCGGAGGAGCAGGGGGGTGGGGGGTGAAGGGAGGGAGGGGTAGGTCCGGCGGGGAGGGTGGTGGACTCTGGACGAGGTACAGGGCAGGCAGGCAGGCAGGGGGCAAGCAGCAGGATTAGGGCCCAAGAACACAGCACACAGCTGTCACATCCCTGTAAGAGCCGCCTCTGGTGGGAGGGTAGCCTGCACTGCCTGGTAACCCCCCACTCGCACCCTGGGTGCACTGGGTGGGTGGCATGGTAGGGGTGGCACACAGCACACAGCACACAGCCACACAGCTGTCACATCCCTGGTACAGCTGCAAGAGCCGGGTGGATATCCAGCAGCCAGCGCGCCGCACCCTGGTCACCCTCATCCCCCTCACCCCCCTCAGCCCTCAGCTGCATGGAGTGTGTGCCGACCACAGTGCCTTCACACCATCTGCCTTCACACCAGCTGACACCGGGCACCAGGCTCAGGCTCATCACCAGCTGCCCCCACCAGCACCTCATCACCAGGCTCATCACCACCCCACTGCCACTAACGAGCTCGAGACCACCTAACTGCCCCAGCAGCCCCCAGCAGCACCAGGCTCATGACCACCTTATCACCACCAACGAGCTCGAGACCACCACATTGCCGTCACACCCTGGACCTAACCCTGGAATCATCAAGCCAGGCAGGGGCACGTTGCTTACCCCCCCCCCCTTCCCTTCCTCACTGCTCCCCCCCTCCCCCGTGTCCCCCCCCCTTCTCCACCCTCCCCCCTACTCTTGTCCAGCCTACAGGCACCTTGCTACTTTGTCAGGGCTGGCCAGCCAAAGTGACGAATGACATGCAAGGGCTGCAGCTGAGGGCTGTTGCTGTGGCCATGCTGCTGCAGTGCTTCTGACACCGGTGGTGCCCAGTAGTGGGCAGGCCCAGTATCGAGCAGGCGGGGTGTACTCAGGCCTAGGCCAGGCCCGGGTCATGCCCCTGTGCCCTAGGTCTGTGCCCTAGGCCCCTGCTTTGCAGCAGCACTGATCTGCCTGCGCCTGGTGCCCACCTTGAACCACCAGGGCGGGGCCGCGGGAGGCGAGGGCAGGCTGGGGGGCGGCAGGGCAGCAGGCTCCAGCGGTGCTTCCGGGACGGGGGGGAGGGGCGTCTGGGGCGGGGGGTGTGGAGGGCCTGGGCTGGGTGGGGGGAGTGGGGGGGGCGAAGGGGGCCTGGGAGGGGGGGCTGGGCTGGGGGGTGGTGTGGGGGAGGGGGAGGGGGAAGGGGGGGGGGAAGGAGGGTTAGGTGGTGCAGGAGGTTGAGGAGGGGGAGAAGCCCTGCGGCAGCAGCAGGTGCAAGGGAAGCAGGCCTGGGATGCGACGGCCTGCCAGGGCTAAGGCCAGCTCAGCAGCAGGAAGACGGCTGGGTAGGGTGGGGCTGGGTACAGCAGCAGGCTGGGTAGAGAGGGGCCGGGTGGGGGAGGCGGCGCATGAGCCAGTCAGGGGGTCAGGGGAAGTAGGAGGGGGAGTAGGAGGGGCAGGGGGAGGAGCCAACATCATGCAGGGTTCTTCACTGCCAATGACAGCGTGGACAGCGGCCGCCCTGGTGCCCCCCTGGTGCTGTGTGTCAGCTCAGGTGTGTGACAGCCCTGGTCAGGTGGCCTGGCGGCTGGGGTGAGCTGGCGGTGGGATAGGGCCAGCACTCACCACCAGAAGGGCGGGGGCCGGGGTGGAGAGGGGGGTGACGGCGGGGGCCGAGGGGGCAGGGGTGGGGATGGGAGCGGTGAGGGCGGCGGAGGTGCAGGAGGGGACTTGGGCTGCAGGGAGGGGCTAGGTGACACTGCGGCAGGTGGAGGGGGTGCAGGCGTCAGTGGGGGGGGCAGGGCAGCAGGGCGGCAAACAGGCAGGTGGCGCACTGGAGCAAGCAGCAGGTGAGTGAGCGGGTGCGACAAAGGTGAGAGGGTCCAAAACAACATGCTGGAGCGAGATGGAGCTGCTGGGGCTGACACCTGTAAAGGGGCTCAGGGGAAAACCTCCACGATCATATAACAAACATAACAAGTCATGTGTCATATGATATGAAGCAAATATATATGCTATGTAACAGGCATTATAGAGCAGGACCTTGAGCCCACCATTACCTTGAGCCCACCACGGAGGTGAGGGGGGCTGAGGTGGTGCTGGGGGAGAGGGTGGAGGAGGGCTAGGGGCAGGGGGGTGGAGGGGAAGGTTTGGGGGGGCAGGGGGGGTGGGAGAGGGAGGAGGAGACTGTGGGGGTCGAGGTGGCCTAGGAGGGACCCGAGGGAGGAACCAAGGCGTGTTTGGGGGGGTGGGCGGATCTGGAGGAAAGGGAGGGGAGGGGGGACGGGGTGGGAGGGGGGGAAACGGAGGGAAGGGGGGAGGGGAAGGGGAAGGCGGGGAGGGGGAAGGTGACAAGGGTGGTGAGGGAGGTGGTGGCGGAGGTGGTGGGGAGGGCGGAAGAGGACGGGGGAATGGAGGTGGGG
>JASKMD010000012.1:9326529-9363667 GCA_030144725.1 Haematococcus lacustris
TACGGTAGACTACACAGTAAGGTTCCTAATCCGGTTCGGCCTATATAGGCCGTTCTCCCATTTCCGCCCTTCAAGTCGCGTGCCTTCTTTAATAAACGATCGTTGGAGGTTGTGAGGATGGTGTGAGTCGCTTTGGGGCGGACTATCGCGTTTTGTCGGCTGAGATGTGGCTGTCGCCGGTCATGCCCGTTTGAACCCTACCGGCCGTTACGGCCCCGCGTGCACCAGCGCGACGAGTTACCCATGCGAGCGCCGCCCTTCTAGACACCTTGGTGGGTACCCAATGTAGCACAGCTAGTGCGCTTCTATCTTCTGCTACCCTTTGGCCGCAGCCTTGCGTCGAAAGTATTCTTTCTAAGCTCGCATGTCAATTTTTTGGCCACATGTGCCCAGGTCCTACCACACACCACCAGCCCCTATGGCCAAATCGACCACTGGTGCTTCTCGACAGTCCAGCTTGGCTCAAGACAGCGCAGGCGAGAGGCCCAGAAGGCTCTTGGCAGCTGCCGGTGCTTACTTGAAGGTCAAGAGGGGCCAGCCACAGCCATCCATGGCAGCTGTGCCCCGGGAACATGGCGTTCCATACACCACCCTCCTCAGAGTCAGCAAGCGGGGTGGGGTGATTGCAAAACGTGGGCGCCCAACAGCTTTGTCAGCTGTGGAAGAGGAGCAGCTGCGGGACTTGGTAGTCAGGGGCCAGCAGCAGGGTGTGGGGGTCACCAAGACAGCATTGCTTGCAGCTGTGAGGACGACGCAGCGGGTCACGGAGCGCAATGGTAAAGTGGGCCCCTTCAAGGGGAAGGCCCCTGGCAAGAATTGGCGTCAGGGGTTCATGCGGCAATTAGTTATAATTAATTACTTGAAATATATAATAAAAAAATCGATAACAATACATGTCGGGCGGCATTTGAGAAGAGCGTGCACTTGAGAAATGGCTTTAATCCCCCAGACAAGGATAACATGCTAGCAGCAGCAGCAGCCAGCATGGAGGGTGGCAAGCAGCAACCAAAAATCAAACCCTGGGTCCCCTTGACAGTCGACGCCGCAATGTTGCGTGTTGCACCTCAGCGATCAGCCCAACCGCGGCCCAGCTTACGTTTCCCAAGAGAGGATAGGTTCTATTACATGCATGAGGTGGTTGCTGAGGCAGCAAAGAAAGCTGCAAAGGCCAGCAAGCGATCTTGCAAGTAGCATGCTTGCATGTCCATGTGTACAGTTTTGAGTGCCTCTGGACTGCCACTGGATCATGTTTTTGACGAGCTGCTGGCTTTGATAGGGGCGTTGGGATGGGTAGCTGCTTCTACAAAAGTTGTGGTGCCAATCTATAAGTAGGTGGACAGGAGGAACGACATGTTCACATTAGGGGACTTTCAGTGTAAAACTGGTTTTTTGGGGGTACGGTGCTAAAACATGTCATATCTTTGCTGCTATTGGGCATAAGGAGAGGATTGAGGGCACTGTGGAGAGCTGTTATGAAGGGTTGCACGGCTATGTGCTCAGCTTTCATAAATGTACCGAAATGGAGCAGCAATGGGCCTGAGACGCCAAAAATTGTTCACATTAGGAACCTTACTGTGTATGTGGCCTGATAGTCAAACTGACCGCGGGACTCTTCATACTTGAGCCTTTTCTGCTCGTTCCCCTGGTTATGTGCTTTGTTCGTTGTGGCAAGAGCATTTGCGTAGGTGCGAAGCCTTCGTTGTGTCGCTACATGGTTTTGGGACATCACCACCGAGACATGTGCTTCGGTCCACAGTGCCATGACCTGCTGCACTCCCTCTCACCTCGTGTCCTCCCATCTGGCCCCACTCGCACCTGCAGGCCTGTACACTCCATAGCAAAGGCCCCTGGCACTTGAGTTTGTCAACAGCTTTTGCTTTACATCAATCCATGCCGTAGGTGCATGCAACAACGTGCATCCCCCACTGGCTGGGTACAGTAGATAAGCACCAAGTATCTAAAGGCAAACATCTAGTAGGACTGCAAGCACCCATCGCAGATGTGGTAGCAGAACACCCTTCCCAAGCAACTGCAACTCTTGCCTTATGGCCACAACAAAGCCCCATACTAGCACCCCATGGCAGGGCAAGATCTGTACACTCCATAGCTAGGCCTGGTCTCTTGTCCATTAGCTACACGCCCATGGCAACAAAGCAGAGCCCTATGGAAACACCCCATGCCCGGTGGGGCTGCCACGCTCAGCAATGTGCTTCTGCACGGCCTTCTGCCAGCCTGCCACCAGGGTGTTGCCGACTGGCTGATCCCTGGGCGGCACCTTGTGGTAAAGGAGGTAGGCCCTGAGCTGCTCGCGTGTGAACCGGGTTGCCTCCTTGGCTGAGGTATTGCTGTAGTCTGCACCCCGTGCATGTTGCTGGAATGCCTGCTGCAGCTGCTGGTGGGGGGCATGGGTGGGCACGTTCAACACCATCTTGGCGTTCCCGTCTACCATGCACGCTGACTCCTCCGTCTTGCGTGCTGCCTTAGCCTCCCGGTTGTCGTCTGCTGAGGTTGTCTCCTTGTCACGCTTCTGCTTGCGGAGCGTGAGGAGCCGAGCCTCAAAGTCTGCCAAGTCGATGTTGGCGAGTGCCCCAGGGTCGAGCTTATTGTTGATGCTGCCGATCATGGCATCCAGCCCCTGCTTGGCACTGTTGCCGTGCTTTGTGTGTTGCAGGCTGGACTCCACTGCGTGGTTTGAGCTGGGTGCTGCCCCAAAGAACTCCACTAGGTGTGTGCGTAGGCCTGGACTGCACGGCTGGCCAGCTGCCAGCTCCAGGATCACTCCGGGTAATTAAGGCCGAGACGGCAGTTTCCGTTGAGGTTTACCGCGGATAGCCCATCGCAAGGGCGACCCATCGCCGTCAATAACTCCGTCTAACTCGAAGTGGTTGAGCTGTAATCGCGGTTTCAGTTAGGGTTAGTGTGACCCTCCGCAGGTTCGCACATATTCTCCGCAGGGTCAGGGTGACCCTCCGCAGGGTCAGGCCTGACCCTGCGGAGGGTCACCGCTAGGCTCGCTTCCTAGGCAATTCTGACCCTGCGGAGGGTCACCTCCGGCTCATTTCCTAGGCATTTCTGACCCTGCGGAGGGTCACCCTGACCCTGCGGAGAATATGTGCGAACCTGCGGAGGGTCACACTAACCCTAACTGAAACCGCGATTACAGCTCAACCACTTCGAGTTAGACGGAGTTATTGACGGCGATGGGTCGCCCTTGCGATGGGCTATCCGCGGTAAACCTCAACGGAAACTGCCGTCTCGGCCTTAATTACCCGGAGTGATCCTGGAGCTGGCAGCTGGCCAGCCGTGCAGTCCAGGCCTACGCACACACCTAGTGGAGTTCTTTGGGGCAGCACCCAGCTCAAACCACGCAGTGGAGTCCAGCCTGCAACACACAAAGCACGGCAACAGTGCCAAGCAGGGGCTGGATGCCATGATCGGCAGCATCATCAATAAGCTCGACCCTGGGGCACTCGCCAACATCGACTTGGCAGACTTTGAGGCTCGGCTCCTCACGCTCCGCAAGCAGAAGCGTGACAAGGAGACAACCTCAGCAGACGACAACCGGGAGGCCAAGGCAGCACGCAAGACGGAGGAGTCAGCGTGCATGGTAGACGGGAACGCCAAGATGGTGTTGAACGTGCCCACCCATGCCCCCCACCAGCAGCTGCAGCAGGCATTCCAGCAACATGCACGGGGTGCAGACTACAGCAATACCTCAGCCAAGGAGGCAACCCGGTTCACACGCGAGCAGCTCAGGGCCTACCTCCTTTACCACAAGGTGCCGCCCAGGGATCAGCCAGTCGGCAACACCCTGGTGGCAGGCTGGCAGAAGGCCGTGCAGAAGCACAATGCTGAGCGTGGCAGCCCCACCGGGCATGGGGTGTTTCCATAGGGCTCTGCTTTGTTGCCATGGGCGTGTAGCTAATGGACAAGAGACCAGGCCTAGCTATGGAGTGTACAGATCTTGCCCTGCCATGGGGTGCTAGTATGGGGCTTTGTTGTGGCCATAAGGCAAGAGTTGCAGTTGCTTGGGAAGGGTGTTCTGCTACCACATCTGCGATGGGTGCTTGCAGTCCTACTAGATGTTTGCCTTTAGATACTTGGTGCTTATCTACTGTACCCAGCCAGTGGGGGATGCACGTTGTTGCATGCACCTACGGCATGGATTGATGTAAAGCAAAAGCTGTTGACAAACTCAAGTGCCAGGGGCCTTTGCTATGGAGTGTACAGGCCTGCAGGTGCGAGTGGGGCCAGATGGGAGGACACGAGGTGAGAGGGAGTGCAGCAGGTCATGGCACTGTGGACCGAAGCACATGTCTCGGTGGTGATGTCCCAAAACGATGTAGCGACACAACGAAGGCTTCGCACCTACGCAAATGCTCTTGCCACAACGAACAAAGCACATAACCAGGGGAACGAGCAGAAAAGGCTCAAGTATGAAGAGTCCCGCGGTCAGTTTGACTCGCGTGTGAACCGGGTTGCCTCCTTGGCTGAGGTATTGCTGTAGTCTGCACCCCGTGCATGTTGCTGGAATGCCTGCTGCAGCTGCTGGTGGGGGGCATGGGTGGGCACGTTCAACACCATCTTGGCGTTCCCGTCTACCATGCACGCTGACTCCTCCGTCTTGCGTGCTGCCTTGGCCTCCCGGTTGTCGTCTGCTGAGGTTGTCTCCTTGTCACGCTTCTGCTTGCGGAGCGTGAGGAGCCGAGCCTCAAAGTCTGCCAAGTCGATGTTGGCGAGTGCCCCAGGGTCGAGCTTATTGTTGATGCTGCCGATCATGGCATCCAGCCCCTGCTTGGCACTGTTGCCGTGCTTTGTGTGTTGCAGGCTGGACTCCACTGCGTGGTTTGAGCTGGGTGCTGCCCCAAAGAACTCCACTAGGTGTGTGCGTAGGCCTGGACTGCACGGCTGGCCAGCTGCCAGCTCCAGGATCACTCCGGGTAATTAAGGCTCGGTAATTGAGGCTGGCTGCTACGTCTGCGAGGCCTGAGGGCCGCTAGCTGCATGCGAGGGTGGCTGCGAAGTACTGTGCTACGTGTCTGCAAACTTGGCTGGGAGGTTGGCCGCTATAGAACGTGGCTGCAATGTGGCTGCCTGGCTGCGATGTGTCAAGCGAGAGTGGCTGCCTGGCTGCGATGTTATCTGCAGGAAAAGGTTGGCTGCATAGCTTGATTCCTGGCTGCTCCTGGCTGCTAATGCCAACTTGACGGGGCAACCTGATTTCCTTCGCGGTTCCTTCGCTTCCTTCGCGGTTCCTTTGCGAAACCTCCATGCCAGCCTCCATGCAACATAATGTTTTATATGCAACATGATGGTCCAGCAACTCCCCCAACGACTGAGATTTACACTTCGGCCCGAGAGAGACATGTATTCCTCAATAACACAGCAGCCTAAATACCTAGTTTCAGACCTGAAATCGTGAGCCACAGGTGACCCTCCGCAGGGTCAGGATTGCCTAGGTCGTGAGCCACAGTTGACCCTGCGGAGGGTCAGGAATGCCTAGGAAAGTGAGGCAACGGTGACCCTGCGGAGGGTCACAAAAACCTGCGGAGGGTCACGTCTGACCCTCCGCAGAGTCAGGTCACCCGCCCTTGGGGCAAGAGGAGTACGTGACCCTGCGGAGGGTCACAAAACCCTGCGGAGGGTCACGTCTGACCCTGCGGAGGGTCACAAAACCCTGCGGAGGGTCACGCCTGACCCTGCGGAGGGTCAAGTCACCCCCACTTCGGCCAAGAGGGGTACTTGACCCTCCGCAGGGTCACCTACAAGGGGCCATAGCTCATCACTGGCTGGGACTTTTTGCATGCCACCTACTAAGTTGGGCAGCTGTAACCATCCTTTACAATCGCTCATACTCACATTCCATGAAAGCTTACTTTGGTCACTCGGTGCCAACTCCCTTAGCCAAAATCAGGGTCACAGACCCACACCTGGTCCAGCAACTCCCCAACGACTGAGAATTACACTTTGGCCCAACAGAGTCTTGTACTCCCCTAGGTCACAGCAGCCTACATACCAAGTTTCAGAACTGAACTCTCAAGTTTTCCAAGCCAGCCAGGCCTTAATTTGCCGGAGTGGATGTCGTCAAGGAAATCCTGCAGCGTGC
Source organism: Haematococcus lacustris (assembly GCA_030144725.1). Taxonomy (NCBI): domain Eukaryota; kingdom Viridiplantae; phylum Chlorophyta; class Chlorophyceae; order Chlamydomonadales; family Haematococcaceae; genus Haematococcus; species Haematococcus lacustris. The sequence goes on from JASKMD010000012.1 coordinate 9,332,636, forward strand.
CATACGGGTCAAAGACGGCTGGGTCGAATGGCAACAACTGCTGCCCGCTTGGTGCCTGCCGCCGCCCCCCCTGCTGTTGCTGCTGCTTTTCCCGCTGGTGCACGTCCCACTGTTGCAGCCTCATGTCCCGTTGTTTCAGCACCTGCTCAGCTGCCTTCTGTGCGTACAAAGCGTTTGAAGAGCCCATGGCTGCCAGCAGGTGAGGGAGTTGGAAGAATAGCTGGCTGTGTTCGTACAAGTACTCGTACAGTGCCTGGATGTGCTTGTTGATGAGCACAACGAGCTTTGGCTTGGCAGCCGCCCATTGTTGTCCTTCCAAGGCCATGGGGTTGGGGTCGGAGGCAGCAGCTGTGAGGAGGGCTCCAACGGCTGTATGGGCGGAAGGGGCTGTGGCGACAAAGAGCCCCTGAGCATGCTTGAAGATGTATGGGAAGCGCTCCTCCGCGTCCTGCGTTGAGGCGTCCAGAAGGTTGTCCAACAGCTGCTCCACATGCCGTGCAAGCTCAAAGGCGTGCATGCCGCCCTCTGTGGCCACCCACCCGAGTTCAGGCATGACGAGCTGCTGGCCCACAACCGCCACCACCATGAGCTTGCAGATGAGATCTGTGTCTAGCAGCAGCGAGCATAGGTCTCCTGCCCAAGCTGGTGCTGCCTTGCCCTGCCGTTGCATGATGCCGGTGACTGCAGCAGTGACCGGCTTGAGCACGCGAGTGAGGGAGGAGCAAGCATCTACATAGCTGCCCCATCGAGACTGCGAGGGCTCGCTGGGTTGGGCGCAGTGCTGGACACTGAGCCCCAGCAGGTCCCAGTGCTTCTTGGTGAGGCTGCACAACTGCTCAATGCTGAGGGCTAGCTGCGCTTGCAAACCCTGTCTGCCCCAGCCCTCTGCCTTGCCCCATGTTGTCATTGCCTTGTGCAACGCGTTGTGAATCTGGTGGCTGACACATGGCCAGAAGATAATGAGGGCCAACCCCTGCTGTCTGCGCAAGGCATTGATGCTGACAGCCAGCCCGCTGATGCGCCCAATATTGCCAGCTGCGCTGTCCACTGTGATGCTGGCTAGAGACCCCCATACCCCTTGCTTCCTGTACCTCAGGTGTGTGCGCAGTGGGCAGGGGAGCTGATGCAGGGCTGGGGGAGCCAGCCGCAGCAGTTGGGGCAGGGCAGGGGGAGCCAGCCGCAGCAGCTAGGCTAGGGCTGAAGCAGCGGACAGCTGCAGTCACACGGTAGAGCACAACCTTGCCGTGTGCAGGAATAGTGCAGCCGTCCAACTGCACGTGAACGGCGAAAGCTCGCCGCAGCCAGACTGCAATCATATGGGCACACACAAGTAGTTTAGACTTTGCACACCTTCCTGCCTGCCTGTTGCCTAGCCATGTGACCCATGTGGCTTTGCCACCCCCCCCTAGTGTGTGGTGCTGCCAGCCACCCATGTGAAGCCTGGCCATGTGTGTAGCTAACATCCTTGCAATGGCATGCCATGCCATGCCATGCCCCCTACCCCTTACCTGTGTGGGCCTCGTGTATGTAGGTCTGGAGCAAGTCATGGTTGCGCCGGTGGGTGGTGGCGCTGGCCTGCCGGCCTGGATCAGCTCCAGGGAAAACAGCCCCAACGACAGCAGTGCACAGGGTGCCTAGCTGTTCTGCTAAGACGCCTGGGAGGCAGAGGAGGCGCTCACGGCTCAGGATGTACTCAGCTGTGTAACCCCCCGTGTGCGTGTCACGCTCCTGGTTGCGGGGGGGGGCCAGGCTGCTGGACTGGGTGGCAGGCTGGCTGCGTGGCTGGCTTGGTGCCTTGGCTGCTGAGCATGCCTCGCAAGAAGGGCAGTGACACCCTGGAGCGCATCAGGAGTTTCCACTTGTCCTTTTGGTCCTTGCTGAAGCCCTTGTTGGCTGTGGCCACCTGTGCCCGCAGCTGCTCTAGTTTGATGCTGGTGGTGGTTAGCTGCCTCTTGGTGTGAGCCAGCTCCGTGCGGGCCACTGCCAGGTCTTTGTGGGCGGCCTCCAGGGCAGCCGCTGTGTCAGTGAGTTGAGCTTGTGTGCCCTGCAGCTGCTGCAAGAACGCCTCCTCCATCTGGTCGACCTGCTGCATGAACCCCAGGAGGTCTAACTGCTGCTGTTGCTCACGCTGATCAACAAAGACCATCAGGCTGAGGTGCCGCTCCCTCAGCTGGCGACGGTGAGGGCTGCATGCGTAGCAATGAGTTGTTCCATGCTCTTGGCTGCCTCATGCCCAGCCTGGGTCTTTGCACCATTGGCTCTGCTTGCTCTCGTGTGTTTTGGGACGGGTGGCATGTCCGGTGGAATGGAAGTGAGAAGGTGCTGGGAGGTGGTGGTAGGCAGCTGGGCCTGCTAGGGTGGGCTGCTGGCAGGTACTGTGGGCAGGAAGGGTTAGTGGTGCTTGGGCTCCTGCAATTGACAATCCATGGATCACTGAGCTTTGAGAGCAATATTATTTCTATTGTTGCAGATGTGCATATGTGTAGGGTAGCCTTTGATTCAGCGGTCAGCACAAATATAAGACAACTCTTTCAGTTTTGGCTGGATTTAATGTTGGCTGCAAACTCCTACCTGCTCCAGCTGAGCCGCAGCTGCAGTTGGGAAGAGCTGTTTACGTGTGCTGTGGTGTACTCGAAAACTCCTGCATCATCAAATGTTCGTCGGGTAACCTGTGCTGGCGCGGGATAGGTGGCACTTGCTGCGTGCACCTCACCTCGCGGGCTAGCAGCAGCGCCTATGCGTAGAGCACCAACAACACGCCTGCACTGCGCGATGTCTTGAGGGTGGCCGGCGGATCCCAACCACCATGTCGACCACAATCGAAGCAGCTGCAGGTTGCTGCCAGAACTAGAGTCCGCGTTTAAGCCATGCCGCGCGGGGCTAAAGCCATCGGCCTGCTCCCGGAGCAATCGGTCGCATGTGACGGTTGTACATGCCAAAACATCAGAGTTGGGAGGCACAAGGTGCACAGAGGGGGTAGTGGATGACGCCATGTATTTCATCTTTGAGTGCACCGCCACGAGTTCCAATAGGGAGCAGCCGGAGTTTGCCATGACGTTCCAGAACAATGATGAGAACTTGCATGACTTCATGTTGAGCCCATGTGCACCTTTGTTTGTGCACCTTGCTTTGAAGTGCGTTACAGAAAGTCCCGAACCCCTAGAGGCGGCCTAGCAGCCTAACGGCTGACGGCTAAAGCGGTGTAAGCCACTATCATCATCTGATTATGACAGGATGAAAGCTGGTTAAAACTTTGCAGCCTCCACCTGGGTAGGGGTGACGATGATGTCGACATGCACGTCATGGGCCAGCATGCGCTGGGGGTCAATGGTGTTCACTGTTCACCTGCGGGAGCTGGCCGTTGGCGATAAACATGACCCTGGGGATCAGTTTATGTCCTACTTTGAGCCTGTGTTCCTTTGCAGAAAGTCTTGAACCCGAAGAGGAGACTGGAGGGGAGGGGGCTTTAGCGGTGTAAACCAACCAACACATCACTGTTATGGTGTCACTGAGAAACGATGGTGAAGGATGTCCCATAAAATACAGTGTGACCAAGTGCAAGAGCAGGATACAGCCGCTATCATTATGAAAAAGAATGCTACTTTGCAGCAAGCATGAGGATGATCAGGTTTAGGCATGCACAAGAGTAGAGATGCCGGCATGCGTAGGGCAGTGGCTGCCAGGCAGGGCCATGGTATGGAAGCTGACTTCACTTGGCCCATTGCAGCTTATGGCTTGTGCCACCCTCCCCGCATGGATGCGTGTGCATTGGTGTTGACCTACAAGATCAGTGCCAGCCCACCCATCACCAGTATGGTTGACAGTACACCTAGCTTGATAATATGATATGATCTAGTTCATGATGACACACAGCAAACACAATGCCACATACACACAAACCTCACATGCTCCTCACATGTTTATTGTACTGCCTGGTGCCATGCGTGCAAATGCACTTTGCACCAGTGTGGTTGCAGCGTAGCATGCAGGCAGCACTGCATACTACATTCAGGTCAGCAGCCAGGAGCAGGGCAGCAGCCAGGAGTATGGCCAGGAGCAGGGCACTAACCAGTCTGCATGCCACTGGTTAGTCAGCCAAGTGCCACGCTACTGCCATACTTCATCATCTGGTCAATGCATGGAGTGTCAGTCAGGGTGGCTTGGTGGGGGATTTCAGAGTGAGGTAGCTAGGACTCAGAAACAACCGCGCTGCTGAGCCATTATGCTGAGTAAGAGGTGATGTGGCCCACAGGGGTGGCCCACAGTGATGTGGCCCACAGGGCTGCGGGAAGCTGCCTGTGCCACTGGGCACTAGGCACACGCTGGGCTGATGAGACAGATGACAAGGTATCACTCGTACGTTCCTCCCCCGTCCTCTGGAGGAGGCAGCTCAACCCTCCACTCCGTCCACCCAGATTGCCAGAGGTCAGGGGTTCGAGCCTTGCCGATCCTCGGGTTGCAGATGGTGGAAGTTGGGGTGTGCGGCAGGCTGGGCGGCGCTGCTGTCACCGCCTGGCGGCACTCTTGCGTTGTGAGAGCCTGGACCCTGCGAGCAAGGAGGGCAGGAAGGCACCCAGCCGGGGTCACAGGGCTGCCCTGGACTGCTACATTCCAGCTGTTCCCTAGGCCCCTGACCCTAGGACTCGGCTGGTCCCTGACCCCACCCCTAGCCCTGACTTGGCTCCTAGCCTCGCCCAGATCAGCCCAAAACCTGACCCTGCCCCTCCCGATGCCCTCACTCACCAACAGCCAGAATGACCCTGGCTTACCACACCATACCATGCCCTGACCTGACATGCCATGCCCCTGGGCCCTGCTGCCCCTGGGACCTGCTGCATGCTTGTGCTGGTGCTGCATGAGATGGGAGAGGGAGTCTGATGGTGACCACCTACCCACACCGCCCGCCAGGGTGCTGCCACCAGAGCATGGAGGGGTGCAGGAGAGGGTGGGGTCTGGCTACTGCAGGAAACCTCACCAGCTAAAACAACGGAGCCAAACGCTGCCCATCGCAGCAAGCCAACATGGCACTGCCACCACCTGCCCAGCCCAGCCCTGCCTGGTCCATGTCCTCGGTCCCTCTGACCCCTCATCTAACCATGTCTCCCAACCTGAGCCATCACCACACATGCAGCCCCCAAACCCTTGACCTGTACTTAACTCGCCCTGCCCTTGACCTGAGATTTCATATAGACGGACCAACAACCCCCCTTGAGAATTAATAAAGATTAAGAATTAATTAATAAGAATTAACCTGCCTTAGCGTTGATGAGGGAGGTACACCCGACACCCAGCACCCACCCACCTCCAGGGCCAGCCTTCCTTTACTGCCAGAGCCCTCTTTGGCTGTCGCATGACCCGACCACCCCTGACTAAGACAGCCACCCCACCTACATGACCCTTGTTTTGTGTGAACAGCTGCACTCCGCACCCCCCCCCCCTCCTGCCCACGGCCCTCGGCCCACCCCCTGCCCTGCTTACTGGCGTGTGAGGAGGCCACGCTGCCCTCCACCGAGCTCCTCATGCTGGCACTGGATGCATGGCTGGCAGGCTGGCTAGCATGCGACCTGGGCGCGGGCGGAGTGGGCACGATGTCCCTGCGCCACTGGGGGGCGGTGGGGCTTGCATAGCTGACCCGCAGGGGGGTGGGCGGCAGCAGGGGAGGGCTGAGGGGGAGGGAAGGAGGCGGGGCCCCACTGCGTTGTGGGGCAGGGGCTGGTGAGGGGGTGGCAGGGGCGAGGGGGGGGGCCGCAGAGAGGGAGGTGGCAGGGGGTGCTGGGGCAGGGGCTGGGGTGGTGTGGGAGAGTGATGGGATAGAGGCGGGTGGTGAGGCAGACGTCATCCCAGGGGGTGGGTGGGAGGGGGTGGCAGCGGACTCAAAATGCTGTGCCTGTGGACAGCCAGCAGCAGCAGCTCAGCAGTGTCAGCCATGGGCACACATGTCAGCTACTGTTCTGAGACGCAAGTGCGCCCACGGGATGAAAATTGGGACATGTGCGGGCAGATCATTGTGCTGGTTCTGATCAGCTGCTTGGACGGTGGAATGTGGCTTGCTTGCAGTCAGCACGCACCAGAGAGGTGACCGGTGCCTGTCCTCCGCTGGGCGCGGGAGCCGGAGCGTTGGGCAAGATAACTCCGTGCGCTTCCCCGCTGCCAGCCGCCCCGCGCTGCACATATGGACTAGGTCTGTTGCTTTGCTTCACGGCCAACATTGCACTGCGCGGGGCGCTGAGTAAAGTATTTCGGAAGCTGGCGACGTTGGTAGGCGGTTTGAACACAGCCCTTCTTGCAGCGACGGAGCTGGACGGGAAGCTGCCGCTACGGTGGTGACTGGGCCGCACCGCTGCCGCCGCTGCCGCTGCTCTGGTGCTACCCGCCGGGTTTAGATACCGGCCGGCGGGCCTTGCCGGAGTCGCGACGAAGCCTCCGGCGCTTGCGTCTCGATGGCGAGGGCTATCGTCACCCGCAGACATCAGCTCCACGCCAGTGAAAGGTGGCGCGCCGTCGTTGTCCGGACTGGCTGCGCTGCGCTGGGCTGAGTTGACTGTGACCACCCGGTGTGCTGGGGTAGCCACCGCCTCGACCTCGGCGAACCCTTGCCGGCCTAGGCCGCCCCTCTCCGCTGTGCTGGCAAGTGCTGGCAGCTCAGGCGGAGCAGTGGAGCAGGCTGTGAGGTCGGATGAATGGAGTTGCGGGGCACCAGGACCTGGGCCTGGCTGTGGCTGAGAAGCTGCTAGGCTGGGCGGTGGGGGGGCGAGGGTGGGCAGCAGCAGCTGCGACTCCCCTGGCTGCCAGGAGGCCTGGTGTGGGGCAGGGCTGAGCTGCACACTGACCACAAAGGGCAAGGGCAGGGGCAGGGGAAAGGTAGGCCACCTCCCCTGCACCTGGCCCTGTTGCGGCAGCGGTTGTTGCTGAGGGGGAGGGGGCAGCGGCAAGTGAGGCAGTGTGTCAGTAGGTGCCCCCATGCCACCACTCCCTGCAGACCGGGCCAGGTGTGAAGTCTTCAGGGAGGACTCCAACCAAGAGGGTGACACGGGAGAGGCCACTGAGGAGCCTGCGCTGCCCATCCTGCCCATGGCGGAGCTGTTGACACGAGGCGTGGGGATGATCTCGGAGGTGGTGGTGGCCAGGCGCTGCGGCTGCCCAGCCCTGCGGCTGCCCGGCTCCCCGGCCAGGTCTAGCTGGATGTTGATGCTGGCGTGGCTGGGATCTTGCCCTGAGCGTTGGGTGGAGGGCGTCAGAGAGCTAGCCTGGCTGCAAAGCCCAGCGGGGGGGCCGGGGGCCCCAGGCTTGGCAGGGTCAGCGGGAGCAGTTGGGTCAGGGGCAGGGCCAGGGGCCAGGGGCACCAAGGCGGAGCGGGTCACTCGTGGGGCAGTGCGGGTGGTGGGGGTGGTGGAATGCACAGTGCGTATTGACAAGCGAGGGGGCAGGGCGCCTGGGGCATGCAAGCCATCAGGTAGGAAGAAGCGGTTGGAGGAGTAACTGGGTAGATGGCTGGAGGTGCTGGGAGCGCCAACAGGTCTGGCTGTGGTGGCTTGTGCCTGAGTGGGGTGCTGTGCTGCAGGCTTGCTGGGCTTCAATGCCCTTGCTGCAAGCCGGGCTTTGATATCAGCTGCATTTGCCTCGTCTATGGACTTGAGCCGGTACCGAACAGCACATGCAGTGATACACAGCATCAGGAACAGCCCTGCATGCACAGCACAACACTGCAGAGTAGTAAGCAAGTACCAGATTAAGAAAACATCACTAACCTCCAGCGGCTAGCAGTCATGAATGACAACCGTCCACTGTCAGCAGCAACCCACCTCCGCAGGAGCATCCAACGACGAGACCAAACTGCAATGTTGACATCGCCGACGTGCTGCTCACTGCGGAAGAGGGCTGAGCCATCGCGTTTTGCAGAAAGAGCCAGGCTAATGCCCAGTGTACTGCAGGTCTCAACATCTATGCCTTCTAGTTAGCCAGCAACCAGCAGTGCAGTGAAAGATGTAGCTTGGTGGGTGCCACGAGTTGCGTTGACAGTAAGCTCCAGCTCAACTCTTCAAACCGCTGAACCCAATGCTATGCAGAACTAGAGCTGTGCTGGGTCTCCCCGCAGATTGGCAGTCGCAGAAATGTCGAAGTGGGTGCGATGCGGGCTCTCAGGAGATTGCGATGTAAGAGTGCCGTAGGTGCCATAGGATCAAAGCCAGCGCAAGGGGCGACAAGCGAAATCATGCGTAGTAGTGCCATCTATTTTTCGTCATGCAACAGTGCCATGCTGCATTGCGGTGGGGTGGGGTGCACCTGCGGGTGGGGTGGGGTGCACCTGTCAATAATGCATGACACCCCACGCATGAGTGCTGCCCTGACCGTAGCCTCATACTGCTAGCGCTTGCCTGCAGTCAATAGGTACCACAGGCGGCAGCAGCAGCAGCAGCAGCAGCAAAATTAGCTGGGGGCACGCGGGGGGAGGGGGGGGGAGGGGGGCTGCATCAGGTGCTGGAGGGGGCTGGACAACTGGAGGGCGTTTCTTCGGGCCCTGCTTTTGCTTCGGGGGGGGCGTTTCTTCGGGCCCTGCTTTTGCTTGGAGCCCTTCCGCTTCTTACGAGCCACTTTGCCGCTAGGTGCTATGCTATGTGACGTCTACGGCTATTTGAAGCAACGTAGGAGCTACTGACAGCGAAATCCAGGAGTGATTCACGACGGAGTGGTTCAAGGAGTAATCACGGGCCGAATTGCATCTCGACCAGTTGCATCGCGAACAAAATAGCAGCAAAAGCAGACATAGCTGTCGCAGTGTAATGTCGGGCACAGACAGGGAAGATATGCATGATGTAGTGTACACACACTGCAACACTACAGGCAACGCGTGCACAACACCACAGCACATACACTCCTAAAAACCAGGGGTTATGTTGTCTAGAATGCGGATTAGCTGCCCGGGCCCACTCTTAGTCAGGTGGCCCCAACTAACAGAGAACCTACCCCTGGTAATCAAAACGACGCCGCGTCTCAGCCACGCGGTCTCTAATCTCGCACATCCCCGGATAATGCACTCTGTAAGCTACGGGGTGAAGCGTGTTTCATTAGTTTCCGTGCATTGTGCTGAGCGCACTGGCCGCTAGAGCGCGACCGGACTGGTTAAAGGTTAGTGTTAAACCGATTGTTAAAGTTGACCGTTTGGTCGCGATACGAGTCCCTTTTTGCTGTCGTTCTGGTCGCGACACGGCAATGCACCCAGCGACACTATGCCGGCAGAAGTAGCCAGTGAGAAGCAGTCCCAGGGTAGCAAAACGGGTATGTTAAAGATTGGTTAAAGATGTGGTTAAACCCAAAACATCAGGATGTTAAACTAACCAGTCGCGCTCTACTGGCCGCTCAAATCTCGACATTCACAGTTATGCGTGTTTTCCTCATGCGCGCCTCACCGCGACCGACCGCCGCGACCGACGTGGCCCAGTAGCCCCTGCAAGCAGTCATGGACCGTCGCCGCAGTAAAGGAGTTGATCATGGCATGCCAAACAGGGCTGTGAAGACGACAAGACGAAAAGACGAGACCGTAGACGAACAGACGAAAGACGGATGTCTTTTCGTCTGCAGACGACAACCGAACCGTCTGCTCCTTTTTCGGCTGCATGCGACCAACATTTGTCAATGTGGGTGCAATTACATGCTCCCAGCAGGCTGACCCATCAGTAGCAGCTTCTGATGCTGCCCAGCATCCCCACCTTTGTGCTGCTTGCACTTACAACCTTGCTCTAGTAGGCTTAAGCAGCAACAACAGCTGTTGCTACTGCCTAGCAGCCCCAACCCCTTGCTGCTTGCACCTGCTGGGTGCTATTACATGCTCCCAGCAGGCTGAACCAGTAGTAACTGCAGCATCTATTGCCTAGCAGCCACACCTCCCATCGTTTTGTCTTGTTCGACCCAGCGTCACACGTCACCCCTTTTCGGTGTTTCAAGATCCCGTTCGGGCCCCACCTATAAGCGCCTTCTATTCTTCCTATTTATATCTTTGTAAACTTGCAGCTGCTTTCATGATGCTACGAAGGCTATCCTCCAATCCACATTTCATGCATGATGTCAGATCTGGCATAATATTGACAAGCCAGAGCTCGAGCAAATCTTGCAGCCCACGAGCTTGGCGGCCCACGAGCATGGCGGTCTCTAAACAATAGCACGTGGCCGGTACCGTCCACACCTGAGATTGGTGACAACAACAATTCATGATTATGTGTGTAAGTCTCCATGCAGAGCTCAAACAATATGCAACAAACAAATGCTTCAAGGATGGTGCAAGACACATGGTACAAGACACATGGTTATACAACGTGTGCTTGCATGGGTGCTTCCACGGGCATTATGCTTCCGCGGGCATGTGTTGCATCCACTGCGCAAACTGCTGCCACTTAGCCTCTGGCTGTGGCTTAGGCCTGCGCTCCAGGACCCTCTTGTTGAAGTAGCCAGGAGCCACATGCGGCCCAACAGCAAGCTTGACCGCTTGTCGCTCCAGCTGTGCTTGAACGAGCAACGAACGAACTTTGCTGCAGCTGTTGCCGGGATGCACAAAACCCGCTGCGCCGCTGCCTGGAGTAGGGGTGCAAAGCCCCCCCTCTCAGCCCACCATCTCAAGGGGTGGGCGGTGAGGTGTGGGTCAAAATGGACAGGCATCAGCTGCGTGCGGGAAAGCAGTTCTGACGGGGGTGCACCCCAGCCTCGCCGCAGCTGCTCCAACGCCATAGCCACTGGCTGATCGGCTTGGCTGCCATCAACAGTGACCAGCCGGGACAGGACCTGCTCTGCTTGGCTGAACTGGGCAAGGCTGAACTGGAAGTGTAACATCTTGTAGCGTGGGTCCAAGATGGCTGCCAGGTACAGCACCTGGCTGTCACCACACCGCCAACGCGCTTTGATAAGAGGGATAGCTTCTGCTAGCAGCTCCCTGCTGCCAGCCAGCCAAGCTTGGCAGTGTTTCTCCCGCTGCAGCTCTTGCTGCCGCTTCAGCCAAGACAAGGCAATTGCCACTGGGGTGCCTGCGAGGTGGGGCTGCACGGAGAAGAGGGCGGGGTCTGCAAACTGGGAGGGGGTGATTGGCTGCTTGGCAGCCACCAAACACGCCACCAATGCAGCCGGGTCTTGGTTGCTCACTGCGGCCCCCCCAGCTTGCTGTTCGTAGTGCATTTCAACAGCTGTCGCGCCGAAGAACACATCTGCCATGTTTGCTGTGTCAGACTGAAGGTCAACCTGGAATTGGGTGACTGGGTACATGAGCTGCAGGATTGCCTTGTTGTCATCCCAAAAGCCTGCACGCAAGGTGTCCTCCTTGGTGGAGGCTGATCGTTGCTACTGCTTGACGTCCAAGCCTTGCCTCTCATAGCTGATGTCGGTGACAGCACTTGTAAGTGCTGCCTTGTTGACCTCCAAGCTCTCCATCATGGTAGCTGCGCTGTGCATGCGCGTAGCACAGGGCAGATGCAAGCCCATGCCAATACCGTGGACGCCTCGGAAGTGAAGCAAACGGTTGGCGCGGAAGGTGGAGCGCATCCAGAACTTCACCATGTCACGAACGGCATCATCATGCGCTTTGATGCGGGCCAGGGCCACCAGGTCTGCACAATGCAAGGGTTGACATGACATGATAGACATGACCTGATAGACATGACCTGATAGACATGACATGATGACGAGCATGACCTAGTAGACATGACATGATGACAAGCATGACAAGAGGGCAACAACAAGCGCGAGAGGGTTCGCCTTACCATGAAGGTAGAGGTCCAAGATGTGCATCCAGCAGCCCACACTCAAGACCTTGGGATGGCGTTGCTCCACCAAGCGCCATGCAGCCTTGTTGGTGGATGGGGTGTCCGTCACAAAGGCACAAGCCTTGTCTGCCTGCAAACAAACACAAGTCAGGCAAATCTATCTGAGTCTCTGCCAGGGTGGGTATAGCATGGGTATAGCCAGGGTGGGTATAGCAGCAATTGAGCCGGGCAGTGTAGGCACTGCCGCTTGCCGTCGATTATTGGGCCGAACTGACTGTGGAAGAATGGTTTCTTAGAGCTCGATGCAGAGTTCAATGCGCACGATTCCACCCGAAATTTGTTGCACTGGTGCAGCAGTGGCATCGAAGGCTGCTGCATCGTCGACTGCATCCGCCCACGCGCATTTGACGAGCCTGGCGAATCCATCGCATTGCTTGCACAACGCTCAGAGCCACGGGCCGCAAGTGGTCACAGGGGCGGGCACTAGTCACACATTGACAGACGGACAGACGAAAGACAGATTGCCAGACGAAAGACGGGTGGTTGAGACGAAAAGACGACGTAGACGAAAGACGTCGTCTTTTCGTCTGCAGACGACGTCTTGTCACAGCCCTGATGCCAAACCGATGTAACTGAGCAACACGCATGCCTGGCCACTCTGCCAGGCCCCACAAGGTGTGTAGGCCATACTTATATTACCTTGCTGGGCAGTTTGTGTCCAGTCTCTCAGGCCCGCCTTGCGCTTGCCTGACGAGCTTGTGTTCAACTCCGCTGTGGTCCCCTGCTGCTCCTCAGCTGCAGCAACAAGTGGATAGGTGAGTCTTAGTCCCCTGGCCCACCTTGCCCGGCAGCTTGTCTATTGGCTAGGCGTTGCTATGCCTATCCACTACCTTGCGGCAGGCCTGAAGATTTGAGCTGGTAGATCAGAATAAAAAAGAGGGCCGCATCTTACACTTTACGCAGATTTACGTAGCTAGACGTTGATCGGACTCAGGTGACCCCAACTAATAGAAAACCTACCCCTGGTAATCAAAACGACGCCGCGTCTCAGCCACATGGTTTCTATTTTTGTGTCGCACATCCCTGGATAGATGACTCTGTCAGCTATGCGGTGCAACTTGTAACATTAAATACTGTGCAGTGTGCCGAGTGCTATTGCGGCTCAAACCTCCACATGCAAATCCATGCATTGTTTGCTCATGCGGGCCTCGTCGCGAGACACCGCTGCGACCGACGCGGCCCAGGAGCACCTGCTCACAGTGCGGCACAGTCGCCGCAGTCAAAACGATTCACATGGCATGCCAAACCTATGTAACAACGCCCCTCCACCCATGCTCGGAAATATACAAGGCTGCTGCGATGCTTGACCCCTTCGTAAGCAGTACTGATGACTTGGCCATTCTACAAACCCCACAAGGTGTGTATGCCATTGCTCTGTTACCATGCTCGGCAGGTTGGGTGCGATTCCTCACGCCAGCTCGGTTCGCGCGATTCGGACACTCCCTATTGCTCCGAGTCATGAGTGTGTCCACCACAGAAGCTTTGAGTCATAGGACGGCCCTGGCCCTGGCTCTAGGGTTGCTGGCTGTGTGGCTGCCTGACTGCTACATGGGGCCTGTGGCAGGATGCGGGGTGCCATTGCTGGCTTCGCGCCACATCAGGCCCTGCACTGGCTGGTCACACTGCTGGCTCCAGGCTGAACACGCCTGTGCTGGCATGTTCTTACAGGGTCAAACATGTTGTTCCCCGTTGAATGAGTTTTGTTTGACTGGCATTTAGAGTATCGCGGGCCCTGGAAGGTTTGAATATACGGTCCCGTACGTGGAGTCGAACCCCTATCTCATCTTGCTCCACCGCCAGATCAGCGCACTGCATCACAGCACTGCTACATCTACGACCAGCACCTTCCTCTCCTGCCCCCATACCCGTGGGAAGTACCACGAGAAGGCAAAACCATTAGACCCCTCACTAGGGGTGGTGTTCTGTCTGTGTGGAGACATACAATGTCAGTAACACCTGCACCTGGCTCAGCTCAGTTCCAGAGCCAGCCAGCCAGTCATGTCTGGTCCTCACCGGCTGTCAGTCTTGGCTGATCAGTGCACCCAACAACAACAACCGCAACGACAACACATGTCAGCATTATTGGCACACTACGGAAACATAATTTGTTTTCTCGCAGCCGCCTGTACCATGGATCCAGGTAACCTCTAAGGCCCCTGCTGCTCTGGCCACCTACTCTCTTGTCGTCATCCAGCCCCGTCGTGCAATCGGTGGCTCAGATGGTAACGCCCTCTTGCCTGTGCCTACCGCATCAGGCGCATCCGCTGGGTGTGGGAGTGCAGCGACGCTCAGCTGAGCTGCCTGACGCCCTTACTGCCATGGAGCGACAGCTGTGCCAGAAAGCTGTGCCAGGGGGATAGGTATGCCAAGGAGGAAAGCCAAGCAGCCATACCAGGCTGCAGTTGTGACAGTTGCTGACAGTTGTAACCACATTGTCACAGGCGGGGCCACAGGAGCAGGTTCAAGCAAGCCAAGCAGCTGGCTTGTTAGCGGCGGTGTGTGGCTTGTCCCTGGCCTCTCTCTGTCTGATCTGAGCCTTGACTACCCCATGGCTACCAAGCCTGACCCCACAGCTGCCCCTGCCGCCCCTGCTGCTGATGCTGCTGCTGCTGCTGCTGCTGGCCCTGTTGCTGGTGACGCTGGCGTTCCCACTGCTCCTGGTGGCGCTGGAGGTGTCGAGCCACACGGGCACTGCTCTGCGACAGCAGCAGCAGGCCCCCCGCCCCCTCCCCCTGATGGACCCCATCCTCACCCAGGTGTACATGCACAGGGCACACACACCCCTGACCCACCTGCCTCCCCCCCCACCCAGCGGCCCCCCCGCCTGCAGTGGGTACCTCAGCCAGCAGTCCCGCCCCCCTCTCCCCTCCACCCTCCCCGTCACCCAGCCTGCCCCAGCTGCCCCTGCCATCAGTGCCTGGGACATTGAGGGGCTGGGGGGAAGGCGAGCCAACCTCCCTGGGGGGGGCGGCTGCTGCTCCTGCTGGCCAGCTGCCCGGCCGCTGCTGGGCTGGGGTGGTGGTCACCCCTGGGCATGGGGTTGGGGGGGCAGGTGGGGTCACTGCCTGCAGGGCCAGCTGCCCTGCCAGCTTTCCGCCCAGTTTGTGCCCAGGGGCAGTTGGCTGGATCTCCCCTGAGGTAGGAGCACCCCACCCCTGCCCCTGCCCCTGCCCCTGCCCCTGCCCCTGCCCCTGCCCCTGCCCCTGCCCCTGCCCCTGCCCCTGCCCCTGCCCCTGTCCCTGCAGGAGGGGGTGGGCTGATGGCTGGTGCCTAGCCCTCACCACCCCTGGCGCCAAGGGGGAGGCCCAGGGTGCGCAGCGGCCAGTCAGGATGTCAGCAGCGCTGCAGCCCGGGGCATACGGCAGAGAAGACAGGCATGGCAGCCCCGCCCCGGCCCCCCCGGGGGCTGTCTGGCCATGCAGCAGCGCTGGCCACTGCCCCCCAGCCCCCCCAGCCTCCCCCCCACCTCCCCCCGTACCCAGGGCCAGCACCTGGTAGGGGGTGCCTGGCCAGCTCGCCTTGAGGGGGTGGGTGGGCATGGTCACTCCTTTGCAGCCCTGTGTCACTCTAGGTGGCGAGCCTGGGGTGTGACCGGTTGGTGGGTGAGGGTGGGAGCAGGGGGGGGTGGAAGGGTGGGGCGGCTGGGGTAAGCTGCTGCTGCTGCTGCTGCTGCTGCTGCTGCTGGCTTTGGGGGTTAGGTGTGATGGGGGCAGCAGGGGCTGCTGGATAAGGGGCAGGTAGCTGCTGCTGGCTTCACCTGCAGCTGCTGCTGCCGTAGCCTGGTGTGGGGGGGTGGCGGCAGCAGTGGTCAGCCTGGCCCTGGCTGAAGGGCTGCTGCAGCCACTTGGGGGGCAGGGGCGCTGCCAGGGGCAGGGGGTCAGGCCTTCCCTGTGGCCCCCCTCCCCTACACAGGCTGAAGCCCAGCTGCTGCCAGCGCTGGGGATGTGTGCACCAAACAGGGCAGCAGAGGTGGCAGGGGTGGTGGCAGGGGAGGGCCAGCTGCTGCGCAGCCCCTCCGCCAGCACCTGCCGGAGCCTCACCTCCCTCAGGGGGTCCGGCTCCTGAGGTCGCAGCACCCACCAGCTGGCCTCCTGCATGGCCCGCACCCCCCCCTGCCCCTCCGCACTGCAGCCTCCAACCCCAACATCACCCTCCCCTGCTGCTGCTGCTGCTGCTGCTGCTGCTGCTGCTGCTGAAATGCTGCCTGCTCCAGTGCCTGCGGCGATGCCGTGGCCAACCTGTGCTGCTGCTGCTGCTGCCCCTGCCCCTGGCACTATGAAGGCAGCTTGCCTCAGGACCTGGCCCCTACCACTGCCGGCCGCTTTGCTCCCAGTGCCCCCACTGCCTGACCCCGGCACCTGGGACAACAGCCCCCTCACCTCCTCCCCTGCACCCAGGCTAACGCCAGGCTGGCAGGGGCAGGGGCTCTGGGCAGCGGTCACATCTGTTGAGGGGCAATCGCCGGAGGGGGAGGGGCAGGAGGTGGGTGGGCATGCCAGGGTGACCCTCCACCCACCAGATGGATTAACTTGGGGGTGGATGGTGGGGGCTGTTGTGGCTGCACAGGTTGTGGGGGTGGATGTGATGGTGGGGGGGGGGGCGGCAGGTGGGGTAGCGGGGGGGTACCGCGGCGTGATCATGGCACCACTCCCCTCCTCCTGCTCCCCCTGCCTCCCCTCCTGCTGCTGCTGCTGCTGCTGCTTGGACAAGAGGGGACCATGGTGAGATGTCTGGCATGTCGGCTGGTCTGCCTGCACTCCCTGCTCCCCGGCGGGACAGTAGCGCAAGGAGGAGGTTGGGGGACTGCCACTGCTGGCAGACCTGGGCAGGCTGAGCTCCAGGTCAAGCTCCTACAGCAGCCAGAGTCAGGTGGAGGGCACATAGGGCCCAGGGCGCAGGGCAGTGGCAGGGTCAGAGGCAGAGGTAGGGGAGCGGCAGGGGCAGCGATAGTGGCAGAGGTAGTGGAGCAGAGGCAGAGATGGGAGGGTCAGAGGCAGCTGCAGAGGCAGGGGCATGGACAGCGGCAGCGGCAGGGGCAGCGGCAGGTCTTATGGCAGGGGCGGGGCAGGGTGAAGGCAGGGAACACGGGGTTGTCCCACCCACCAATAAAGAGCATGTGTGAGCATGCCTTTGCCAGTATGTGGACACCCATCAGCTGTGGTGGAGGGGAGCGGGGCAGGCTCCACCTCTCATCCTCACACCAGGGCCTACTCATGCTGCATGGCCTCCCCCATTCACAACCCCTGTCCCCACCCACCCTATAGGAGGGAGGGAAGAGCAGGCTTGAAGCAGAGGCCCTAGTCAGCATCACCATCATGACCACTGTCACCACCCTGCCTCACCTCCTTTGCCGCATGCTTGCATGGGGTCAGGTCTGACAGCAGTTCCTTCATGGGTGCCGGCCCAAGCAGCTGCTGTCGGCTGGGTGCATGCCGTCGCCAGCGATGCAGCACATACGCCACAGCTGCCAGCACCAGCAGCAGCGCCACGCCTGCTCCTGCCAGCAGGCCTATGCGAACCGTCTCTGACTCTCCTGGCAAGAGCCAGACACCACCATCGGGCAACATGTGCCAAAGAGATGCCAGGGTTTCATCCCTCACGATGCTGCAGCTATCGCTGGGACATTTTGAAGGCCTCGCAGTTGTGACGTGGTATGCTGCGCCGACGAAGTGCTGGATGGTGGAAACCGTGCCGCAAATGCGCGTGCTACCTCGGACTCGCAATTACCAGGAAACCCTGCATCCCCTATCATCGGGAGCCCCTACACTTCCCAAGGTGGTGACCGCGAGCGCGCTTACCAGGAAGCCACCACCGTAGTGCTGCTGGCCCAGCTGGCGGGGATGACATGCTCGCCCGCACGTCAGGGGTAGTCCCCGTGCGCCGCTCCAAATGTCACTTGACCTCGGACTACTGTTCCAAGCGCTACACCCCCTATTCGCGACTCCGTCACTATGCCCACCTACTTAGTGCCCATCCTGCTACGAAACTCATACCCCAGCACCACACGCCCGGGGAACTGCTTGCATGCCTCCCGGTGCATCTGCTTGACAGGCACACCCTTGCTGCCCATGGTGCCGCTGCCGCTGAAGCGTGCTGTCCCATAGGCCGTACCCTGGCACCCTTGACAGTCGGCAGCCAAGGCACACAGGAGAAACAGCTCAGGTCAGTGAGCTCAGGTCAAGGCATGGCATAGGCAAGCATTGTGGTACACATACTAGCACATATACTGGCTGTGTACGGCCTACTCACCTCAGCCCAGAACTTGGCCACCGTGCGCTGCTTGCCTCCGTACAGCCGGAACCTGGCGTTGGACCAGCGCGGCTTGGACAGCTCGGCCCACATGTCGGGCCAGGTGGCCAGCACCGTGGCAGCGTACCGTATCGGTACCGCTGCAGCGAGGCGGTGTAGCTGGTGACTTGCGACAGCTCATCGTGCTGAGGCTTGATGCCGGCCATCCAGGCCTTGGACGCCTTGGCGTGGTCTGTGATGCCGCTCTGCCGGTAGTACTGCGCCGAAGTGAGGCTCCGATGCCACACGGACTTCACGGCGCCGGAGGGGTACCGCTCCTCGTGGGCCACTGTCGCCATGTGCGTCTTTCCGGGGTCGCAGCCCAGCCAGTCGGCGTCCAGGTGCGCCAGCGGGTTGACAGCGCCCTTCTCCTTGCCCATGCAAGGCAGCTGGCCGGTAGGGCGCGACCGATCATATGACTTGCTGAGGAATTGGTCATATGACTGAATATGATGGCTTAAAGATGTGATATGACCGGGTCTGTAGTCAAGAGGATAATGTGGCAGATCGCCACACCACACCACCTGGGAACCCCGAGTGTACAGAGGGTTTGACATCCTCCAAACCAGTATCATTCTCAGTTACAGTTAGTAACACTCTTCTACTCTCCGCCATTATAGATCACGGTTGAGACCGTAGTTGAAACCAGGTTGAGACCACGGCAACGAGGTTACGGGGTTTTGCGAGTTTTGGCTTAATTATATTTCATCATATTCCATCATGCTTGATCATATGGGGTCATATCTTAAAGATTATTTCGGGCGCGCCTTACTGGCCGGGCGACTTTGCGCGTGAGCAGCACGCTTTGTCCCTCTGTCACGCCTACTTGTATGACAGTAGATATACCTGGTCACCCCCGCCATTGGCTGCACCCCTGATAACTATCTGACTAATCTTTAAGAGTTTTTCTCCGATTCTTGCGCAGGGCGGTGCAGCTCACCAGCGCGAGGCTAGCGGGCTGCTCGGGCTGATGTGTACCTTTGCCGGGGCGGGCGAGGGTGTTGTGAATTCTGGTCGCGTTGTGCCGGGACTGGCCTGCTTAGTGGGGCTGTGATCAGCGAATAGCTATCGCGCTCAGCGGCCCAGGTTTTCAAAGTTTTGAATTTCTTGTCGGGCGCAGGACCCCCCTGCCAGTGCTAGTGCATGTGCTAGTGCCAGTGCTAGTGCTGATAATCTGCTTGATAGTGCTGGTATGGCTTGTGGGCTGTCCCTGCAACACAACAGCGTGCGACTCGTGTCACGTCAGACCATGTCAAATTTTCATGAAATGGGTACATTTTCCGGCCGGTTATCTGTCCAACCAGGACGGCAAGAGATGGACTGCCAGTTCTGCGCGGCTCCTCGTGTGGGCTTCTAACGTGTAATCAGGACATACACGCGTTGCCTTCATGTGTGGGCCGTTTCATGTGTGGGCGGTAATCACAGTTAACGGCTCAATTTCTGCATCTTTCCGACTGATTCTAGCTGCATTTGGCTGTGAAGGAGCCACTGGCACCACAGATCAGAAGACCTTGAAGTTGCTGTCACATGTGGACTGAACCCGTGTTGAAGAAGCAATGTAAACCTCTGTTGCATGCTGATTTTAAAAATAGTTTTGATGCGCCTTTCACGCCGCGCTGGGTCCCGGCTGCCTATAG
This sequence comes from Haematococcus lacustris, assembly GCA_030144725.1. Taxonomy (NCBI): domain Eukaryota; kingdom Viridiplantae; phylum Chlorophyta; class Chlorophyceae; order Chlamydomonadales; family Haematococcaceae; genus Haematococcus; species Haematococcus lacustris. The sequence goes on from JASKMD010000012.1 coordinate 9,352,365, forward strand.
CCGTCGTGAATAGTGTCCGCGACGCTCCAGAACACGTCGCGTGTTGGGGGCCAGCCACCCGGCAAACCGCTGGAGCTGTCTGCACTCTAGTCAGGCCATCGCCAGCTCATCGCACCAATCGGCGGCCTCATCCGTTCAGAAATGAGTTAGATGTTATCTCTTGAGCCATGGGGGTGCAGCCAATGGCGGGGGTGACCACCTACATCCCTGTATCCCTATCCTCCTGTGGAGCCCCTACACTTCTTCAAAACAGGAAGTGACCGGCGTTACTGTGCTCCTAACCTAGGTGTGACCCTAGGAGTGCTCGAGCCCTACCCCATGCATGCTCTTGCCCACACACATCCCCTCTGTAAGGAGCCACAGGTTGGTTCGTGGGATAACAGGTAATATGTAGTCTTGGGTTTACACCGGTTATTGCACACCAGGCCAAACCACCGGTTATTGCACACGATCAGCAACCATCAGTCACAGCCAGTCCGATCATTATGAGAGGCAATCCCCCAACAGTGTCCGCAACCGCCTTCCCACTGCCTACCTGATATGCAGAAAATGCACAAGTTATGCGCCTGCAGTGACCAGCAGTGGGCCACTGCTTAAGTGTTGCTTCACCCCAGGGTTCCGCATGTCAGCTGAAATGTTCCATGCGCTGCCAGCCTAAACGACGTAGCGCTGTGTCGCAACGTCAACGAAGAGTGGAATACAGCGTCACCTGCTCGGACCTTGCAGGCAGCTCCACCGCTTCCCGCTGCAACGCGAACACCTTGACCTCTCGCACGTGCGAGTCTCGCCCGTTTTGATGATTCGACAGAATGGCCAGCTGCAGGCAAAACACCTGCAGCGGCTGCAGCTCTGACGGCGCGCCAGCCAGGGGATCCGCGTCGGCGCCTGACGCCGGCAGCGCCGCGCTCAACGGGACAACCACCCAGCCGCTGGGCTCCAGCAACTCCACCACCCGCACCTCCTGGGCGTAGAGGAGCCAGCAGCAGATGCTGAAGCGGCCAAGCGACACAAACACAGCAGCCCCAACCCAGCATCACCGCTGCTCTCCCAGTCAGCTTGTCCTCTGCATGCACATCTATAATGCAGCTGCTCTGCTGCTGCCACAATGCCCGTAACACTCGCTATGCTGCAGCCAAATGGTGCTGCAGGGGCACCTTGAAGACCCAAGTTACCAGGAAAGCAAACCCAGTGCGTGGTGGGACACAGAGCTGGCATCCCTACGTACACGCTGTTGTTGCAGTGGTTGTGGTTGCAGTTACAGTGATGTACTGGTTGTGGTGGCGTGAGGGGAAGGGGTGGCGCTGACTGCCACTCCTCACTTCCCTGCCCGGCTACAGGCTGCTTGGCTCGCGGTGTGACCCAGTCAGCAACCTGGCAGTGCAATGAAAAGGGATAACGCAAGCGTCATTCCGGGCACCCTCACCCGGACATCATGGATGCTGCAGCCCGCCCTCACAGACAGCTTGCCGGGAGTATAGCTTTCATCCAACTTGTAGTCCAGATGCAGGTGCAGCTCCTGCAGCCAGCATGCCCCACTGCCAGGGGTCTGAACAGGGGACATCCAATGCTAGGGGCTGGGGGCTTGCCTGCCTGCTTGAGCTGTACCGAACACTGTTCCCACCGTTCTTGCTTCGGGTGCAGCTGGTCATGTAGGTTCCTTGCAGTGAAGGTGTCAATACACCTCACCATCAATTGCATGCGTTGAGCGAACTGCATGTTGATGAAGTGAGGTTGTAGTCCATCAGACCTGCCGGTCAAAGCACGCGACAGCTGGCACGTCGCTACGAGCCTGGCACGCTCATGCACTTCGCATTTGAAAACGCGACGCACTGCCAAAAGGTATCGCTGCGCCCATCCCTCAACAACTCGATGCCGTTGCCGGGTTTCGCACTGGTCACGCTCCACGACGCCAGGTGCCCCACTTCACGTAGCTGCATCGGCTACATTTACCTAATCGTTGCTATCGCCGCAACCCCGCAGAGTCGTATATCACATACTATCATCCTCAGGAACAACATCAGGTAAGCAATGGCCAGACACTGCACATGTGCATGGCTACAACATATCCCACATGAAATGACACATGACATGGCACATGACTTGACTTCATGCATTTCCCACACCCATGTGCAGGTTCGGGACGTCTCAGCCGCGCTAACCATCCGCCGCTGTGCAGTCGGCCCAGGCCCACGCCCCACTGAGCTGTGCTACTGGGATGGCCGCCCAGCCATGCCAAAGCCAGGCCGGCAAGGCCAGGAGTGGGTGTACTTGCGTGACAAGGCCCTGTTGCGTAAGTGGCGGCGCAAGTGGCGGCAATAGCCAGCTACAGCAAGACAATCCAAGAAACCAAGATACCAAACCCCTCACAAAGGGGATGTGTGTGAGTAAGAGCTATAGAGTAGGGTAGAGCTCTTGCTAGTAGTACTTGTGATCTGTTCGCGTCTACATGGGACAGCCGAGGGCAAAAACTACGATGGCTTGCGCTGATGGGCAGAAACTCAGCTAGGCTTGTCCCGTTCTATGTACAACAACCAGCGACGGCATGGAAGTGGCATTAGCAGTTATCATTACTGTGCTTAATCTGCACAAGTTTCTTTAGTGAGCCAGGAGTGAGCAAAGTAGGTCTGCTGTGACTGCTGTACACATCCCCATCCACATCCACGGTAAACTAATCAAATCACACGCCATCACATACAAACGTCAGGGTGTACATGCGTAAACTGCAGCACTGATGGCAACCTATCACACATCTATGAACGCCACACAAATCACTATGATGAGATCCAGGTGCCCAGAATTGAAGGCAACCATACAGCCAACACTTGATGTGCCACTGCATGTCAAATTGTTCATGCGTGGCTGTGCTTGCACCGTTACGCTGCTGTGGCGGGCCAAACTAGTGCATACTACTGGTGCAGCAACCCTGTTTGGTCCTACTGGCCATTCTGCAACCCCAGGGGTATGTCCTCAACTCCTGCTGCTGCCCTACATGCATGCCAACATGCCATTGCATGCACCTTGCATGCAGCGCTGGCCAGATGCCACTATTGGCGTGCATGGAAAGCAACAGGGGTAGTAGTTCAGCTGCCTTGTGTCACGGGCCCTTGTACATCAGCATGAAAGGGGGCCTACCTTGCATGGGGTCCATGCGTCGCAAACCACCAACTGCCACAGGCGGCCTTATGGAACCTAGACAAACAATGCCCTCTACACTGCACTGCGCTGCGCTGCTAGCTGGTCACTGCGCATGCATCCACTAGGCAAGGCTACAACAGGCATGCTGGACAGCCTACGTCCGTGCCCACCCCCTCCCACCATGGCACCGCCTGAGATGTGACCCCACAATGGGAAGTGCTAGAGCAAGGCAAGGCAGGGCTAAGCACGAACGCTGTACACTATGCCGGGATCAGCCACGGCCAGCCTAGCTCTCTGCGTTGTGCCCCCTGTGCAGCCTGCTTGCCTGCATCCCGCCCACTGCTGCGCCCCACATCATGCAGGTCACACATAGCTGGGTCTCACATCACACCTGTTGCATCCCTCACACTGGCTGTGGTGAGGTCACACTGTGGGAGGGCGTGGGGCCGGGTGGGGGGGTGAAAGCGCAGGGGGTGCGGCGCCGTGTGCTGACCACCCGCTTCAAGTCCTCGACCCGGAATGGTTTCACGATGAATTCCTCAATGCCGGCCTCGCGGCACCTGCAACCCAGCCACCAGGCTGAACAGCTGGGCAGGCTGAGGGGAGCGGGTCATGCAAGCCAAGCAAGCGTCAGGGCGGCAGCAGCTCAGCGGCGGCGAGCAGGGGGGTGGGGCCAGGTGCTGGGCAGAGAGTACCGCTGCTCACATGCGCCAGGTGAGCAGCAGCAGACGAGAAACAGGCATGGCAGGTGGCTGGAGGCGGCAGGAGTTGAACCCGAGACCAGAGGTGCAGTGTGTGGTGCTGAGCAGCAGCATGGGGACAGCACAGCATGGCAGCAGGGAGAGCAGCAGCCTGGCTGCCAGGCCGATGTCAAAAGCAGTGGCATACAAGAGGAGTGCCACGCCTTTCACCTGTACATACATTCCCTGGATCCAGCAAGCTGGGACACGCCCCCTGCTGTTTCCAGTGTTTGCTCCGGCCCGTCCCCCCTTGCCCCGTCAGGCGACACCCACTGCTGCTCACCAGCCATGCCTCAGCCTGTTTAAGAAATGAAAAAAGACTACGCCCTCGCCGCCGGGCGTGCATCCGGGGAGGGGAGTATTAAGGGAGGAGGGAGGGAGGAGAGGGGCGTGCCTTTGCTACCCTCCCACCAGCAGCAGCCTCCGCCTGTCCGGCCAGGCGCCTGTCATCCTGCTCTCACCTGTCGTGCAGCGCCTGCAGGGTGTCGGCTGACAGGGCGATGATGCGCGGCCGCACCTCCGCGGGGTACTGCGCCACGATGCGCCGCGTGGCCTCCAGGCCGTCCATCAGCGGCATGTGGATGTCCATGAGGATGAGGTCGTACGACTGCACTCACACCACGCATTCCCTCAGGCTGCTGGCGGGTCTGTATGCCACTTTGGCTGCCTGGCCTGCCTGTGGCCTGGGGGTGATGGGTCATGAGCTAACCCAGGCTGCTGGCAGGTTCGCATCACCGCTGCTTTTCATGTTCGCTATGAATTGCCATATTGTGATCGCAATTGAGAGGCTCAGGGCTATGAGATGGGGACTGAGGGCTTTGCAGGGCTTTGCTAGGTACACAGATAAATGCCTAAGTTGAGCCAACCCGTTTCTCGTGTTCTCTTTATTTTTTACCGAAAGCCCCTGTTTTTTTTCGCGCATCGTGTTCTTAGGTGCTCACTAGGGTGGTTGTCGGGCCGCGTCATGTTTGCGCGTTGTGGGAGGAGAGATCTCAACACTGCCGGGACCGCCTGTTTTAACCTCATCCGGTATTAGTATTTGCCAAGACAGGCTAATACCCCCCAACAAGAAGCAGCTGCTGGCAGCTGCTAAAACCTACATCCAAGCTGGCAAGAGCATGGCGACTCTAGCACCATGGAAGCGCTTAAATGTGACCAACGATATGATGGATGCAGCTTTAGTTGCTCAATGGAGGAGCAACCTCCGTTGTATTTCCGGGCAGTGGACCAGTTCTACAACAGGCAGGAGCTGGAAGAGCAGGTTTCCATGAGGGCAGCTAAGTATGGCAGAGGGGCTTGCGTGTAGGGGGGGGGGGCACATCGTGATGCTTTAACTTTCGACTCACAACACAACTTTTATGTTCGGTGTTGGGTCCAGGGGTGGGGTGGGGTGGGTGGGTGGGTGGGTGGGTGGGTGGGTGGGTGGGTGGGTGGGTGGGTGGGTGGGTGGGTGGGTGGGTGGGTGGGTGGGTGGGTGGGTGGAGGAGCAGCAGCCGACCTTGGTCTCCAGAGCCTTCAACACCTCCAGCCCATTCTCCACCACATCTGGGGTGCAGCCACCCCCCACCTGCTGCAGCACCTTGAGGACGACCTGTGGCCCCCACAGCAGCCCAGCAGCAGCCCACAAGTAGCCGGCTCAGACACGCTGTACAAGTGGCAGGCGACTTAGACAGCGGCAGGAGCACAGACGGGAGTGGCAGTTAGGCAGGCAGTGGCAGAGGCAGGCAGTGGCCACATGCAGGCGGCTGAGGGGGCAGCAGGGAGCAAGGACAGGTACGAGTACGGCTCAGCCTGTGACCACACTGCCTCCTGTGCATTGTGCAGCAGGCAGTGCAAGGCCTAGTCCATTTTATTCTTTGCTGGGGAAGGTGGGTAGGGAGGAAGGTGGCTGCCTGGCAATAAGGGGGGAGGTGCCAGTAGAGGGGGGGGGCCTGTTGTAGGTTGTGCAATGGAAGCATACGAGGCATGGCAACCCCTCCTGCCCACCTCCCCTGCAGCCAGGGTACCAGCCTGACCTTCTGGTTGATCTTGTTGTCTTCAGCAATCAGGATGCGAAGCGGAGGTGGTCTGGCGGCAGGGCTACCAGCCCCACCCTCAGCCTGGAGACTGACCTGACCTCCTCCCCCCACCCCTGACCCCACCCCTACCCCCACCCCTGCCCCTGACCCCACCCCTGACCCCACCCCTGCCCCTAAAGCAGCAGCAGCATCAGGGCCTGAAGCGCCCTGCCCCCCCTGCCCCTGCCCTTGCCCCTGGCCTTGGCTTGCCCTGCTGCCCAGCCCATGCCCCTGAGCCTGCGCTTGGCTGCTGCCCTGCCCCCCTGCCTTGGCCCCCCCTGCCGCCAGCAGCGTGGCCCCCCCCGGCAGCAGTTCGACCTGCAGCTCAGTGTGCTCAGGAATGGAGCAGGGGAGGGCAGTGCCGGTGTGCGGCATGACAGAGAGGCGCTGGGGGGCAGCAGCAGTGGCGGGGGGACCAAGGCCCCCCCCTGCCTGCCCCTGCCCCCCCGCTGCCGCCGCCCCTCGACTGCCTCCCTGGCCATGGGAGTCATAGCCACCCCCTGATGCCCCCTGCTGCTGCTCAGGGCCCCCCCTGCCCCCTGCCTCCCCCTGCCCCCTCCCATCCCCACACCCTCCACTCCCACTACCCCCATTTCTGGGGGCCGCTGCCGCCTGCTGCTGCTGCTGCTGCTGCCCGACCCCTTGGCCCGCTGCCCTCGCCGCTGCCAGCGCTGCAGCGGCCTCGGCCCTGGCAGTGGCTGCCCTGCCCTCACTGAGGGCAAGCGCCTGCTGCACGCGGGCCCGGTCCAGGCTGCTGTTGTCCAGGCTGCTGCGCCGCATGGCACTGTCGGCCAGGTGCACCCGGCCTAGACCCAGCACCCCTGCTGCCCAGCCCCCCGGACCAGACCCGACATCACATGAACCCTGCACAGCCAGCTGCCCCCCTAGGTACCCCCCTGGCTGCTGCTGCCCCCCCCATGCCGCCCTCCCCCCTGCCGCTGCTGCTGCGTCCAGCCCCCCCTCCACCCCCACCCCTGCCCTGCCTCTCCAGTTTTTAAAGTCGGCCAGCTGGGCAGCGCTGATGGGGAGGGGGCCGAGCTTGGGGCCCCCCCGCCCCCCCCGCCCCTCCCCCCACTTCAGCAGCACCGAGCTCTTGACCAGTGCAGTGGCCAGGCGGGCGTAGGTGACAGGGAGGGGCAGGAAGACCACCAGGGGGTGCAGGTTGGGGTGTAGGGTGGGGGGCGAGCCCACAGCCACCAGGGGCCGCCCCTTCCACCCAGCCCGCAGGCAGGCGGCCACCCGGGCCGTGCTGACCACTGCCAGGTCGAACTCGGGGCGGCTGCCGGCGGGGGAGGCAGCGTCACCCAGGGAGGGCAGCAGACCCAGGTGGCGGCAACTCTGGCTCACCTGGGGGGGGGGGCCAGGCAGGGTCAGCGTTAAGGGTCAGCAGGCATGGCAACTCCCCTTCCCCTCCCCCTTCCCTCCCCCTCCCCCTCCTCCTCCCCCTCACCTGCTGAGCGGTGCCCGCATGCAGCAAGTCCACGAGCACCCTCCTGCCCTGCAGCCTCCCGCACTGCTCCACCGCAGCCTCCTGCAGCGACTGCCGCTGCAACGAGCCCCAGACCTCCCGGGGCACCCCCGCCACCCCCCCCACATCGCCACCCTCCCACTGCCCCACAGACCCCTCTCGGGCAAAGGAAGACAGCCTACCCCCCCCACCACCCTCAGCCTCCAGCGGGTCGCTGCTGGCCCGGCTGATCGCCCGCCCCTCCCTGGCCCCACCCCCTAGGCTGCTGGCACTGGTGAGGCTGTGGGTGTCCTCCCCCTCCCCCTCCCCTCCCCCTCCCCCCTCCGCCTCACTGCCACCCTGTGCGCCCACACCCCCCACCCAAGGCCCCCCCGTCAGGGGTGGCATGCTGGACCCCAGCCCCGCCTCGCTGGCAGGGGTGCCAGCAGCGGGGTTCAGGGCAGGGGGCAGGGGGGCCTGGGCCCCCCCTGCAGCTATAGTGGCCGCCCCACCGGCAGCAGCAGCTGTGGGGGTGGTGGTGTGAAGGGAGGGGGGGCCGCCTGGGGCGAGGGGGGGGCCTCGGGGCACCAAGTCGGCGGGGACGCAAAAGTGGCAGGTCACTCCTTTGCCGGCACCCTCACTCTCTAACCACACACTGCCCTCCATGAGCTCGGCCAGGTGGCGGCTGATGGCCAGACCCAGGCCCGTGCCCCCGTACCTACGCCAGCAGCAGCAGCGGCAGCAGCAGCAGCGGATGAAGAATGGAGCAGCAGCAGCGGCAGCAGCAGCAGCGGATGAAGAATGGAGCAGCAGCAGCGGCAGCAGCAGCAGCGCAGCAGCAGCAGCAGTGGATGAAGAATGGAGCAGCAGCAGCGGCAGCAGCAGCAGCGCAGCAGCAGCAGCAGCGGATGAAGAATGGAGCAGCAGCAGCGGCAGCAGCAGCGGCAGCGGCAGCAGCAGCAGCGGATGAAGAATGGAGCAGCAGCAGCGGCAGCAGCAGCAGCGGATGAAGAATGGAGCAGCAGCAGCGGCAGCAGCAGCAGCAGCGGCAGCAGCAGCAGCGGATGAAGAATGGAGCAGCAGCAGCGGCAGCAGCAGCAGCAGCGGATGAAGAATGGAGCAGCAGCAGCGGCAGCAGCAGCAGCAGCGGCAGCAGCAGCAGCGGATGAAGAATGGAGCAGCAGCAGCGGGCAGCAGCAGCAGCAGCGGCAGCAGCAGCAGCGGATGAAGAATGGAGCAGCAGCAGCGGCAGCAGCAGCAGCAGCGGCAGCAGCAGCAGCGGATGAAGAATGGAGCAGCAGCAGCGGCAGCAGCAGCAGCAGCGGCAGCAGCAGCAGCGGATGAAGAATGGAGCAGCAGCAGCGGCAGCAGCAGCAGCAGCGGCAGCAGCAGCAGCGGATGAAGAATGGAGCAGCAGCAGCGGCAGCAGCAGCAGCAGCGGCAGCAGCAGCAGCGGATGAAGAATGGAGCAGCAGCAGCGGCAGCAGCAGCGAGCAGCATGAGCAGCAGCAGCGGCAGCAGCGGATGAAGAATGGAGCAGCAGCAGCGAGCAGCAGCGGATGAAGAATGGAGCAGCAGCAGCGGCAGCAGCAGCGGCGGCAGCAGCAGCAGCGGATGAAGAATGGAGCAGCAGCAGCGGCAGCAGCAGCAGCAGCGGCAGCAGCAGCAGCGGATGAAGAATGGAGCAGCAGCAGCGGCAGCAGCAGCAGCAGCGGCAGCAGCAGCAGCGGATGAAGAATGGAGCAGCAGCAGCGGCAGCAGCAGCAGCAGCGGCAGCAGCAGCAGCGGATGAAGAATGGAGCAGCAGCAGCGGCAGCAGCAGCAGCAGCGGCAGCAGCAGCAGCGGATGAAGAATGGAGCAGCAGCAGCGGCAGCAGCAGCAGCGGATGAAGAATGGAGCAGCAGCAGCGGCAGCAGCAGCAGCAGCGGCAGCAGCAGCAGCGGATGAAGAATGGAGCAGCAGCAGCGGCAGCAGCAGCAGCAGCGGCAGCAGCAGCAGCGGATGAAGAATGGAGCAGCAGCAGCGGCAGCAGCAGCAGCAGCGGCAGCAGCAGCAGCGGATGAAGAATGGAGCAGCAGCAGCGGCAGCAGCAGCAGCAGCGGCAGCAGCAGCAGCGGATGAAGAATGGAGCAGCAGCAGCGGCAGCAGCAGCAGCAGCGGCAGCAGCAGCAGCGGATGAAGAATGGAGCAGCAGCAGCGGCAGCAGCAGCAGCAGCGGATGAAGAATGGAGCAGCAGCAGCGGCAGCAGCAGCAGCAGCGGCAGCAGCAGCAGCGGATGAAGAATGGAGCAGCAGCAGCGGCAGCAGCAGCAGCAGCGGCAGCAGCAGCAGCGGATGAAGAATGGAGCAGCAGCAGCGGCAGCAGCAGCAGCAGCGGCAGCAGCAGCAGCGGATGAAGAATGGAGCAGCAGCAGCGGCAGCAGCAGCAGCAGCGGCAGCAGCAGCAGCGGATGAAGAATGGAGCAGCAGCAGCGGCAGCAGCAGCAGCAGCGGCAGCAGCAGCAGCGGATGAAGAATGGAGCAGCAGCAGCGGCAGCAGCAGCAGCGGATGAAGAATGGAGCAGCAGCAGCGCAGCAGCAGCAGCAGCGGATGAAGAATGGAGCAGCAGCAGCGGCAGCAGCAGCAGCAGCGGCAGCAGCAGCAGCGGATGAAGAATGGAGCAGCAGCAGCGGCAGCAGCAGCAGCAGCGGATGAAGAATGGAGCAGCAGCAGCGGCAGCAGCAGCAGCAGCGGCAGCAGCAGCAGCGGATGAAGAATGGAGCAGCAGCAGCGGCAGCAGCAGCAGCAGCGGCAGCAGCAGCAGCGGATGAAGAATGGAGCAGCAGCAGCGGCAGCAGCAGCAGCAGCGGCAGCAGCAGCAGCGGATGAAGAATGGAGCAGCAGCAGCGGCAGCAGCAGCAGCAGCGGCAGCAGCAGCAGCGGATGAAGAATGGAGCAGCAGCAGCGGCAGCAGCAGCAGCAGCGGCAGCAGCAGCAGCGGATGAAGAATGGAGCAGCAGCAGCGGCAGCAGCAGCAGCAGCGGCAGCAGCAGCAGCGGATGAAGAATGGAGCAGCAGCAGCGGCAGCAGCAGCAGCAGCGCGCAGCAGCGGATGAAGAATGGAGCAGCAGCAGCGGCAGCAGCAGCAGCAGCGGCAGCAGCAGCAGCGGATGAAGAATGGAGCAGCAGCAGCGGCAGCAGCAGCAGCAGCGGCAGCAGCAGCAGCGGATGAAGAATGGAGCAGCAGCAGCGGCAGCAGCAGCAGCAGCGGCAGCAGCAGCAGCGGATGAAGAATGGAGCAGCAGCAGCGGCAGCAGCAGCAGCAGCGGCAGCAGCAGCAGCGGATGAAGAATGGAGCAGCAGCAGCGGCAGCAGCAGCAGCAGCGGCAGCAGCAGCAGCGGATGAAGAATGGAGCAGCAGCAGCGGCAGCAGCAGCAGCAGCGGCAGCAGCAGCAGCGGATGAAGAATGGAGCAGCAGCAGCGGCAGCAGCAGCAGCAGCGGCAGCAGCAGCAGCGGATGAAGAATGGAGCAGCAGCAGCGGCAGCAGCAGCAGCAGCGGCAGCAGCAGCAGCGGATGAAGAATGGAGCAGCAGCAGCGGCAGCAGCAGCAGCAGCGGCAGCAGCAGCAGCGGATGAAGAATGGAGCAGCAGCAGCGGCAGCAGCAGCAGCAGCGGCAGCAGCAGCAGCGGATGAAGAATGGAGCAGCAGCAGCGGCAGCAGCAGCAGCAGCGGCAGCAGCAGCAGCGGATGAAGAATGGAGCAGCAGCAGCGGCAGCAGCAGCAGCAGCGGCAGCAGCAGCAGCGGATGAAGAATGGAGCAGCAGCAGCGGCAGCAGCAGCAGCAGCGGCAGCAGCAGCAGCGGATGAAGAATGGAGCAGCAGCAGCGGCAGCAGCAGCAGCAGCGGCAGCAGCAGCAGCGGATGAAGAATGGAGCAGCAG
>JASKMD010000012.1:9364167-9465167 GCA_030144725.1 Haematococcus lacustris
AGGTGGGTCAGGGGAGGGAGGGGGAAAGGTAGCGTGGTAGTCTGTGGACAGCCTCCGCTGACGTATAGCGCTTGTTGTAGCTGAGCGTGCGCTTGGCCCTGAGCACGGCATACAGGTAGCTTTCACTGTAACGGCACAGTCTGTCAGAGCCTCACCTCTCGTCTCTGACTGCACGTTGCACAGTTACCCCCATTTTGCCCCCACCACCTCTTACCTGCCCCTGGCTGGACCAATGAACAGAACCTGGCTTGCTGACTGGTCGAGTGAGAGCATGATCCTCTCCTACTGATCTGCCTGCCTGCCTGATTAGCCTGCCTGGTTAGCCTGAGCAGTTGAGTCAGCAGTCAGCAGTCAGATGCCAGCATACCAATCTGCCTGCCTGCCTGCCTGGTCACATTCAGCTTCGTGTTAGTGTCAAGCCTGTCAGTTGTTGCGGACAGCGCTGACTGCTGAGCTCGCTGGACACTTGCTGGCATCCAGGGTCACAGTGGTCCACCAGGGTGAGGGGGGGGTGAGGGCAAGGGGCACCTGGGGGTGGGCCCATCCGCTGCCAGGGTGAGCAGAGTGAGGGGGAGGGGGAGGGGTAGGAAGAGGCTGACTGGTGGAGATGACAGTGTCTAATTAGGGTCGCAGTGTGCCCAACCTGTGGCAGGGTGCGTAGCCAGGTGCCAACAGTTTGGCCAACAGCAAGCCAGGCACCACGCTGTCCCCCCTCTATAGATATGTTTTGTCGGTGCGGTTGGAGGTGGTGGGTGGCCTGGCCCTGAGCCAAAGCAGGGTTGGTGGGCAGCCAGAGGGTGCTAAAGCAGCCACACTGTCAGGGCATTGCAACTGAATGCCCTGCACGCCTGTGGCTGATGGAGCCTGTCAGTCAACTGCCAGGCAGCTGGACACCACCCACATGGCCCACCCTGCATGGCACACCAGGCTGCATGTGTCCCCACCACCGCCGCTGGCTAGGCCACCCAGGGGAGGGCTGTCAGGCTCAGGGGTTGAACCTGTGTTGGCTGGGGAGGCGGTGGCATGGGTGGGGGAGGGGGGAAGGGGAGGGGAAGGGGGGAGGGGGGAGGCGGTGGTGTGGATGTAAGGGTGGAGCAAGGCCATGTCAGCCACTGACTCCTCAACCCAAGGCTGTGGGGGCGGCCGGGGGGGCTGGGCTGGGCTGGGCTGGGCTGGGCTGGGCTGGGCTGGGCTGGGCTGGGCTGGGCTGGGCTGGGCTGGGCTGGGCTGGGCTGGGCTGGGCTGGGCTGGGCTGGGCTGGGCTGGGCTGGGCTGGGCTGGGCTGGGCTGGGCTGGGCTGGGCTGGGCTGGGCTGGGCTGGGCTGGGCTGGGCTGGGCTGGGCTGGGCTGGGCTGGGCTGGGCTGGGCTGGGCTGGGCTGGGCTGGGCTGGGCTGGGCTGGGCTGGGCTGGGCTGGGCATGCAGGGACGCAGTAATGGATGGGGTGGGTGCCAGCAGCAGCCAGGCGTGACTGTGCCTTGCTTGCAAGGAGCCCTGAGTGGGACCTTGGGGGGTGAGGGGGGCAAGGGGGAGGCCAGGGGGGGGCCAGGGGGGGCCGGGGGTCTAGGTGCCCGCATCAGGGCTGCACCGCTGCTGCAGGGAAGGGGGGGGGGGGGCCAGTGGATGCAATCAAGGGGTGCAGAGGGGGGGGGCAGCTGACCGTGCAAGGCCAAGCAGCTCAGGCGCCCAGCAGCTAGCCCACCAGCAGCAGGCCGCACCCCCAACCCAGCCTGCGCCTGCCCAACCCTTGCCGCCTTGGTCAGCCCAGCCTGCCCTGCCTATGGAGGCTGCCCAGGTCCAGCACTGGGACAGCTGGCCAGGCTGTGAGAGACCCTCCTGCACCCAGCTGTGAGGTGTGGCAGGGCTGCCCCACAGCTGCTGTTAGTGGCTGCCCCTCAGCCTGCAGCCTGCTGTTGGTGCGAGGCAACAAACAGCCTGACTGCCTGCATTGGGGCACGGGGGCAACTGGACCCACCACCCGGCTTGCCCTTCAAGTAGCACACCTGGCAGCGCTCCCCGCTCCCTGCTCCGCTCCCCGCTCCCCGCTCCCCGCTCCCCGCCCCCTGCCCCCTGCCCCCTGCCCCCCGCCCCCTGCCCCCTGCCCCCTTCACAGGGTGCGAGTGCAGCCAGGCTGCAAGCGGTTGCGAGAGCTGTGCCCCACACTGGCCTCGTTAAGTGTGCACCACAGCGGCCCCACAGCACCACACCAGCTGTGAGGTGTTGGAGGGCTGCCTGGCAGCTGCTGCCCACAGCTGCACCACTGCGCCACAGCACCACGCCAGCTGGCACCCTGGCTCCCCTGATCGTGTGTGTCCTGCCACTACGTCAGTCATTGCCGCCCCACAGGGGTCAGGCAACAGCTGCAGTGCCAAGAGGAGCACTGGCCTGAGAGGCAGGCCCTTGGGTCTGAGAGCTGTGAGGGTGTGGAGATGTTTGGGGTTCGTGGCCCAACCGCCTTGCTGCGTCGCTACTCGGTGCATACGCATGTTCTCACCTGACGGAGGCTGCACATGACCCCATGTTGGACCGCACAGCAGCACTGTGAGAAGCAGCGACACCGCTGCTGGCCTCATGCACGCCGCATTTACTCTCATTGGCAGTGTGTGCAAAGCTGCGATGGTGGTAGACGCGCAGAACAGATGTTATGGTGGGTCACAGCGTATATCGCCATCTGCGATGCGCCATCGTACCATCGCAACGTGTGGCACGCACATAGCTCCAGGTTTGTACATCTCGTGTCCTATGCGGATTACTGGCAGCGAAATTGTTGTATGTATAGTTGTAAGTTAAACCTGTAATTGTAAGTTAAATGCTCTCAGCGACGTATCTAACCCAGTACTTACAACAGTTCTAAGCATTTAGTTGTTAGTGGCATGTCGCGTCGTTGTTAGCCCAAACAAACAAAACCGATAATACCTAGTATTTGTGATGGCTTCACGTTGCTGTTTTCTAAGGCTAAGAAACAAAGACGAGCCGTGCCCAGACTAGCGCCGGAGGAACCCGGACAGTGACATTGGGGACCGCGACGAGGCACTACAGCCGGACCTCACCGAGGCGCAGCAAAATAGAAAGGCTTCCGGAGAGGCCCGCGCTGCCCGCGATAGGGACAACACATACCACGGCAGGAAGTGTAAGATAGCCCACCTCATCGACCACTTGCCGCAAGAACTTTGGGATGCCTTCCTGGACGACGCGGTGCAGCCACGAGTGGAGGCCATCAGCGAGCGGGCGGTGCTCGCCAGCCTGCTGTTTGGCTTACTCGTGCGCGGCTTGTTTACCATTCACGTAGCCGACCCGCTCGGCCTGCACGACCAGCCCGTGTACACAGACATCCCAGTCTCCCAGGCAGCCATCCCGGACCTCAGCTGCAGGAACCTGTTCCTGCAGCTGGTCCGGGGCTTGCCCGGAAATGGCGCGAACACTCGGCCCAACGCGGCAGTGGCTGCCGTGTTGGCAGCGCACCCCGACCTCCGCGCCCGCCTCGCAGCAATCCCTCGCCACCCCTCAGACACCAACATGGTGGACCACGTCGGCAAGCAGCTGGAGACAGCTTTCAGCAACATGCTCACTCTCCTCTTCGCTGGCAGGCTGAAGAAGTCAGTGTCCCTGGCTGGGGCAAAGGTCCTGCTGGGCACTGAGGAACACCGGCGCAGATTTTGATTCTAGGGGCTGGTTGGTGGGCACCTGCCAGCCTGGTCAAAGCGGCAGTGCACCTATGTGCGCCGCATGGTGTGCGGGCTGGACGTCAGCTGGCTGGTGGGGGAGGGTGGGGTGGTACCGACTGCAGCCATGCAGGCTGAGGTGGCTTTGCAGCGGGGCCTGCTGGGGCTTGAGGAGGGGGAGGAGGGGGATGATGACTGGGTGGAGGATCCAGCAAACCGGGGCCGGCTGCTGCGCCATGCGGTGCACACCACAAGAGAGATGGAGGCAGCAATGGCAGCCTGGCAGCTGGATATGGTGCCCTGGCAGCAGGCTGAGTTCACCAACCCTGGGCTGCTGCCTAGGCCCCCCCGCCCCCCCACACCCTATGCCATCACCCCCACCAGCAAGTGCCGTGCTCGGCATGTCTTCATTGACACACGGGGCCTATACGGCATGATGCGTGACGCCGGCATGCTGGGGGTGCTGACAGAGGAGGGGGTCACCTCCTTGGCGAAGTTCAAGAACGGTGCCCTACCTGACCCAGCGAGGCCGGGCCACTACATCGAAGGGCCCAAAGACAGCCATGTGAGTGATCCTTGCAGTCAGGTGCCAGCCAGTCCTTGGGTGCTCCGTCAGCTGCCATGTGTGCTTTCAACTGCCGTGTGAGCCTGCAGTCAGCTGCCTTGTGCCTGCCTTGTGAGCCCACACAGCTATTGAAATGCCTTGGTATCACTCCTACAAGTTTAATCCCTGCGTCCGTCCCTGCGTGTTTACCAACCTTGTCCGATCGGGCTGAAATTTTAATAGATGGCAGTTTGCAAAATATAAAACATATTTTGCAAGAAAATTTTTTGAAAAAATCAACAGCTGCTGCGCTGTGGCCCGCAACCTGCACTCTAGCCACAGGGCCACAGCGCAGCCGCCTTAGATTTTTTAAAAATATTTATTCTGGGTATATTGGGTGCTCCGTCAGCTGCCATGTGTGCTGTCAGCTGCCGTGTGAGCCTTCAGCTTGCTGCCAACACTGGCTGATGAGGTGCCTTGGTTGTGTTTATGGTGGCTGCAGGTGGCCAACCGATGGGATGCATTCCTGCCTGACCCTCGCCGCCAAAAGCTCGCCAGCCCCAAGCACAGCTTCGCGCAGATCGTGCGCACCGATGGAGTCGCCCTCAGCGTAATGTTCCTGCGGCTGGGATGGCCGCCCAGCCATGCCAAAGCCAGGCCGGCAAGGCCAGGAGTGGGTGTACTTGCGTGACAAGGCCATGTTGCGCAAGTGGCGGCAATAGCCAGCTACAGCAAGACAATCCAAGAAACCAAGATACCAAACCCCTCACAAAGGGGATGTGTGTGAGTAAGAGCTATAGAGTAGGGTAGAGCTCTTGCTTGTAGTAGCCTGGAGGCACACACACCAGAAGGCTGAGCTGGAGTGGGCAGTAGGCACACTGTCAGTAGCCTTTACAACAGCGATCTCGCAGCCTGTGTTTGATTACAACTCATGCTTTATTTTGGTGTTGCATGAGGGCTGGACCGGTGTTTGTGCTTCCATTAGCCCCCATCTGCCGGAGCCCACGTCAGCGTCCTGTCGGGGAGCCATGCCTTGTGCGAGCTTCGATAAGCAGGCGGAACACGCGAATATGATGTGACTTTGCACACTACGATTGGCGATTTTGATGGGCTTGCGAGTGGTCGACCTGAGTTGGGTGGCTGCTGTGTGCTGCTGCTGGGGCGGCAGGTCGTCCCTGGTGGGCCAGTTGCGCCGGCATGGCTGCATGCGTAACTGGCCAGGGGCTGCAGCTCAGGCTGTGCAACAGGCCATGGCTGCTGTTGTTACAAGGTCCAGTGTGGCGTGGCTTGTGTGGTGTTGTTCCTGCTGCTGCTTCTGCTGCTTAACCAGGCCTGGCAGGCATTGCTTGGCCCAGTGAAGGACAGAGTGACCCGACCCGAACGGTGTCACACAGGTGTCAGCGAGACCCTAGCAGGTGCCACAGCCCCTCGACATGTTTACACAGCTGAGGCAGACGGACCGCGTCAGTTTGAAACTCCCAATCAAACATGCACATAGACACCCTGTTCCTAGTCAGGGCTGGCATTGTCTGTTCTGCTTGCGCTGTCCTTGCGCGGGATATCCCGCAGGCCGGGTGGCGAGAGCAGGGCCGTGCTAGGCGGGCTGCTGCCTCGCAGGCTGTGGCTGCCGAGGGCATGGGGCAAGGCTGGGTGCAATGCCAGGCCACCACGGCCGTGCATGCTCAGCTGTTGCGCATCCGGCCAGTGGTCTTCCTCCATATGCTCCACACCGGACGTGTGACCAGCATGCGGGGAGTGATAGTGTGATTTCACAGGGGAAGCAGCACGGCGGGTGGGCGAGGCCATGGCTGGGGGGGCTTCAGTGGAGGAGGGGGAGGGAAGGCCTGGGCTCCCAGTCCCCCCCCGCCCTGCCTCCCCCCCTCCCCCCCCCTCCGCTGCCGCCGCTGCTCCCAGCACTGCTGGTCTGCTCCGTCAGCACTGACGCAACGGCGGCAGCAGCAGCAGCAGCAGCAGCTGCAGCGCCTGCTGCTGCACCACCTGCTCCAGGTGAGCCTGTGGTTGACCCTCCTGCTTCCCCATCGCCCGGTTGCTGCTGCTGCTGCTGCTGCTGCTGCTGGTCGTTGTTGCTGCAGTCCATCTGCCCTGCTTTGGTTGGGCTGCTGGCCGCTCCAGCGCCCGCCGCAGTGGGGCTGGCGGGCGGTGAGTGCGTAGGCCTGGGCCCTGCATCCTGCACGGTGAGCAGGGTGCTGGTGAAGGCCATGCTGCTGTCCAGGTCGGGGTCGGCCAGGCCGGCAGCGTGGCGGGGGGGGCTGCGGGCCCCGTTGCGGGAGCTGTCCTGGCCCCAGCTGTCACGCTCCTGCACACACAACACCCAGGCCAGGCCAGGGGGTAGGGGTGGGTGTAGGTGGCTAGGGTGAGGGGGTGGAGGGGTGGCTGGGTGGCCAGGCCTGCCTGAGGGGGGTAGGGGTGGGTGTAGGAAGACACTAGGAGGGGGGGGAGGGCTATACCCTACGTACTAGCCCCATCCACCCCTACCCAGCACCGGCAGTGTGGGGGTGGAGGCAGGCAACATGACACAAACATAGCGCAAAATAACCGTTTTAGATTGTTTGATGTCACACAGAACACCCCTGGTGCGTGTGTTCTCAGTTCCATGGACGCACTGTCGTGGTTAGGTGTAGGAGCAGTAGACATGTACGAGTATGATGCATGGTGCATGGTGTGATGTGCGCATGGTATAATGCATGGAGCATGGTGTGATATGTGCATGGTCTGACGCACAGTGCATGGTCTGATGCATATAGCATGGTGTGATGTGTGTGTGCTCATTTCATCTGCCATGGTGTGACCTTATGTGAATAAGGCAGGTGCCATGTGACCCTATCATGGCATAGGGTAGGGTGCCTAGGGGCAGCTGCACCACCTTGGCCTGCACTGGCGGTGGGTTGACGTTCACAGCCCCCAGGTCAGCCAGGGCTGGTGGAGGGGGCGGGTCAGGCAGCGTGGGCACCTCACTGGTCACCATGAGGCACTTCTCTATGGCCAGCGCCACCTGCACCAGGCAACACACCGGGCACCTCACCACACCACCATCACCTCACCACATCACACCCATTACCACCAGCAGCCCTAATGGGAGGGGCTGGAGGTTGGAGCTGCGCCCGCCGCTTTGCCCACACAACTGGTTGCAGCAGGTCACACCTCACACCAAGGGAAACGTGAGGCGTGACGTGCCCGCACCACCACCACCATCACCACCACCAGGGGTGGCATGCCCGCATGGAATGAGCCTGAAGTGACACATGTTGGGTCTGTCAGGCTGTGCGCAGGCAGGTGCTGTATCAGGCTGCTGCTGCTGCTGCTGATGATGATGATACTGATGATACTGATGTTGATGACGACAGCGCTCTGCCACCAGCAGCTGCAGGAGGTGAGGGCAGAGCAGGCTCGTGCGCCACACCCCCCTCGGCCCCGGGCCATGCTGGCTGACCTCATTTCAGACACCAGCCCTCTGGCTGCGCCACCATGGCAAGCTGCCACCTGGCATGCCTTACAAGCCATGACCACCACCGCCATCACCACCACATCACCACCACTATTCTCACCACCACCATCACCATCATCTTCACCATCACCACCACTATCATCACAGCTCTGTGCCAGCACCAGCATCACCAGCATCACCAGCTTCATCAACAACAACACAGCTCTGTGCACCATGGGGCGCTGGGAGCGGCATTGACCAAGCAGGGTGCCTCCTCCGCCTGCAGCCTGCTGTCAGCAGCCTGACCTTGCCTTGCTGCACCCTAGGCAGCTCTTCAGCCTAAACCCCTGGGCAAAGGACCACCCTCAGCCCCTGACCCTCATTGAGCCTCAACACCACTCAGCGGCTGCACAGTGCGCCCTGGGAGGCCACGCCGGCCCCTAGGCCCCCGCCCCCAGCCCCCTGCCCCTCCAAACCCTGCCCTCCGGCCCCTGCTGCTGCAGGCTGGTGCTGCTGACCCTCATTAAACACGCTGCGCCTGACCTTGGCTAGCTGCCAGGCCTACGCAGCTCTGAGTGTGACTCCCTTGCTCAAGCAGTGAGGAGTGAGGTGTTGGGTTTGGAGCTTGGCCCCGAGCTGTGTGTGCCGCTGGTTGCCCACCTTGTGCAACTTAAGGTATTGTGTGCGCGGCGCCAGCAGCAGCTCGCACAGCCGCTGCAGCGTCCAGGGGGCGCGGGCAAAGCGGTGCAGGCAGCGCCGGAACCTGGCCTGGGTGCATGCCAGGGACTCCCCGGGGAAGGCTGGCCGGGTGGGCCCCGCCCCCTCCGCTGCGGCGCGCGCCTCATACTCCTCAAGCACCTGCACAGCAGCAAGGGGGGCAGCCAGGCCAGCGTGTCAGCGGCATGGCAGGGGTGCATGCGCTCAAGCGCTGGCCGCATGGCAGTGACTGAGGAGGGTGCTGGGGGAAGGTGAGCGGTGCTGGACGGAGCCCAGGGCTATGCTGTCTGGATAGCAGCTGTCAAGAGTGAGGCTGTGTGGTGGGCTTAGCTGTGTGCTGCTGCTGGGGTGGCAGGTCGTCACTGGCGGGCCAGTTGTGCCGGCATGGCTGCATGCGTAGCTGGCCAGGGGCTGCAGCTCAGGCTTTGCAACAGGCCAGGGCTGCTGTGGGGACCAGGTCCAGTGAGGCGTGGCTTATGTGGTGCTGTTCCTGCTGCTGCTGCTGCTGCTGCTGCTGCTAGACCAGGCCTGGCAGGCATGGCTTGGCCCAGCAAAGGTTAGAATGGAGATGTCTGCACCTGTGGGACGCACTGCCCACCTGGCTCAAGCCAAACTCAACAAGGGGCCGCAGGAGCGTCCAGTTGTAGCGTATCACGCCTGACAATGCCGTTTCTGCTAACACACCTCTCAGCGGCTCTGTTAGCTGCCTCTGCTCAATCGGGAGAGTAGAGAAGCGCTCCAAGTCTAGCTCTGACGCGATTCGCTCATGTGAGTGCTCCGCTTGCGGTGTGGCTCCTACAAAATCAGGCTCCGGAGACGTTGCCACAGTGCTTGGTTCTACACCCATTGGCTGGTCTTTCAAGGACATCAAGGACTACAACTGTCAGATGTAGGGGGGGATGTCTCCCTAACTGAACGGCGGATTACACTGACTGTGTGAGACTGCCCGTTTAAAAGAAAGCCAAATTGTGTTGTGAGTACACTTCGAAGTCAACACGTTCACTGGCGAGTTATGGGACCCAAACAAAGCTGTCATGAAAGCAATGGCGTCCGAGGCGAAGCTTACGCAGAGCACATGGATTACGATATTTGTATAGCCAGAACCGTTTTGAAAAAAACACATCGCCCCCAACTGTCTCCCAACTGTCAGAAAATGACAGGAAACCGACCCCTGGTAGTAGGACGGCTGTAACTCTGCACTCACTGAGCCAAATGTTATGCTAGATGGTTCAGAACGTAGCCAACCCAGCCAGCTACCGTCCACCTGTCCAGAATAATGGTGCAGTCAGCAGCAGTCACCATAGGGATGCGGCTCACCGTCCCAAGGAGACCCGTTTCGCCGCTGTGATTTGTTCGCGGGCACATGTGGCAGTACACAAGCAAAGACTCCAATGGCTAGCGCTGATGGTCAGATTATGCGGACTAAATCGCGGCTGCCATTGTGACAAACGCTATCGAAAACAGTGCAGTATTGAGATAGTACTTGCATGAAGATTACCAACCCCATGTTGGGAACGCCTGAGTCGCCGTCTCGCCACGCCATTGGGATCGCGCCCTAAATCGCTGCATTGACATTGCACAACAGCCTACAGCTGCCAGCTGCCAGCCAGCTTGTAACTGATGACTTGATGGATGCTCCACAAGCAAGGTTGGGGCAAGATTACGGGTGGAGGATGGCTGCTTCACAGTGCGAGCTACAACAACCATCATGACTGTATGATAGTGAGCTTGATCTTGAGTGACCAGTCACACAGCTGCTTGCTCAGCTGCTTGTATGCCTCGGTGCCTGACACTGAAGAGTCAGAGTTTGGGTGTATTCAAACAACCTTGTAAGGTGGCAGCCTAGAGAGTCATCTTGGTAAGAGGGAAGCCGTAGGGAAAAAAGGTTGCCGACGGGAGTCCAGAGCGCTTCCCTGAGCTGCAGTAGTCCAATCCCTTTCCCTCTCAGCCCAGGCACAGTGCCATGGAGGAACATAGCATGCCATAGTGACATGTTCACTGCAGGTGTTCAGCTGCAGAGCAGTCATTGATCATGTGCCCCCGGCTTCTCACTAACTCTTGCTTAGGACTCCATGGGGACGGGGTAAGCACTGCGTACCCTCTCCCCCCCTGCCTGCCCACCTCCCAAAGCTGCCATTTCTATGGTTTAAAGTCACTGCTACCTCCATCTCATCTCCACTCGTCTTCATCACACTGGGTACAGCCCCTTGCTCCGCAGAGCCTGCTTCATGGCCTCCTCGTACGGGATGCAGTGCCCCAGGCCATTGTACAGGCCTACAGTCAAGCAACTGTTAGGTCGTCTGCTGTAGCAGAGTGGCTAAGCCAGGGCTGTGCCAACACCAACGGCACACCAAAGGCACACACAAGACAGGAGCGATACATGTTTACCAGTGAGAAAGACTTTATTGTAGCAGCGACGATGCTCGTCCGCCTCAGGTGCCGCGTGCCGCTCCGCAATGCATGTCGTCAGCTTAAGCTCAAGCCTGCGGCATGCCTCCGTGCGATTTTCTGGGTTGGCTTTTCTGCAAGTGTCCAGGGCGCTGGCATATGCCTTGCAAATACGGCGCGTTTTTGCCAAGTGGTCAGGATGGATTGCTTCATGCGACGTGGAGGGCTGGGACTGCCGCCAGCCAAACCAGCCCATCACGTCAACACACTCATGCGAGCAGAAGCGATCGCATCTGCTGAACGTAAGGAACTGCACTCATGAATGTGACACAAAGTTCATCCCAACTCAAGGTGCAAAGCTCATTGCATCCATAGCCATACGAAACCTGCTGGATGTTTAGCCTTACATACGCCCTTGCAGAAGCTGTGCCGATGTAATGAGCGGCTGGCGAAATTCTCAGGATACGTACCTGTATAGTTACGTCAAGTTACGTCTAGTTACGTCTAGGCTCAATGGTTCAAAGCATCACCTAGGCTGGTCTATTGCAGCTACGTAATGACCACTGACCACGGCCACCCCTGCCCCTGCCCCTGCCCCTGCCCCTGCCCCTGCCCCTGCCCCTGCCCCTGCCCCTGCCCCTGCCCCTGCCCCTGCCCCTGCCCCTGCCCCTGCCCCTGCCCCTGCCCCTGCCCCTGCCCCTGCCCCTGCCCCTGCCCCTGCCCCTGCCCCTGCCCCTGCCCCTGCCCCTGCCCCTGCCCCTGCCCCTGCCCCTGCCCCTGCCCCTGCCCCTGCCCCTGCCCCTGCCCCTGCCCCTGCCCCTGCCCCTGCCCCTGCCCCTGCCCCTGCCCCTGCCCCTGCCCCTGCCCCTGCCCCTGCCCCTGCCCCTGCCCCTGCCCCTGCCCCAGGCGTTCCCAACTACCTGAAAACCACCCCCCTGTGATACGAAGCCCCTATCTCCGCAGCCACTCAGTCAAAAATATATGTAAACAGTGCTTTGAACAGAGGAGAGTCATATTTACGAAATGGCAGACGCAGCAAAAACTATCTCGCTCTCAGCGGTGCTCAGTGCCTGTCCAAAGATAAGCATTTGAATTCATGCGATTTCGCCACATGCGAGGCGCGCCGCACTAGCACGCTTCGCCACGCTGTTGTGAGTGGCACCTGCAACACGCAGCAGCAGTCGGAACATGTTTTGCTTTTGGCATGTGGACGCGACGACGGCAGTCGTGACGACTGGATACCACTATGAGCTTTTGGAGCTGCTGCTGGCTCTAGTGCATTACCGGCTGCTCTACTACGGTCTCTACCAAGGTGCTAGGTGCAGTACGTGGTGTTGTCTCACCTTGCTTTGCTGCCCTCGACTTGTTAGCTGCAGGTGCCCCACGCTTACGGGACGTGCTTGCCGCTGCCAGCTGTTGCTGCTGCTGAGGGGGTGCACCAGCAGGCTCAGCCAGCTCAGGGGTGGTGCCTGCAGGTGTCGTCAGCTGCTGAGGGGGCGCAGCTGCAGCAAGCTTCCCACGGATGTGGGTGCACACGTGGCTCAGTAGCTTGGGTACCCTCCAGCTCGTGTGTACCTCCTGCTTGTGAAACTGGAGGTATGACTGAAGCTGCTTTCCTGTCATCTTCATTGCCTCCTCGACAGTTGTGTAGCCATAATCATGCCCCCCCAAGGCAAGGGCATGGGCTGCTGCAAGCCGCTGTTGGCACGCATGGTCACCCACATTAATCACAACCCTCCCGACCTTGTGCGTTGCATCTGTGATCTGGCGCTCTGCCTTTGCTGACCGCTGTGCTGCAGCTGTGGCATCCTCCTTACGCCGCACTTCAGCACGGAGCTGACCCATATGCTGCTGCAAATCATGAACATCCACAGTCTTCATGGCCTCCTTGCATGTGTGCAGGGACATCAACTGCAGCAGAGCTGGCAGCTCCATGTACCTGCCACCACCATGCTTCAACAGCTGCAACAAGGACTCCACTGGGGCATTGGAGATGGGGCAGGCAAGGTAGTACTGTTCGAGGTGAAGGCGCAATGCGGGGCTGCCAGGGTCGCCGTTCACAGCCATGGCACGAATGTCAGATGCATATTGACGCCAAGTGCCATAAGGGTCCTCTTGCTGCTGCTGCTGCTGCTGCATCCGCTGCTGCTGCTGCTGCTGCTGCTGCCCATCCTCAGGCGGCGGCAGCCGTAGCTCGGCATGGTACACCACATCAATCGCCACTTCCATGCGCGTAGCTTGGTCTGAGCTGCCAAGAGCAGCGAAGAGGTGGGGCAAGGCCATTTGAGCCTGCACATTATGCTGGTAGTAAGTCCACATAGCACCACAGTGCTCCTGCAAATAGGTCGCAAGCTGCTGCTTCTGATGCTCGCGCTGGCTGCTGGCACCTGGCAGCTGGCTATGCAGACCTGCCAGAAGGGGCAATGTGTCCCAGGTCCCGAGACGAGCTAGCACATCCTGGGTGTGGCGGTAGAGCTCAAAAGCGTGCAGGCTGTCATCCTTGCTGGCCCACATGAGCTCGGGCACCAAGAAGCTCTCCCCAACCACTGCCACCACGCTGAGCCTCAGCAGCAGGCTGTTGTCCTGGAGCAGCTGGCTAAGGGTGACAGCCCATGGTGGAGACCGATCCTTCTGCCCCTCAAGCAGCTGTGACACGGCATCTCTCGCATGCGCCCAGACGCGCAGAATGGTCACCGTTGAGCTGATGTAGCTGGCCCAGCGTGTGTCACACGGCACTTGGGGCTTGGCGCCCCATGCTCCCATGCCGAGCGGCACCCAATACTGGGCCAGCAAGCTGGCAATGGATTCAATGGCTGGGCGGATGTCACCACCCAATGCAGCCAGCCCAGCCAGCAGGGTGTTGTGTATGCCGTGGCTATAGCAGGGCTGCGCCCGAATGCAGCCAGCCTGCCCCTTGCTCTGGAGGAGCTTGCTCATGCGGGTGACAACACCACCATATTCACACATGTTCACAGCTGCACTGTCTGTTGTGATGCTGGCGATGCAGGCACTGTCGAGGCCGTGGAGGAGCAGCTCCTGCATTATGACTTGGACATGAGCTTCTGCCGTGCCAATAGGCAAGGGGATGATAGCCAACACATCGGTGACTTGAGTGGTGAGTCGGCCTGCCCCAGCTGCAGCCTCAGCCCCATTTGCTGCCCCATCTCCTGCCCCAGCCCCAGCCCCAGCTGCTGCCCCAGCTACTGCCCCAGCCCCAGCCCCAGCCCCAGCCCCAGCCCCAGCCCCAGCCCCAGCCCCAGCCCCAGCCCCAGCCCCAGCCCCAGCCCCAGCCCCAGCTGCTGCCCCAGCTGCTGCCCCAGCCCAGCCCCATCCCTTGCCCCAGCCCCACCACCGGGTCTCTGCTCCCAGCCTTCTGGCAGGTGCTGCGGGGTGACTGCTGCTGTCACTCGCAATACGAGCACCTTGCCATGGCGATCGCATGTGCACCCATCAAATTGCAGGTGTATTGCCTTTGCGCGCAATAGTTAGTCTGAAAGCAGGCAGCAGAGCAAAGACATGCGGTTATTCCCAGCCTCAGCCCCCCCTCAACCCTCCCCTCAGCCCCCCCTCCCACCCCCTACCACTCCCTTCCACCCCCTTCCACTCTCTCCCAGCCCCTTCCCACCCACGCCACCCTGCCTTCCCCTTTGCATCTTACCAAGGGTCTTGCGCCGCATGTAGGTGGACACGATGTGGAATTCACGCCCAACTGTGGATGTCTTGCCTGGCCGGTGAGGGTTGGGGAGGACGCACTGCTCAGAGACGAAGAACTGTCGGCACTCGGAGAGGGCACGGCGGCTGACACCTGTCTCTAGATGCAACCTGACAGTGCTCAAGCAGTGGTGAGCATTGTAGGGTGCAGTCCGGGCTGCTGGCCTCCCCACAGGGCTCTCTTGAGTTGGAATGAAGATGTCAGTTGGTGAGGGTGCTGGGCTGAGCTGCTCCGCCATGCTGCCCATGGGCCGGCCATGGCTATCCAGCCTTCCGTAGCCATCAGCATGTGTACCTTGTAAGCGGTATAACTTGTCACATACAAACCCAATGATTGAGTTGCATAGTACCACGGACGCGTTAGTGAGTATGCTATAAAAAGTCTGTGTGAGGTCAGGCTGTTGTTCAATGGTTGAAAACATATAGCGGATCATAGCTGGAGGGGGTGACTAGTCCCTACTGTGCCGCCCACCATTACAGCGATACAGCGCTGCCACACACAGCTTCGAGTTTCTTCACATCCTCGCCAAGCGGCCTGCACCATCAGGAACCTCGCGCAGCCATGTTTGCCGGACTTCAGTGGTGTGCGCCACCGACATGTCGTGCATCGCTAACGGATAGCCAAGGACGTAGCTTACCGGTGTAGCTAACCGCGGTCTGCGATTGGGACACATTCGGGGTCACATGTGGCTGCCCGCATCGAAAGACTCCGATGGCAATTCCAGTCTTACATTAAACGCGCAATATCACATCGCAGCAGACGCAACAAACGTTACATCAAAAGATTGAGTAGGTGGGCTGCAGTTGCATGAAGATTGCCAACCCCATGTTGGGAACGCCTGCCCCTGCCCCTGCCCCTGCCCCTGCCCCTGCCCCTGCCCCTGCCCCTGCCCCTGCCCCTGCCCCTGCCCCTGCCCCTGCCCCTGCCCCTGCCCCTGCCCCTGCCCCTGCCCCTGCCCCTGCCCCTGCCCCTGCCCCTGCCCCTGCCCCTGCCCCTGCCCCTGCCCCTGCCCCTGCCCCTGCCCCTGCCCCTGCCCCTGCCCCTGCCCCTGCCCCTGCCCCTGCCCCTGCCCCTGCCCCTGCCCCTGCCCCTGCCCCTGCCCCTGCCCCTGCCCCTGCCCCTGCCCCTGCCCCTGCCCCTGCCCCTGCCCCTGCCCCTGCCCCTGCCCCTGCCCCTGCCCCTGCCCCTGCCCCTGCCCCTGCCCCTGCCCCTGCCCCTGCCCCTGCCCCTGCCCCTGCCCCTGCCCCTGCCCCTGCCCCTGCCCCTGCCCCTGCCCCTGCCCCTGCCCCTGCCCCTGCCCCTGCCCCTGCCCCTGCCCCTGCCCCTGCCCCTGCCCCTGCCCCTGCCCCTGCCCCTGCCCCTGCCCCTGCCCCTGCCCCTGCCCCTGCCCCTGCCCCTATTAATCTATCACCTTATGACGACTACCTAGTACTACTTACTATCTGAAACTACTATGCACCCCCCCCCCCCGGTCGACCACAACTGGTATAATTGGCTGCACAGAAGCTTCCTGTATTCGTTATCACATGAACTTTTTTCCCCACATGAAGCTGTCGTTCGGGCCTTTTCCGCACTTTCAGCTTTAGAGCACTCAATTGCCCGCAACATGGCCTGGCATGTAGACTGTTAGTACCGCTCTGCCTGCCTTGGGCCCCACGGTTTGGCCCGATGCGATTGTGACAACCGAGCTACGCCGGATGGCAGAGGAGGTGAGTAGCACTCTCTTGCGTTGTTACTCTCTTGAGTTGCGAAGTGCGCTCGCAAATGTCTATGCAGGCACCGCAACCCTTTGAGCGCGTTTTCGGTGGCTTCAAGGCCGCTGTTTCGTCTAGCTTTAAGCTGTAAGCCGGTCAACCGCACATGCGGGCGCCAGTTTCACTCGCAACACTTTCCCGATATGTCTTCCTGCAGCCTCCGCAATGTTGGGCGTGACAAGACAGACGCCGCAGATTCAGTAGAGTAAGCAGATGCAGAGTGCTTCAATTGCTCTGCAGAGAAGCCAGCCAGCTGGTAGAGTTTGCATTAAAGGCCTGCCAGGGCTGCATCTGTGATGTATTAACTGGTAAGCTGCTTGGCTAGTGCCATCAGACAAACACTCTGCATGGCAACCATGGTGCTGGCTGGTGCAGTACCCCTGAGGAGCCCGATGAGCAAGCCTACAGTGAAGCGCTTCTAGAGCAGCCCAGCGATGGGGTTGGGGGGCCAAAGTGCCCACTGTTGCCTGACCATGACGCCATGGTTGTGCTGCAACTGGGCTGCACTGGGCACCAAGACATGGAGCACCGCTGGCGTGTTGTCTTGTGGAGGCACTGCATTGAGAGCTTCGCCTTTGGGGCAGCGCCCTATTCCACCTACCTCCAGCAGGTGCGGCCAGCATAACAGCAGCAGCAGCAGCAGGTGCGACCAGCATGACAGCAGCAGCAGTAGCTGGGAAGGCCAGCATGAACCCAGCAGCACCATCAAGAGCAGCAACAGCGCGGCACCCGTGCGTCGGGCACTCCCCAAGCCCCTGCTTGCATCCCCCCAGCCTTGTGCCGGGCAGCTCTTGGGTGCGCAGCTGCGAACCACCATGTGCGTGGCCCTTTGCCCACGTGCTTGATGGCAGTTACTGTTGACATGCAGGCCAGGCAGGCCTTGGACTGTAGCTGCATGGTGACGCAGCTCAAGAGTGCCCCGCTACAGCCTGACACACCCAGCCTAGCTGCACACTGCAGCCCATCACTCCCAGCTGGGCACACCCATCACACATATCACACCACCTTGTCACTTCTTAAGGGCACAGCGACAGAGCGGTGGAGCTAGGGTGGGGCTGGAAGCTGCCTGGTAGCTGCTCCAGCTTACAGCACCAGCACACTGCCCGCGTTGCTCCCCCTGCACCACCACACGTACTGCCCCTCGTCCACCCCTGCTGGTGGTGGCAGTAACAGTGTGTCGTGTGTCTGGCCCTGCTGCCCAGCAGGCCCTGCCAGTGGAGGTGCGCAGCGACATCAAGAAGGACTGCCCCAGGTGTGCAGGCCAGGCCAGGACAGACCACCCGGGCAGTCGTCCGGGCTGCAAGCAGGGCAGAGCGGGGAGGGAGCAGGGCAGGGAGCAGGCAGCCAGGCAGCCTAAGCAGGCAGGCAAGCTGCCACCCGCCCCTCCACTCCTTCTGACTCTGGCGTCTACCAAGGTGCTGCAAGGCGCCCACATGCCCCACCAGCCAGCTGCTGCTGCTCCTGGGGGGCTGTAGCAAGCTGGCAGCGCCCAGCTGGCTTGGCACACCCTCAGCAGCGGTTCGGGGCCCCCTTCATCGCATGGCTGTCCCTAGCTGCCTCGCATGGCTGCCCCTCCCTGCCTGGCCGCACTGCCCCCTGCTGTGGGCTGCAGCTGGCCCAGCAGGCACGCCAGAAGCAGGCTGGGGCATGGACCTGATATGGCTCTGACCAGCTGAGACAGCAGCTCTGACCCACCAGGACTCCCTCACCTGCTGCCGCTGCTGCTGTTGCTGCTGCTGCTGTTGGCAGGACGTACCCCAGCCACCAGCGGTTTGCCTGCCCTGAGGGCCGGCGCGCCTTGCGCAACGTCCTCACCGCATATGCTGTCTACGACCCCGATGTCGGTTACTGCCAGGTGAGGGGCAGGGGCTGGGGGCTGTGGTGGTGTGCAGGGTGCGCTGCTGCTGCTGCAGGGCTGGCTGCTGGACACTGGGGCCGTGGGTGGCTGCCAGGGAGAGGGGCTGCTGGGTCCAGGGGGGTGTTGTCGGCAGCATTGCAGGCAGTGCTGAGGCAGTAAGGCAGTAAGGCTGGGTGGCGGCTGTCAGGGTCTGGGGCCTCACAGTGTCACAGGGCCTACACAGGCTCTAACACCACCAGTGCTGCGGGCTCCAGTGCCAGCCTTAGTCCTTGCCTTCCCAGTTGCCTTGCCGGGGTCCTTGCCCTCACAGCCTCTGATCAGCACCCCTACTGCCGAGTAGGTAGGCAGGCAGGAGGCAGTAGGTGGGCTGTCCTGCTGATCAGGACCAGCGCTGCGGGCCCCAGTGCTAACGCAGCGCCCTGCTTGGCGTGGCTGCCACCACTGCCACCACTGCACTGCTGCTAGCAAGGCCCTTGGCGGCGTACAGGGTGCTGAGCTTGGGGCGCTCTGGCATGAAACATCAGACCGCCAGCCTGTAGGGGGAGGGGGTGGACAGCTGGGGCCTACCACATTGGGTGCTGCCTGACTGCTCACTGCCTGAATGCATGGCTTGCATGCTTGGCTGGACATGGGCATGGGCGTTGCATGCTCCATGAGCCTGCCTGGCTGGCCTGCAGGGCATGAACTTCCTGGCGGGCCTGCTGCTCATGAACCTGCCCACTGAGGCGCTGGCCTTTGAGGGGCTGGTGCTGCTGATGAAGGGCAGGAGGCTGGACGGCTTCTTTGGCCGAGACATGACGGAGCTGCAGGTATAAGGCACACAGGGCAGGCCCTCCTTGCCAACCCTGGCCAATCCTGCTTGCTTGTGTCCCTGCTTGCGCTGCACAGTGCCTTGTCCAATTGTTTCATTGTTTTAACGCTCTTAATCCCCCTCACTTCCCTGATCTGCTTCCCCCTCCTTTTCTGTCTCCTCTTCTTCCTGCTCCTCCTCCCTGCTGCTGCCCCCCCTCCCCCCAGCCCCACACCCCCTGCTCTCCTTCTCGTCCCCTTCCCTCCCCTCCCTCACCTCACCCCCTTGACCTTACCTCGAAGGCTGTGACCAGTGCATTTTTGCGTCTTGCTTTTTACTTTTTATGTCTTCACTGTGTTTGCCCAGTTGTAGGGTTCATAGCTCCAACTGACATGACCCAGTTTCATGCCTTCAATACCAGAGCAAAGACTTGGCATTCTGTACCAAACGCTGAATATGCTATACAAATAGCACTGATCAGAGCGGTGCAGCATGGCGATTCATTCAACCCCTGCATCCCTGCATCCCTCCGCCCCCCTCCCCCCTTGTGCCCCCCTGGCAACCCCCTTGCCGCCCCCCTCCCCCCTTGTGCCCCCCTGGCAACCCCAGGTCCAGCTCTGGCAGCTGGGGCAGCTGATGCCCCCCCGCCTGGCCAGGCACCTGGAGGCCTATGGTGTGATGCCCGTCATGTTCGCCGCCTCCTGGCTCATGACCTGCTTCTCGTCAGACTTCAACACGGACTTCTCTGCAAGGTGCCGCAACAGCCAGCAGGCGCAGGGGACAGCCAGGAAGACAGGCCAGCAGTCAGGCAGGCAGGCTGGGATGCACCCAGGAAGACAGGCCAGCAGGCAGGCAGGCAGGCTGGGATGCACCCAGGAAGACAGGCCAGCAGGCAGGCAGGCTGGGATGCACCCAGGAAGACAGGCCAGCAGGCAGGCACAGTTGAAGTACATGGTGTTTGGAGCATAGTGCTGTCTGGGTGTGCTGCTGCTGCTGCACTGGCAGGATCATGGATGTCATTCTGGGCGGCAGCTGTGATGCTGCGCTGCTCAAGGTGGCGGTGGCAGTGCTCCAGGTGCGCGGGGGGCAGGCAGGCAGCAGTCAGGAAGGCAGTCAGGGGGGCAGCAGGCAGGAAGGCAGGGGTTGGCAGTGCCTCAGCTTGCGCCCTTGCGACCCTGACTGGTTGTCTGCGCTGCAGCGTGCGGAGGCGCAGCTGCTGGGGATGCACGACCTCGAGGCGCTGCTGCTGTTCCTCAAGGTGGCGGTGCCGGGTGAGAGTGCAGCAGGGGGCTGGGGCCGGGGGCTGGGCATGGCTGCAAGGCCGAGATGGCTATCAAAGGCGGGGCTAGGCCACAGCCGGGCATACCCCAAGGCAGGGCTGGGCCAAAGCTGGGCGCTGGCTACCCCTGCCAGCAGCTGGAGTGTGGTTCGGACTGGGGCTGCAGGGGCCTGGGCCAGGCCAGCCGCAGGTCCCTACCCGCCTGCCTCCGCTGTCTGCTGCCTGCCTTCCCCGCCTGCTCCCTGCATGCCCTGCTTGCTGCCTGCACGCCCGCCTGCCCATGTCCTGCTACCGCACCTGCCTGGCATTCTGCCCTTGTTGCCACCCTCTATGCCGCCCACCCACCCCTGCTGCTGCCCTGCACCCCCTGCCACACCGCCCGGCACCACCCCCCACTAGGCCCTTCCCCCCTGCTGCTGCATCCCCCCCTGCAGCCTGGGACAGCGACACCCTCCACCAGGTGCTGGACCAGGCCTTTGCCCGGCCCTGGACGCGGCGCCAGCTGCAGGTGATGGCTGAGGGTAGCGCCAGCAAGGCGGAGACTGTGGCGCAGACGGTGGAGCGGGTCACCGCCCAGTGCCTGCGCCAGGCTGCCTCGGCCTCAACACCTGGCTCCACCGCAGCCACACCCTCAGCAGCAGGTCAGCGAGGGCCGGGCCCTGCGCCCATGGGGACAGGGTTAGGGTCATGCTAGGGTCGGGTGTAAAGGGTCAGGATTGGGGTCTGTTACCTCGGTTAAGTGGTGTGTGGGTACATCATGGATGTGCACCACCAACATGTAGTGAGACCCTATTCTGACGTGATTTAGGGGGTTAGGGTCGCGCCAGAGTTGGAGTTAGGGTTAGGGTTGGGGTCACACTGAGGTAGGGTTAGGGTTGGGGTCACACTGAGGTAGGGTTAGGGTTGGGGTCACACTGAGGTAGGGTTAGGGTTGGGGTCACACTGAGGTAGGGTTAGGGTTGGGGTCACACTGAGGTAGGGTTAGGGTTGGGGTCACACTGAGGTAGGGTTAGGGTTGGGGTCACACTGAGGTAGGGTTAGGGTTGGGGTCACACTGAGGTAGGGTTAGGGTTGGGGTCACACTGAGGTAGGGTTAGGGTTGGGGTCACACTGAGGTAGGGTTAGGGTTGGGGTCACACTGAGGTAGGGTTAGGGTTGGGGTCTATCACCTCCATATGCCCTGGGCCACCTCCAGTCTCTGGGGGGCGCACTAGCACCGCCCCTGGCCTTGCAGCCTGCAGCCCTCACTCGCCTGACCTGGCCCTCTTCTCCCTACCTCGACCTGACCTGGCCTCATCTGGCCTGGCTTGAGCTTGGTCTGTACAGACTACATCCTACCACTGCAGCAGAGCTTGGCTGCAGCCCCTGGCCCCGCATCGGCACCTACCTCCACCACATTGCCCAGGTCACCTGCTGCAGCTGTGTTGTGCGTCTGACTGCTTGCCTTACATACCCCTGCTGCACACCTGCACACCAGCCCTGCCTTGCCTCCCCTGCCTGCCTGCAGCCGCCTCTCCCCTCATCACCCCTCTGCCCTCCCCCCGCTCCTCCCTCACCCTCGGCACCTGCCCACTGCTGCCACCCCTCTCAAGCCATACCTCTCTGGTGGTACCCCTCTTACCGCCACCACCCAGCGCCCAGCAGCAGCGGCAGCAGCACCAGCAGCAGCGGCAGAAGCATCAGTGGCAGCAGAAACGGCAACAGCCGCGGCAGGAGCGGCACCAGCAGCGGCAGCAGTGGCAGCAGCCAAAGGGGCGCCCTCAGCACCCAGCTGCTGCTCCTGCCACCCCCGCCACTGCCACCCCCGCCGCCGCCCTACCAGAACAGGAGGTGCAACAGTCCGCCCCTCAGCCACCCTGCACACACACTGACCCCCAGGGCCAGCCCACCTCTGCCTGCAGCCCCTCATCCTCAACCCTCACCGCACCCCGCACCCCCACCCACACCCCTGCTGCTGCCCCAGCTGCCGTCCTGGCCACAGCCCCGGTCACACCACCGCATGCAGCAAATCACTCCCGCCACACACTTTGCTGGGAGAGCGCTGATGCGCTCGGCGGCACCCCCCTATTCCCCCCCCCGCCTGCGCCGTTCACTGCATTGCCTCAGCACCCCACCCCCCTGCCGCTGCCCTCCCAGCAACACGGCGGGCAGCAGCAGGGCCAGCCCAGTGTGCCCCCAAGCAGCAGCAGCAGGCCAGAAGGGGGCCCCGGCTGGGTCCTAGGCGCTGCAGCTGACGCAGCCCCCCAAGACAGGGAGGGGAGGGGAGGGCTGCCGCTGGAGCCTGCCAGTGGTGGGGCCCTCTGCTGGGCTTACCAAGGCTTACCCTCAGTGGGACCCCGTACTGGCCTGCCAGGGCTGGGACCCCTGGCCCCCCTGGGCTCCCCTGCTGGTCTGGGCTGCGCCTCACAGTCCTGGCAGGCAGGCCGGGGGTCAGCGCCTGACGTGGCCGGTTGTGGGTTAGGGGGGGGCCAGGGGCCAGGGGCGCTGAGGCAACTGAAGCTTGGGGGGGAGGCTGGGCCAGGGCCAGGGGCCGAGGCCAAGTCCCTGGCCTGTGAAGAGCGGCCTTCCAGCCCTTCTGCGGCCCTCGAGGTCAAGCTCAGACTGCAAGCTGAGGCTGGGTGGAGGAAGGGTGGGGCAGCAGCTGGGGCGGTAGGAGGTCCAGCGGCAGACGCCAGACTCTGCTGCAGGTCTGAGTCTGACTCACAAGGCAGCGGCACACAGGCTGCTGCAGCTCTGACTCAGCCTAGAGCTGTGGCCGCCAGCCTGGCTGGCTCCTGGGACCATGGCGGTCTGCCGCCCCACCTCAGCACCGCCTTCCTCAGCCCGGCTGCGGCTTCAGCTGCTGGCAAGGCCCTCGCTGATGGCGGCGGACCCGCCCCCTCCCCCCCCCGCCCTGGCCCCAGCCCCCGCTTCAGTTGCCTCAGTGCAGAACATGCCCTGCCCAGCTCCCCCCCCACCCCCGCCCTGGGTGGCTGGGCGGCCCGCATGCAGCGGGGCAGTGCGGGCGGGGAGGAGGACACGCCAGTGCTGAAACCGCGGCAGCTGCAGTCCCCCGGGCTGGGCAGGCAGGCAGGCAGGCCGCAAACCATCGTGATCAGTGCTGATGTGAGGGAGGCCACTGAGGCAGGCAGTGCTGGCGCTGCTGCTGCTGCTGCTGCTGCTGCTGCTGCTGCTGCTACTGCTGCTGGGTGTGGCGTCGGGAGTGGGGGGAAAGGCCAGGGGGGGGAGGTGTGGACTGCCTTTGTGAGCGCCTCCCCTGGCCCCCCTACCCCTCAGGATGACAGCGGCCCTTGGCTGTCAGTGTCGGTGGTGGCCTTGGTGGCAGAGCTGCTGAAGCAACTGCTCCCCCCTAAACACCAGCAGGAGGAGCAGCCCCCGCCACCGCCGCCGCCGCCGCAGCAGGGAGAGAGTGGCAGGGAAGGGGAACCCAAGTCCCCATCCCTCTCCCCCAAGCAGCAGCAGCAGGCGGAGTGTGGCAGGGGAGGGGGATCCAGCCCCTCAGCCCTCTCCCCCCAGCAGCAGGAGGCAGCAAGGCAGGCGCTGTCCCAGGCTGCGCCCCCCACCCAAACTGAGCAAGCGCAGGGCACTGGTGGCAGCGCAGGGGCAGCAGCACAACCGTCCCCCAGAGGGCCTCAGCCGCCACAGCCCCCCTGCTGCTCCCCCAGCCCCTCCCCGCCCCCTGCTTCTCTGCCAGACAGAGCTGTCAGCTGGCCCCCCACTGCTGCCAGCCCCCCCCAGGGCGGCCAAGCACAGGGCCTGGGCAGCGGGGCCTCCTTAGGGGAGGCAGGGGCAGGGCAGGGTGGGGCAGCACCGGGTGACTCACACACGCTGGCCTGCGGCACCCACCTGCCTGCCCTGGCTCTGCCTCTGCTCAGGACTGGGCCCGGGAGCCAGCTGGGAGGGGGAGGGGCAGGGGGAGGGGCAGGGGGAGGGGGAGGGGAAGAGGGAGGGGCAGGAGCAGGGAGAGGGTCAGGAGCAGGGGCAGGGGGAGGGGCAGGGCCCAGTGTTTGCTCCTCACCAGCCTCTAGGTCTCCTGTTCAAGAGACAGCAGGCAGCGCTGGCCCCACCCCAAGCCCGCCCCCACCAGCCCCATCAGCAGAAGGGGCATCAGCAGCTGCAGCGGGCTCTGCTGACCCCTCCTCCTCTGCTCCTGCTGCTTGCGATGCGCCCCACACCAGCAGGCGTCACACCTGCCACACCCTGGTCACACCCCGCCTCAGTGCCTCAGACCCCAGCGCCCCATGCCATGACTCAGCACCGGGGCCAGCCATGCCGCCCCTGCACCAGCAGGCCAGCGGCAAGCTGAGGCGGCGGGGGGTGACCTGGATGCACACCCTGGACATCCCCCGGGGGGAGCCAGAGCCGGTGCAGCGGCCGGAGTTTGAGGAGGAGGAGGTGCAGTCGCTCCTGCACCCCAGCGGCTGCCCCTGCCCTGCGTGTGCCGCGTGCGCCAACGTGCCCCCTGCTG
The DNA here is from genome assembly GCA_030144725.1 of Haematococcus lacustris. Lineage (NCBI taxonomy): Eukaryota > Viridiplantae > Chlorophyta > Chlorophyceae > Chlamydomonadales > Haematococcaceae > Haematococcus > Haematococcus lacustris. The sequence continues at coordinate 9,388,784 of JASKMD010000012.1, forward strand.
TCAGACACAGCCTGGGAGGCATCAAGCGCAGCATGTCCAGGAGGGGGCCCCCCTGCCCCGTCCCTTGCAAAACCCCTGTCAGCAGCCGCTGCGGCAGTGGGGGGGGGGGCCTGGCAGGGCTGCTGGATGGATGCGAGGAGCTGGGTGAGGGTGAGGGGGGTGAGGGGGGGGAGGGTGAGCAGGGCGGGGAGAGCCACCCTGACATAGAGACTTTGCTGCAGCAGCAGCACTGGATGAGCCTGCCACAAGCCCAGGCACCAGCTCAGCCTCAAGCCCAGGCCCAGCCCCTGGCTCAAGCACAGTTCCAGGTGTCAGGCCCCCAGGCCGGGACTCCAGCCAGCCAGCAGTCGCCTGTGCTGTTACAGCCGCAGGCATCCCACCCAGGTCAGCCGCCGCCCTGCCAGCCTGCGCCCAACATGCCGCTCAGCGCCTCTGGCGGCCTGCCTGCCGCCCCCTCAGTCGGCCTCAGCCTCAGCAAGATCAAAGGCTGGCTGAAGCTGGGCAGGCCAGGGCCAGAGGACAAGGAGGCGGGGGAGGCCCGGGGGGAGGAGGGCGGGGAGGAGGGCGGGGGTGGGGCGGGGGGCGAAGGGCCGGGGGACTGCTCCCAGCCCCTGCCAGGGGGCCAGGGAGGTGCGGGCCAGCCTAGCCCCCGCTGCAGCACGGCACGCAGCCCCCTGCCTGAACAAGCCAGCCAGGCGGCCGGCGCTGGCGGGGGGGCGGGCCAGCCCCCCCAGGGGTCAGGGGTGGATGCTGGGGTCTGGGATGTGGCTCAGTTTGGCCCCCCCGGCTCCCCCCTGCGGCCCCCCCCGCCCCCTGACCTCCCCCTGGACGGCGTCCCCATGGGGTTGCATGGCACCAGTCTCCCCCCTGACCCCAGCAAGGGCGCTGCCTGGCCCCATGTCTTGTACTCCACCGTCCCTGTCCTCGGCCTACGCGTCACCCAGCAGGAGCAGCCCCTGCTAGTGCAGCAGCACCGCCAGGAGGTGGTTGAGCTGCTGCGGTGGCATGCCAGCGCCATGCACGACCTTGCCCAGCAGAAGCAGGAGAGGCAGGAGCATCTAGCGCTGGCTGAGCAGCTGCGCCCTGCCCCACCAGAGGGGGCAGAGGCCTTCAGGCAGAAGGTGGGGGAGGCCTGGTTCGACTTCCTTCAGCGCCAGGAGCTGCTGTTTGCGGAGCTGGCGGCTAGGCTGGACACGTCACTGCAGGAGAGGATGGTGCGCAGTGCCCTCCTCGACACGGATACTGAATATTGCGGGTGGGAGGTGTGGTGGAGCTGGAAGGAGTACGAGCCAAAGTGGCTGAAACAGAAAAAAGAAGAAAAGAAGCAGCAAGAGGAGCAAGAGCGACTGCAGCAGCAGCAGCAGGGGGGGCAGCAGGGGGGGCAGCAGGTGAACCCACCGCAGCAGCCTGCACAGCTGTGCACAGCTGAGGAGCAGCAGCAGATGTGCACACCAGGTCCAGAGCAGCAGGCTGGGCAGCCACAGCTGCCTGGGCCCCCTCAGCCAGGCCCCCCTGAGGCTCTGCAGCCCGCAGGTCCACCCGGGGGGGAGCTGGCGGCCAGGCTGCCTGGCCAGCAGGGAGGGGGGCCAGCGAGCCAGGGCAAGCAGCAGGAGCAGCACGGGCAGTGAGTCAGAACTGGACATACATGGGCTGCATGGGCTGCATGGGCTGCATGGGCCACGGCATCAAGGACTGCATGGGCTGCAGACAAAACATGGGTTGCATGGGCTGCAGGCCCCTGCCCGGGGTAGCGTTGGCATGCATGCTGTCATCTCACTCCCATCAGTGTGACTGCACACCACCTGAGGTATTGCCTCCACTGGGGGAGGGGTGCATCTATGCGGCTTGTCTTTGAAGTGCAAGCAGCCATGCATCACACCAGTGCCACACATATGAGGGAAGTGCATCGCCTGGGTGGTCACCGCATTGATTGAACTCCTGGTTTTGCTTGAGCGGGTTGTGACTGCATTGCTTAAACCTAGGCTTGTTTGTCCCATCCAGGCAGTTGTTTTGCCAATGGCTTCTTAGAGAGTGCCAGCTCAGTCTTTTACCTTTGGGGGTTGGCTTGTATCCACCCAAGCCCTACCTCCTTAGTGTAACAACTACTACTATTACTACCACGCCTCACCACTTGCCTGCTTCAGGCAACCTTGGTGTGTGGGGGCCAGGGCCAGGCCGGTGTGGGTTGTGCTGGATTCAGTGGCTGAGCTCCTAACGCCACTGCACCTAGGCCCCCTCACCCCTGCCTCACCTCACCTCACCAACTTTCAGCAGCCAGCCCAGACTGGCGGCTCAGCGGTGTAACAAAGACTAACAAATTTGGGGACAGTACTGATGCTGCGGGCCAAGTACACGCCAGGTCCACCCATAGTCGTATTTAGAACCCGTCAACGTCCGGATCCGTTGTCGATCCGAAAGCCGAGTATTCTACCGTGTGACTGAGTGCCTCACAGCGGCGTTACAGGCAGGTTTCTGAGCGCGCCATGAGGCCCAGTAGCAAGCTGGCGAGCAGACCTCCACCCAAAGCACAAGTTGCTCGTGGAACTGCGCCTCCACCACTCCGGACGCCATGACCGCTCCCGCCTCTAAACCCGCAGCAGACACACTCCTCATCACGGTGTGCAGTTTGCACTTCTTGGCGTGCTAGGTGTTGTTGTTGTGGCGGGTCCCGCTGGCCTGCATGTTCTGCTGGGCCTGGCTAGGTTCTGGCTGCGCGTCGGTCCGCTTCACTGGCCGAGGCATCATGGTTACGTCTACGTCGTCTGCTTCGCTGCATTTCCTTTGCCTTGCTTCACTTTGTGCTGCATTTGCTTTGTAAACCGCTAATTGCATTTTGCTTTCCTGGGTTTCCTCTTTTTTCCCTGGTTTTCTTGTTTATTTCCTGGTTTTCCTGTTTATTTCCTGGTTTTCCTGCTATGTAATTATGTATTCTATGCTATGTATCCATTAATATCTACGAGTATCTGAATATGTCTATGCGTTTTGATTTTATGTTTTGACTTGGAACTGATGTATAGCACTTTGTCTGAAGTGGAGGCAGTGATAATGGTGCCGGGGCTTTGCCCGTCCCTTGCTGCCCCTACCTTCCACCACTACGAAATCAAGTGATGAACATCTCAACATTCAAAAGCGCGGAAGAGCAGTGCGATGATGCTCAGCCGCCCTGGCCTCCACTGCAGGCCAAGCGGGACCCGAGCCATCCACCAGTGCTGCATCGCTGGGGATGGGGCCTTTGTGGCACCCCAGCCACGCGTTGCAGGTCCAGGGGATGCCACTAGGCGCACCTTGCTGGCCATCGCCGCCATCGCAGCATTCCAATCTAGGCGGACTGACGCACTTGCGAATGTCGGGTGAGCATAATGGCGAGCGCCAGGGCAAGCGAAGGCCACGCTACTGCTTCGCATGTACCTTTGCATCGCCAAGGTATCTGACGTGCTCCTGGCTGTCCTCGTAGATTCACAAAGGAGCTGAAGAAAAGGCGTCTTTCCCCTGATGATTACACCAACAACGGTAGTGCAAGCTTAGCAGCAGCCCCCAACACCACATCCGCAGAAGCATATCAACAGGGTCGGGCCAGCGCAGACAGCAAGCCTGTGGAAACACTGAGCCATACCCCAGCTGGGCAGCAGGCAGCTGGAGCTCTTGCCAGGTCTTGCTGCCCTTGGAGTCCAGCAAAGCCTCCAGACCCTTGAAAGTGGTCAAGAGCCCGCTTTGTAATCCCTATCACAACCAGCTGCATGCGCACCCTTGGCAGCTGCATGGGCATGTCATTGCCTTAGTCAATGGCCAGCAGTGACGCATGGCCTCCGTCTGGTCAACAGTTGGCAGGCTGTGTGCCGCCACAAGCACCTGCCATTTGACCACTACTGGCACTGCAGCACAGGCTGCATACCAGCTCTGCTGCCTTTGGGCCATACCAGTTGGTGCCAGGGCTGCTGCTGCAGTGCACAGGTTGTGACTCAGCCCCTGCGCCTGAAGCAGCCCTGATAGCCCTGCTGCCCCATCGTGCTGCAGAGGCCGTGGGGCTGCCTGTGGTGGATCTGGAGGCGGGCCGGGGCCAGGCCGTGAAGTTGCAGGATAGGGTGGTGGTGGGTGGCACCCCTCCCCTCCTCCCCCTCCAGGGTCCAGGGTGTCCGCCCCGCACACTGCTGTGTGCCCTGAGTGTGTGTCCCCGCAGTGGGTGGGTTGGCTGCAGCCCTTCCCTCTCCTTGGCCCCCTTTGCTGCAGGTTCATTACGACTGCATCTACCGGGGCGTGGATGTGGTGTCCTCCCGCTCAGCCCGCCTGCTGGGAGGCAACCGCACCATAGCAGAGGTCAGCTGCTCGCCCCGCTGGGCCCCTCTACCCCACGCCGCCGCTGCCCTGCCCTGCCCCACCCTGCTGGGCCCCTCTCCCCCACGCCGCCCCTGCCCTGCCCTGCCCCGCCCTGCCCTGCTGGGGGGCCCCCCCCACCACCTCTGCCCCACATTAACAGCCAGCAGGGAGCTGCATCAGGACTGGGTGTTGGTCTGCTGTCACACTCGGGGCTGTGGCAGATGTGTAGGTGCAGACGCCATGGCAAGGTGAGGGTGCTAGCTTTGCCCTCGTCTGTATGCCTAGGCAGTTCAGGCCCCTGGCTGACTCAGCATCAACCCGCTTGCAGCGGGGCGGGGCGGGCTTGCATGCAGCGGGTCAATGGCCACCAAGACCATGAAAGCCTGGCTGACTTCGACCCATTGCCCAGCGATGCAAGTGCTCGCTGCCTTGCAGCCGTACGAGTTTGTGGTTGGTCAGCCTGTACTCGGGAACCAGGCCAAGAAGGGCTATGAGGGGGCCGGGGGGCTGTTCAGCGGCAGCTCTGGCCCCAAGCCTCCCCCGGCACTCAGCAAGGCGGTGCTGGGCATGAAACGCGGCGGCAGGGTGGGTGGGGGGCAGGCCATGCTCAGCTGATGTGATGTGGGCGACCAGTCCATGCTCAGCAGCCACGCTTTGCACCAGCCTATAACCTTCCATCATCAACTATATTCACCATCACCAGCAGTAGTAGCAGCTCTGCAGTAGCAACGACAGCAGCAGCAGCAGCAGTAGCCCACTCCCAATGTCCTGACTGCCTGCCCTGATCTGAATGACCTGACTTGGCCTGATCTGATCTGGCTTGACCTGACCTGGTGCCGCAGCGCTCCATTCTGGTCGACAAGCCTGAGCTAGGTTATCCTGCGGGCGAGCAGGTGAGACTGGCAGGGCTGGCTGTCTGCTGCGGTGGAGGCCATGGTACGGCCAGCCGGCAGGAGGGTCAGTGGGAGGTGGGGGATAATAGCTCTGCTGCCCCTGATGGCTGTGTTGGGGCTGGAGACGCCTGCTGCTGTCAGCCAACGGGGTGGGCCACATGCACTGCGTCACCTGCTGACACAGCAAGCACGGCACCCGCTACTGTGCCGCAGTCTGCCAGGCCTTGGGCGGCCAGTCTCGCAGCCGCTTCTAGTCCCAGCCAGACCTTGCCTGGCAGCTCAGGCAGCGCAGACCACCATGAAGCTCCAGTGGGCGCCACTTGCTCCCCTCGATGCACTGCATGGCCAATGCTGCATTGCGTACCTTGTCTAGCCACCTGCCTGGCTGTGGCGCTGGGGGGGTTGGGCTAGGCAGCCTTGGCCTGGCTCTGGCGCTGGCTCTGGCTTTAGAGTTCTGGCCTGGGTTGGGCTGGGCCAACCAGGCACCCACCAGCCATCTCACCCACACCGTGCAGCTAGGGGTGAGTGCAGAGCCTGGTGGAGCCCGGCTGCTGTCTGATGCGGCTGTGGTGCAGGAGATCCCTGATGGCGCAACCTTCGAGCTGAAAGTGGAGGTGCTGGACGTGTTCCCAGCTTAGCTCCATGAGGTCATGACAATACATGATGGGCTGCTTCGACCCAGGGCCGCCCCTCTTATCTTTGTTGCTGTGGGTGCATCCTGCATTGGCCAGGGTGGCAGGATGCATCATGTTCATGGTTGTGGCAGCAATGCGGCAACTCAGGTCGACAGGTCCACAGTAGGCATGTAGTTCTGCCACACGGCCAAGACGCACACATATTCAAACGCACGTTGACCTGGACTGGCCTTGGGCGGATCAGGTCTCCGCCTCTACGCTGCTGCTACCGCTGTTTTCCAGTGTTCTCGATGAAAACACCTCTTGATGATTGCACCTTTTCGATGAAAGCACCTTCTTCTCAAAAGACACAGCAACATCCCTATCACTGTCAGGAGTGAGAGGCCGGTGTGTGTGTCCCTAACCCTAGGAGTCGCTAGAGCCCGCAGCAATACAGCTGCGAAACTTGAATCCTAGGGCCGAGGAGGACAATACCGCTGGGCCGCACGGTCGCCACAGTGTGGTTCAGTTCACGGTCGCATGTTTACCCTTCTAAGCTTCAGCATTAGTGCCAGGACTCAGTGCTGAAAGCCACCGACTTGGACGTTAGGCAGACGTCATCCATCTTCCAGTACACATGGGCCGTAGTCTAGCACATGGAAGGAACTTGTGCACTGTCACGCGAGCTTGCGAAAGACACAGGTTTCCGCGATGGACCCGCCCACTCCCGGCTCTGTGAGCTCAGTCAGCCGTGCCAAGGAGCTGACTGGCGAGTTGCGACGTTTGCAAGAGCACGTGGAGGCTCTCGACGCGAGCAGCCTGCAGGAGAACGTGACGAAGCTGCATGAGCAAGTCAGCCGGATCACGGAGAAGTTGCAGGGCACCCTGTCCCGGCTGAACCCGGAGGGCGCTGCAGCAGGAGCGATGCCTAGCAGTCCAGGGCCGAGCCCAGCCCATCAGCAGCCCAGTGCTGCGCCAAGGTCAGCCTTAGAGCAGCAGCTGAGAGGGGTTAGGTTGCAGTGCACACATTGGGCAGGACTGTGTGTCTGTTGCTGTTGGTGGGGCCAGCAGAGCCCAGCACCAGGTCGGTGTTGCTTAGGGCAGGCGAGCTTGCATGTCACCCTTTGGGAAGAGTGATTGAGATGCTATGGCATGCTGCCCATGCCCAGGTCAGCCCCCTCACTCATCAGCGCAGCGTGTGATGCAGAGTGGATTGATAGGCGGTAGTGTTCAGCCTGGATGAAGCCAACCCCCCAGCACACACGGCATGGGCGCCTTCCATCAGCAAGCCTACCTTCAACAGCAGCAGCAGCAGCAGCAGCAGCGTGCCAGTGCGATGACGAGGACAGGGTCAGGGCTTGTAGGGCTGTCTGTGTGTCAGGGCTTGCAGGTCTGTTGTGAGCCACTAGTGCCAGGCAGGCCAGTCCGTCAGCAGAGCTCGCGCTAGACAGGCCGCTGCTTCCCATGCCCCTCAGTGCTGAACCCTGATGCTGCTACCTGTGGCTGGGCTGGGTGCTGGGCCCCTGCTGGCTGACATGCTGACCGCCACACTCACTGCCTGGCCGCTGCCCAGCTAGCTGTCCCCCGCCTGCTCTAGTGGAGGCCTTCACCTGCTCTACCTGCCTGGCTGGTGGCAAGCTGGCTGGCTGGCCTGCTGGGTGGTTGCCCCAGCTGGCTGGCCTGCCCCTGCTGATGGCCTCCCTGCTTACTTACCTACTGGCTGGTGGCTGGCCTGCTGGGTGGTGGTGCTGCTGCTAGCTGACTGGCTGAGCACCTCACAGCCAGCTGGCCGGTGCCCAAGCTGGCTGGCTGGCCTGCCGGGTGGTGGTGGTGCAGGGGCAGGATTGAGAAGATGAGCGGCGAGGTGGTGGACAGCAACCCCTACAGCCGCCTCATGGCCTTGCAGCGCATGGGTGTGGTCAAGGACTACGAAAAGATTCGTGACATGACGGTGAGTGAAAAGAGTACAGACTCAGCGCCTTGGCAGCACCCCTCCCCCTCCCCCTCCCCCTCCCCCTCCCCCTCCCCCTCCCCCTCCCCCTCCCCCTCCCCCTCCCCCTCCCCCTCCCCCTCCCCCTCCCCCTCCCCCTCCCCCTCCCCCTCCCCTCCCCCTCCCCCTCCCCCTCCCCCTCCCCCTCCCCCTCCCCCTCCCCCTCCCCCTCCCCCTCCCCCTCCCCCTCCCCCTCCCCCTCCCCCTCCCCTTATCTGAAGTGCCTACTGCCCTCTTCTGGCAACACTGCTGCAGGTTGCTATAGTGGGCATGGGCGGTGTGGGCAGCGTGGCCGCTGAGATGCTGACCCGGTGCGGTGTGGGTCGGCTGCTGATGTACGACTACGACCAGGTGGAGCTGGCCAACATGAACCGCCTGTTCTTCAGGTCAGCTACCCGCCAGCAGGAGGGGGAGGGGGAGGGGGCGGGCTGTGCCAGGCCTTGGGCAGCAGGGGGGTGCCAGCTGTTTGGCCTAGCAACATTGGCTGGGTGGCTGGGTGGCAGCCAGGCGCTCAGTGCCTCAACAGAACTCAACCGACTGTTCTCCAGGTCATCCAGCAGCCAGCCAGGGCCAGCTCCCTGATCAGGGCCACAGCAGCCTCTACCACCACTGCCATGGCAGCAGGCCGGCAGCCTGGACCCGCAGCCCTCACACCTGCTGGCCACAGGGCCTCAGGCAGGCAGCCAGTGACGCCCCCCACACACCTACACCCACTGCCCCTGGCCCAGGCCCGCCCCCCCGGCTGGCCACAGGACCACAGGCAGGCGCAGGAGCTCAGGCTGGAGGTCTCATGCTGAGGCAGTGGATGCAGTGGGCCAAGGCAGCTGCTGGCCACAGGGCCTCTGGCAGCCAGCCGCTAATGCCCTGCACACATACACTCCCCTGACCCTGGCCTTGGCCTGCCCACCCCCCCTGCCCCTGGCCTCAACCTGCCCTCCTCCACCCCTGACCCTGCCTGTCCCCCCCTGCCCCTGGCCCCAGGCCTGAGCAGTGTGGCATGACCAAGACGGACGCAGCCGCACAGACCCTGGCCGGCATCAACCCTGACGTGGCGCTAGAGCCCTTCACCATGAACATCACCACGGTGCAGGTGGGGGGGTGCTGGGCACGCCTTGCTGTAATTCCAGGCAGCAGGAGCAGCAGCAGCAGCAACGCAGTGGCAGCAGCAGCATCCTCAACTGCCCCGGCTGCTGCGGCTGCACACAAGCTGCCCCCCTCGCCTCTTCCCCCATCCCCTTCCAGCCCTTCCCCCATTCCTTTCCTCCCCCGCCCTTTCCCCCTCGCCCCCGCTGCCCCTCCCACTTGCTCCCCCGCCCTAGCTAGAGCCGCCCGACAGCTTGACACGCTCTGACTGCTGCTGGAAGTGTGTTGGCTGCTGCAGCTGCTGCTGCCCGGAGCCCCCCCCCTGCCTGTTGCTGCCGCCGCCCAGCCGGTAGCCCGGGTCTGCCCTGTGCCCCTGTGCCCCTGGCTGCTGCTCTGCAGGGCTTTGAGGCCTTCAAGCAGTCGCTGACAGACCCAGCTTCAGGTGGGGGGGGAGGGGCAGCGGTAGGGGGATGGGGCAGGGGGGAGGGGCAGGGGGGAGGGGCAGCGGCAGGGGAAGAGGCAGGGGGGGGGGGTGGAGGGTCAGGGGAAGGGGCAGCAGCAGGGGAGAGGAGCAGTAGCAGAAGGTTGATTCAGTGCGTGGTGGCAGTGACAGTGACGGATGAGTCAGGCTTTGACCATCTTCTGTGAAACAAGAGCTTAAGGCTAGTAGGACAGAATGACAGCCATGGCTGCATGGAGATGCATGGAGATGCATGGAGATGCTGCCATGTCCCACCCAGGTCACTCCCGGGTCACCCTTGTGCTCAGCTGCGTGGACAACTACGAGGCCCGCATTACCATCAACCAGGTGCGTGGACGCCGCACCACACTGCCACTGCCCCCCCTGCAGCTGCTGCTGCTCAGGCGGACCACCCCCTGTTGCCTCTCCCTCTTGCGCCATCGAGCCTGTGTATGTGTGGATGTGTGCGTGCGTGCATGTGTGTATGTGTGTATGTATGAGATGGCAAGGCTTTTCTGTCTGGCAGCATGTCAAACTGGCTTTCTTGCCCGACTGCCCTGCTGCTTGCATCCCAGCTCTCCTGCTTTAGCGCCCACCTGCTTTCCTGCCCAGCCGCTTGCATGCCCTGCTGCTTCCCTGCCCTGCCCTGGCTGGCCTGCCTGCCCTGCTGCAGGTGTGCTTAGAGCTGGACCAGGTGTGGATGGAGAGCGGGGTGAGTGAGGACGCCGTGTCTGGCCACATCCAGCTGCTGCTGCCGGGCGACACCGCGTGCTTCCAGTGCGTGCCGCCCCTAGTGGTGGCGTCAGGTGGGCCCTAGTGGTGCCGCAACCAGGGCCTCACACACACCCCTGCCCTCCCACTGCCTGTCCCTGCTGTGCCTTGCCTCGCCTGCTGCTGCACCTACCTGCTGCTGCACCTACCTGCTGCTGCACCTACCTGCTGCTGCACCTACCTGGTACGGGGGGCGGGGCGGGGCGGGGCGGGGCAGGGCAGGGCGGGCCAGGGCGGGGCGGGGCGGGGGCCTCCTATAGCTCATGGACGTCCCGCCACATTGCTGCTGCAGCCATGAGGTGGTTGAGAGGCGGCGGTTGTGGTGGTTGGCCACTTTTGCAGGCATTGACGAGCGTAGCCTGAAGCGTGAGGGGGTGTGTGCTGCCAGCCTGCCCACCACCATGGGCATTGTGGCGGGCCTCCTGGTGCAAAACGCCCTGAAGCACATGCTAGGCTTTGGCACCGTGTCACGGTGAGTTGGAAGTGTGGCAGGGGTCTGGGGTCTGAGGGTGGCAGCAGGCAGCAGGTGGCAGCAGGAGGTGCTGGAGGGAGGAGGGGAGAGGTGCTGTTGCTGTTGCTGCTGCTGCCGCTGCCCCTGCTGCCTCTTCTGCCGCTGCCGCTGCTGTCCCAGGTACTTGGGATACAATGCCCTGAAGGACTTCTTCCCCACCATGGACATCAAGCCCAACCTGCACTGCTGCAACCCGCTGTGCCTAAGGCTGCAGCAGGAGGTAAGGAGAGGGAGGGGGGTGGAGGGGGAAGAGGGGAGGGGGTGGAGGGGGAAGAGGAGAAGGGGGGAGGGGGAAGAGGGTAGAAGGGGGTGGAGGGGGAAGAGGGTGGAGGGGGAAGAGGGGAAGGGGGTGGGGGAGCAGGGGGAAGCAGGGTCATGCACACAGGGAGCAGCTGTGTGAAACATAGGTTACCACGGGTCGTGCTGCTGCTCAGCTTTTTGTCAGCTGCTAGCTTGCTTGGTCGCTAGGCTGCTGCTGTCCCTCAACCTGACTGGCTGGCTGGCTGGTTGGCTGGGCAGATGCCACCTTCACGACATTCGTCCTCTTGCCAACCCAAAACTTCCTCAACATCCCTGTGCATGGCCAGATGATGGCTGGCCTCTTTCAACACGTAGTCAACACGTAGTCAAGCCGCAGGTGTTGCGGTCTTAAGCTATGACTGACTGCTTTTAGAGGGGTCTCGAACCTGCACTAGATGAAGCTAGGGAGGACACGAAAACTGTGCTCCCTGACATGCAGGTGTCAGCCCGAAAAGCTACGCCAGAAGCACAGGCGGCTGCGGCGCTTGCTGCTGCCGAAGCCGCACGCCTCGAAGCCACCGCTCCCGTGCATGAAGACAACGAGTGGGGCATTAGCGTGGTGAGTGAGAAAGAGTGGACGGGAGGTCGAGGCACCGGTCACCATCAGGAGCAGGTTGTCGGCGCACACGGTCCGGGCCAGGTCTGCTGCGGCGCGATGCAGGTGGCGGAAGACAGAGAAGATAGCGAGGCAACGGCTCCGGCATCACAGGCTGCGGCCGAGGGCTTGGAGTTTTCCCTGCCTGCCGCCCAGACGCCCAGCGTACACGATTTGGCGGCGGGGCCAGTGACATCGGGGGTGGACGACCTAATGGCGCAATTATCCGCACTCAACAAATCATAGCACCCCGCAAGCCTTTCCAAAGCTCGCGTCTGCCAACATGGCCCCTCGCTCATGCGCATGGGCCGCTGCAGATGACACTTGTAAACATGATGTGCCAGGCTAACGTGTCAGGTGTTGCGGTCAGGGTTGCTGACTCCGCGTGCATGTGTTCGCCACCTCCCTTGCTGCATGTCTACGTGACATTGTCTTTGGGTTGCACTGGACGTGAAATTTGGCCAAGACAGGAAATCAGGCGCTCCCAACCGTCAGAAAATGACAGGAAACCGACCTTGGTAGTGGGACGGCTGCAACTCTGCACTCACTGCGTCAAATATTATGCCAAATAATTCAGAATGTAGCCAACCCGGCCAGCTACCTCACCCATCCAAAATGATTATGCAGTCAGTAGGTAGTGCACAGCAAAGCATCAAAGTTAGTGATTCAACTTCCCGCCCCCGCCCCGCCCCGCCCGAAGTTGCCGACCCACAGTTGTGCGCTCACCAGGCCGGTGAGTGTTTGCCACCACATACTGCTCGACGGAAAACAAACGCCGGCGTGTGGGAAGCCGGCGATGGCTGACCTTTGTCTTCAACATCAGTCTGGCTGTGCTGAGATAGTGTTCAGTTGTGTACGTTGTTGTCTCTGCTGGGCGGGGCTAGGGCTGGGGCTGGGAGGTGGTGGGAGGGCTATGTTGGGGTTGGGAGGGGGTGGGGGTGCGAGGGGGTGCGGGGAGTTGTGCAAGGGGGCAGGGTCCGGTAGGCTAGTCATTGCTGCAAGTCAGGTCGCACCAAAGTCATTTCCAACAGGCATGTTTGATGAGTTGTCGTGCTTTCTTCTCCAGCAGCTGTGGCGTTGAGCAAGGAGCAAAGTGACTTAGCCATAGTTGAAAAGTTCGCTGTGGCCAGCTCACAACATGCCAGTATGTGGAAGGGGGTCATTTTCTCTGTGAGGCTGGCACACACACAATCTTACACGTTTGCTGTAATGTTGCTTTGGAACTTGCCCAACGATGGCTCTCCGACACCCCCTGCACCGATGAGGCGGGCTGAAATGTGATTGTACTTCCGGCCCGATGCCAAGCGCGGTTCGTTCAATGGTACCGCTACTCACCACTAGAACAACCGACAGTAAGCAGCTGAGGTGTGTCCGCGATCGCTTGCGCCGGCATGGCCTCACTCGCATGAGTTAAAACGCCGCTTACCAGGAGACACGCACTAATGCGCAAAGCCAATGCGATGAACGCTACTATGAACGGTGCACTTTGTAGTAAGTACTTGCATGGAGATTACCAACCCCATGTTGGGGCCACCTGAGTTACACAGTGCAGAGTGCGTCAGTTCGCTCAAGTCGGACATGCAAACCAGTTCACAGGTGCAAGTCATTCACTACACACTCCTACGTCAACTCCATTTTGCGCTTGCACGTGCACACAGGGCAACACCATGTAGCTATTGCTATCCTTCCATCCGGCCCTTGCTCACCACTCGGAGCCAGTTCTGCTTTATTGCATTATCCCATTGCACAAATCTAGAATCTCATGCGTACAGCACATCATGCATTCGTCACACCTCATAAACCCTCCGCTCACATGCAGTGGCAAGCAATGCCCGGTAAGCGTTGTGGCAGCTGACACCAAGTTGTTCAGGTGCTGCAACAGGGGGATACACTACACCATCGTGCTTGTGTTGCTGTGGGTGCAACACTCCATCCCCAAAGTGGGGTGTGAGTCCGCTTGAGGCACTTTCGGAAGTAAGGAGGGCCCAGAGTTCAAGAGTGCAGTTAGCATGCACAGCAGTGTTGGGGTGTTGTTCATATGCCCATTCCCACCGCCACCAGCCTCACATGGCCACATGGCTTATTGCCTGCTTTTGATGTGCATGGGTCAAGAGTTGTGGTGAGGGGAGAGGGTGGGCAGCATAGCGCAGGTGCAGGATGAAGTATAGTGGAGTAAGGAGCAGTACAGCAAGCGACAAGCAACAGGGGACTACTGGCGAAGAGCAGGTGCTGTCAGCATGTGCAGTAAATAGCAGCGGTGTAGCGCACAGTGAAGCATAGTATAGGAGAAGCAGCAGCTAACGCCATCATAAGCGACAGGCAATGGCGCACAGTGGAAGTGGCAACACTGATAGCTATGTTGCGAATGAGGCAAAAAGTTGCTGGCGAGCGACCTCTCTGGCCACCTACCTTATTCACCCTCTCTCCCCCTCTTACCCCCATCACCCCCTCTTTACCCCCCTCCCCCTTTGACCCCATCTCCCCTCCTGACCCCTTCTCCCCTTGGGACCCCCCTCCCCCTCCCCCTAATTGACTGCTCATCACCACCAAGTCAGCCACCTGGAACTGACTAGGGATGACCCTGCAGACACTGTGCAGACTAGTCACCCCGCCCCCCCCCCGCCCCAGACACTGCGCAGACTAGCAGCTCACAGCAAGCTGCCTGCTCCACAGCCTGACCAAGCGGTGTGTCCTGGTATGCTGTGTTAAACAAGTCAGCAGCATGCTGCATGCCGCCACCAGCGCTGGGGTGGGCTTGTGTCACACATCCAGCCCTGTTAGTCATAGCAGTGTGTAGTGTAGAGTGAGGCATATGTTGCATACCGCCGCCGCCACCGCTGCCGCAGATGAGCCTGGGCGGGTCAAGAGGCCGCATGGCCCGCCTTGAAGCCCACTCGGCGTGACGGCCGCTCCTCCTCCAGGCCGCTGCCCGGCAGCCCCAGGCCAACCAGCTGCTGCTGCTGTGGTGACGACTGGTTGTGTTTTAGGATGCTGCTGCGGAGGCTGGAGGGGTGGTGCTTCAGGGGCGCCGGGGGATCAGGTTTGGGAGGTGGTGGAGGAGGTGGGGTGGGGAGGCCAGAGGCGCTTGGGAGGAGGGTTGACGCAGAGTGGGCGCCCTGCGTGAGGGCAGGGGGGGCTGGGTGGCCCTTCTCAAGCCCTGCATTGTCGTGGAAGGAGGGCAGGGGGTTGAATGACCCTAGCTCCATGAGCCCGCTGCTGGCACCGGGCCGGCCTCGTGACTCCTGCTTGGCGGGGGAGGAGACCATGGCCATCTGCCCAGCACCGCACGTCAGGAAGCCACGCTCCTGCTGCACCAGCTTCACCACCTGCTCATGACATAGGTGCACACAGCAGCATGGCCTGAGCCATAGAAGCCTTGTCGCCATAATGACGGCACTGGCGATGGTGGCAGCAATCATTGGTACAGGTGACAGAGTAGTGCATCTCCAGCTTTCAACCTACCCAGGTAGATGAGTATGCCTTGTCGCGATGACAAGTGGCTGGCAACGGGGACGCCAGGCATGACTGCTGCAGCACTGTCGAGCATGTGTGCTCTCGACCCTGGCACCTCCCCACGCTACTGCCCCTCCCCCTCCGCGTCCTTCCCTGTCCTCTCCCCCACCTCTCACTGCTTTGTCTAAGACCTGCCCAGCCCCCTGCCCAACGCCTTGCCACCCCACCCCTACTCTCCCTAGCCCCCTAGAGCCCTGCCCTGGACCTCTATGGGCTTGCCCTGCAGCCCTGGCGTGCACCTGACGCAGGTGGTAGAGCGCGTGGCACTCGGAGGTGCAGTGTCTCACCACGTCGTCAAAGTCCTCCTCCTCCTCTGCACACAGGCCACCCAGCTGCAGCTCACACACTGCCTGCTGCTGCAGCTGGCTGGGGGGGCTTGCATACATGGTCACGGGGGACAGGATCATGGCGTGGTGTGGCATGGGCAGTCAGCCCTCAGCCCGCTGCTGCATTTCAAACTGGGTGATGCGCTTGCATGCGGGGGGGCTAAATACCTTTACTTATTCAGTCTGAGATAAAGGGGTCAGGACTAGCCAGGCCAACGTCTACAACAGGCATCATCGTGCATCACAAGGCCTGCTATGACAATTGTGTCCTAATCGTGTCAGGAGCAAACCCACCATCGGAGTCTTGAAAGATGTCGCCGTTGTACTTGACCAGGATGGAAGCAGTGGCAGTTTGCTGTCCCGCAGGCTGTGCAGACAGCAACACAACACGCACATGCGGCATAGCAGGGAGTGGTGGCCAGTCTTGGGTCAGGGCCCACCCTTGCTTGATGATGTGGTGGGCTAGGGTTAAGGTCGAGCCCCTGACCTGACCCTAATCCCTGACCTGCAGCTGAGGCACTACCAGGCGGCTCATGCTGTTGCTGCGATTGTGCTCAAGCTGTAGTGTGCCACTGCCACTGATGCCAGACCCCAGCTGTACCTTACTATACTACTAGGCTAACTACACACACTGGGCAGCCCTGCTGCCTGTTTGCCTGCTTGCAGCCGAGCCGTTCCCTGGTTCAGGGCGGTGCAGCTAGTACCCAGTGCTGCTCCCTGCTGTGGCTGCGTGGATGGACCAGCAGCCTCCTGGCACAAGGCAGTGCAGCTCGTACTGAATGCTAGTCTGCCAGCCACTGAGGCTGGGCTGTAGGACCAGCGGCGTCCTGTCTCAGGCCAGGCCAGCCCCTGCCTGGCCTGGCAACCGCTGGCTCTGCCTGGCCTTGCACAGGAGGGTGATGGCGCTGGCTGGCTGGCCCTGGCAACATTGGCGGTGATGCCTGGGTGGCAGCTAGGCACTGGACACGGACGCACCGTGCATCACCAGGCCAGTCCACATCACACGCTGAGCTGCCAGCAATCAAGGCTGGGCTGTTAGACCAGCAGCCGCATTTCCCAACCCAGTGTGTCACCAGGCAGGTTCACATCCAGTGCTGAGCTGTCAGCTATAGGGGCTGGGCTCAGGCCAGCGCTCACCTGGTCATACTCCTCGTCCCCATCCTCATCCGCACCAAAGGAGGCCTGGCTGCTCATCGCGCTGCGCATGGCAAAGGTGCTCTGCCAGGGGTGCATCGCGGCTGGGTGCCTGGGCTCGACCTCCTGCAGCCCGGGGCTTGAGGCGGAGGCCAGGCGGTGGAGGCCGGTCCTCACAGGACCTCCCCGGGGGGCAGCCAGGCCTGCCAGGGTCACCTCCTTGCCCAGCCTATCGCTGAAGCTGGAAGGCAGCTGGGGGGCGGAGGTGGTGGGGGAACGCTGGAAGGAGGGGCTGATCGCTGAGGCGGTTGCGTTGGTTGGGGTGGGATGGTGAGGCAGGTGGGGTGGCAGGTGGACCAACCAGGTGGGCTGGTGACTGCAGTTGGGATCCTTTTGCAGCGGCTGCAGCACTGTGGAGATAGGGTAGCCCCCCTGCTCCTGGGACTCTGCCACTGGGCCAGGTGGGCCACCTGGTTGGGGGTTGGTTGGGGCAGTTGATTCAGTTGGCCAAGCCTCCCCAGGGTAATGCCCAGGGGGTGGCTGAAGATTGGGAAGAATGGAGAAGGGGCTGCTCCTGGCCTTGCTGCTCACATGGTTCTGATCAGCAGGCTCAGCAGGAAGAGTGGGGGCCTGTGGTGGTGGTGTGGTGGAGGTGGCAGCAGCCAGCTGGGCGACCAGGGAGTGTTCAGCCGACGTCTCTGGCCAGGCTAGTTCCAGGGCTGTGGCATGGTGAGACGACACGCGGGGGCTGGCTGGGGTCAAGGCTGGGGCCACGGCAGAGGTCACAGTTGGGGGCATGGCTGGGGGCATGCCTGGGTCCACGGCTGGGGTCACGGCTGGGGTCTCGGGGCTGGGCTGTGCGCTGTGGCGTGGGGTGGCTGCCCTTCCATCCAGCGCTGCATTCCCCATCACGCGGTCAGGCAAGACAGGGGCCAGTTCCAGGTCTGACGGTGAGCCACCGGCAGCACTGGGCTGTGGGGGTGCAGGTGGTGCACCCCCACCTACCCCAGCAATAGCAGCAGCAGCAGTTTCAGGTGCAGCCCATTGACCATCCCCCTCCTCCTCCCCAGGGGTGCCTGAGATGCTGGGTCCACTGAGATGCTGGGCAGGTGGGGTGGGGGTGGGGGGCAGCAGCGCAGCCTCACCCTCATCCCCCTGCTCCCTTGCCCTGCTGCCCTGGCCCTCCCTGCTGGCAGCTGGTGCAGCAGCAGCTGGGGGGTGGGCTGCAGTCAGGCTGGGCAGAGGGTCAAGAGGGGCCACCTTATTGCCTTTGCGCCACCTGCCTGCCTCCCAACCCGCCCCGCTCCGGGTGACGATGGCGGTGGCAGCTGAAGCCGCAGGGCTGATGTTGCCGCTGCTGCCAGAGCCCTGGCGGCTGCTGCCCAGGGCCGTGACCCCGCCACTGTCTGCAGCAGCTAAGGTGCTGTCAGGCCCAGGGCAAGGGCGCAGTCCAGGGGAGGGGGCTGGGAGGGGCAGCGGGGCGTCCCTGTCCAGGCTGTTGCAGGCAGCCTGTGGCACCCCAGGGAGGGCCTTCAGCGGCGGGTCTGGGCGCTGGCTGCCATGGACAGAGGCGTCAGTCTGGTACGCGGCGATCATGGACATGGAGGCTAGCGTGCTCCGCCGCCGCTCTGTTGTCTTCACGTGCTTCAGCCCGTGGGCAAAGGAGTGGACCAAGGCCTGGCACAGCAAGCAGGGCAGGATGCCAGTTTACACAGGTGGCTACAGTTGTACTAGTTGGGAGGGTCCCACACCGCGGAGCAGTATGGTTTGTTGTCTTGCATGGGCAGCACGGCTCACAGGGCCAGTCCAGCAAGGGTTGTCCTGACTGTCCAGTTCAGAGAACAAAACACTATGGACCATTGGTGGGGAGCAGCAGGGAGGGAGAGGCAGCTCAGCAGCAGGTGGAGAGCGGAGGTGTGATCAAGACTCTTGCACTGTTGGTAGGGGTAGGGACAGGCGGCAGACACTAGCGTGGGACACCCTGGCTTCCTTGCTAAGGACAGGCAGCACGATTGCTTATCATTACGTAAATGATGAAAAACGTAAATTAGAAAACGTGTGGTCGTGGGCACAGCCGTGGGAGTGCAAGTCGTAGGTCAGACCGCAGGTTGAATCTAGGTTGACGTCAAAGCCGTATGCGCCGACTGCGACGATTGCGAAGTCGGAAGTACGCACGATGTGGAGTAAGGACCGAGGGTGTGACCCATAACTGGAATTTTTTCGCTGCAGGCCAGGGATGGTGTGCTGTTGTTGGTTTGCTGGTGGCTGCTAGGCCTGCTGCCAGGGGTTGTGTGGAGGTACAGGGGGCAACTGGGAGGAGGTGCAAGAGGCCCGGGGCCGCTGGCCCGCTCACCTCTGACCGCTTCTTGCGCACGTCCTCGTCAAACACGATCTTTCCGTCCTTCATCAGCTGTGCCACCGTGTTCCTGCACACAGTCAGCACACCAGGGGCTGAGCACCAGCAGCAGCACCTGGCAGCACCAGGGGCAAGTCCAAAAACCTCTCTAGCTAGAGGGCTGGTGGGGTCGAGCAGGTGTGAGCAGCAGGTGGGCACGGACAGGTGCTGACTGGCAGCAGCAGAACCAGGCAGAGCAGCAGAACCTGTCATCGCCAGCAGCATGGGCTTAGGCCCTAGGTGCTGGCAAGGCTTCCAGCTGGCCCTGTGAGAGCTCCTCCATGGCCAGTGGCAGAGGGGGCGGTGACGGGACAAGCCCCAGCAGGTGCCGCCCCAACAGGTGTTGTGCTGCACCTCCCTATCGATGTGCTGTTGATGCATCTTAGCCTCCACTGCCGCATATTGGGTTGAGAAAAAGCTGCTGCCCCTGCTGCTTCTGCTGCCCATGCCACTGCTGCTGCTGCTGCTCCTGCCGCTGCTCTTCAAATCATGCTGCTGCTCCTGCCCCTGCCGCTGCTGCTGCCACTGCTGCTACCAATGGTGCTGCCACTGCTGCTGCCGATGGTGCCACCCACAATGGCCTCGAGACACCTCCCTCACCACCCCCAGCAGACATCAGACTGGCTGTACCGACTTTGCGACATGATCTTTCGTCAGGGAGGCCCTTAAGCTGCTGCAGCGCACCTAAAGACGCTGGCGTTGAAGATCATGGAGGGCAGGCCAACCACCATCTGCAGGGCGGGCCCATTGCGCAAGCGCCATGGAGGGGAGCAGCAGGGTCAGGGTCAGGGTGGAGCAGCAGGGTAACCCTGCCGCCACCCCACCCTGGTGCTAGTGCTGCGCAACAACAATGGCTGGCAAGACTGAACATGAACGGTATCGGCGTGCGGCAGGCAAGGTTGAGATGCTGCCCTACACTCATGGCTCAAACCCTGGACCTGACCCTGACCTTGACCCCGGCTCTGGCCTCGCCCCTGACCCTGACTCTGGCCCCGCCTCTGATCCTGGCTCTGGCCCCGCCCCTGACCCTGACTCCTAGTCCTGCACCAGCATTGGCTCCTAAATGAGGGCCAGGGTTGGCCCCTGCCCCTGCCCATGGTCCTGGCCCTGACACCGCTCCAGCCCCAGCCCCTGGCCCTGGTCGTTTGCCCTCCCAGCCTCACCAGGATGGACAGGAAGCCACCCCAGTCAGAGAAGAGCTGGAACAGGTTGGTGAAGGGGTTCATCATCACCCTGCAGCCAGGCGGATAGCTGGCGATGAATGACGTATGAACGCCGGGGTGTGACCAACAATGACAAAAATGTCACCAATGATCATGTTGTGATGGTGATAGAAATGAGGAAGGCATGCTGATCACCCTATCCCCAGCCAATGACAGCGATGGGAGGGTGCATGGACCCGCAACACGCGTTCAATATCTTGAGCTCAGCTAGCCTGAGTACAGCCGTGCAACCATGCAGCTTTGTTCTAGCTACACCCCTTGACTCAGCAGCCATGCACTGCTTTCTGAGGTGAGGGGCACAGCCCAGCCCAGCCCAGCCCAGCCCGGTAAGCCCAGACCAGTCCAGCCCAGCCACGCACTGCATATCCCTGTCGTCAAGCTTCAGGAAGATGCGGGCCACCTCAGTGTAGGTGCCAGCAGTCATGGTGGTGGGCGCCATGCTGATCTGCACCCAAGCACCTCACACCCCACACGCTGTAGGGGCAGGTGGGGTATCACACCCCACACGCCCCACACGCTGTAGGGGGCAGGCTGTGCTGCGACAACGCTGGCATTTTACCACACTTAGACTGCAGATCTGCAAATGCCATGTCATGATGCTGATGACGACGATGGTGATGATGATGATAATAACGAGGGTGACAACGATGGTGCCGCTAACGACAAAGGGGCAGGGTGGTTGTGTAGGACTGGGCAGTGCCCCCCACACACAAGGGTCTGGGCCCTACAGGGGCAGGGGAGGTGCAGGGGAAGGCAGAATAAGGGCAGGGGCCCCTGGCAGCAGCAGTGACAGCAGCCAGTACAGTGTTGCTTCTGTTGCAGCCCTACCCTAGCTATACCCTGGTCTCGGAGGTGGTGGCAGGGAAGGTTGAGCTGGATGAGGGTGATTCTGGTGTTTGGTGGTGGGTGCCTTTATGCCGGCAAGCCTGAGTGTCAGTAGCATTGCTGCTGCTAGTGGTCACGGTGCTAACAATGGTGGTTGCCCGATTACTGCTCTGTTGCTGTACAATGATGGTGGTACATATGGTAGTAAAACATGTCACATCTTTGCAGCTGGAGGGCATAAGGAGACGAACAAGGCACTCGAGAGAGAGGATGAAGAGTTGCACGGCTATGTGCTTGGCTTTCACAATGGTACCGGGATGAAGTAGGACTGGGCCTTGGAAGTCAAAAGTTACTTGAATTAGAAACCCTTACTGTGTAGCAATGATGGTGATGGTGGCTGTAATGATGGACCCAGAGCTTGTGCTTGTGGCATTGATGATTGCCAGTTGCTGCTGTGGAGGGGGCAGTGATAGTGACTGTGGTGGCGGTGCTGGTCTAAAGCCAGCGGTCTAAAGCTAGTGGTCATGGGCCACCCACCACGCTGCTCTGCACCGTAAAGTCCAGTGCCGCGGACTGCAGCTGGGGGATGTCCCTGCGGGGGGCAGGCAGGCAGGGGAATGGAGGCGATTCTGTCGCAGGGGCAGGCAGGCAGGGGGCGCTGGCAGGCAGGAGGTGCGGGGTTGAGTCCTGCAGCTCAGACTCAGGCTGTGCTCCTGACTCACTGCCTTGCGCCACACAAGGGGTACCTCCTCACATGTAATCACTCACCACCAGAAGGAGCCGCCCTGAATGCGGCGGATGCGCAGGCTGATCTCCCACTTCTGCAAGACGACAAGGCGGGGCAAGGCAAGATAAGGCAAGACAAGGCAAGGGTTAGGGTTAGGGAAGGTTGAGCTGCCAGGTAATGTTCGTCAGGGTGTAGCGGCTAGACAGGAGTGGGTGCAGGGCTAGGGCTATGAGGGCTATGAGCGCTGGTGAGGGCTAGGGTGAAGCTGTGCTGTCAGGTTGCCTGGAGGTGGCAGCTGAGCCCCTAGCCCCTAGCCCTGGTGGCTGTGGTCAGGGTGTGCAGGGGGCACCACACGCAACAACCATGGAGGCAGGCAGCTGCAGCAGGGACCACCCCATGCCTGCTTCATCTGCAACTAACCCAGCGCCTACAGCTTTGCTGATGCTGCCCATGAAGTTTGGTGTCCATGCAGGAGCCTGCCCGCTCCATGCCTGCTTCCCTGGCACCCCACCGGAGGCCTACGGCTCTGCTGATGCTGCCCATGAGGGTCAGAGACCTTGCAAGAGAGGCACCGTATTGCTGCACTGCCTGCTCGCCTGCCTCCCCTTGCCATCTGGCTGCTGCCTGCGCACCCCTGCCTGCCTGCGCACCCCTGCCTGCCTGATCCCCTGAAACCAGGCCACCTGGCTAACCCGGCCTCACCCACCATGTTTGTGTTCTGCAGCAGGTTGACACGAGAGGACCAGGGCACCTGCAGCCAGCACCACACCTGGTCTCAGCCCCTGCACACACACACCCTGCCTGCCCCAACCCCTGCACACACACACACACGCAGCCAGCACCAGACCCGCGGCGGCCTTGACCCTTGCCCGCCCACCCCCCTGCCTGCCTGCCCACCCCCCATCCTGCCCATCCCCTTGCCTGCCTGCCTGCCCATCACTCTGCCTGCCCACCCCCTTGCCTGCCCACCCCCCATACTGCCCACCCCCTTGCCTGCCTGCCTGCCCATCACTCTGCCTGCCCACCCCCTTGCCTGCCCACCCCCCATACTGCCCACCCCCTTGCCTGCCCGCTCAGAGCCCATCTGTGCCCCCACACGCCACTGCCAGGAGAGCCTCAACAGGGCAGGCAGAGAGGACGCTGCAGCACGGCAGCCGGCAGAGGGGAGCCTAGCAGCAGTGCAGCGGGCGGCCCCCCTCCCAGCTCCCACTCACCGTCTCCCCGGATGGCCAAGAGCCGGCCCGCAAGCTGCTGGCACCTGCACCGCCAACACAGTCCAGCTCTGATGCCTGCTCATGCTAAACACAGTCTGTACCAGAGAACCTCTAAACAAACTGAGGGGGCCAGGGTGGGCTGCAGCTTGTGCATGTGTGTTGCAGCAATGCTGGCGGGCGCATGCCATGTATGGATGATGAGGAAGTGCTAAGCATGAAAGGAGCCACGCCATGGGAGTGTGACACAGCATGGCGCATCACCTTCCTGCAGCGACACAGCGGCACACACCGCATTACCTTCCTGCCCGCCACCTTTGACTGCATGCCCACCTACCATCGCTGGCTGCACCAGGTAGCCCAACATTGCAGGTGTGGTGGCTTCAGTGCTGGCCAGCACATACTGGCAGGTATGTCAGCAGATGTGCTTGCAGGCATGCTTGCGTGAGAGGGCCTGGCTCCCTTACTGGAGTATCTGAAATTCATGAACAGCTGCGCGCTGCCTTTGTAGAGGTTGGACGCAAAGCTGGGGCTGGACATGATGCGCGTGGCGTTGACAAACACCGAGGCGGTGAAGTAGGAGTACTCGTCTGCAGGGAGCAGGGGGCGGCAGCACACAGGGCACACTGCATGCCAGCTTGCCAGCTATGTGTTGCAGTGAAGTGGTGGTGGCCCGAAGACTATCCATATCAGCAGGGGTGGCAGCACACTGGCATCAACTGACCACAGTGTGTATGTCGGTGTGAATGCGTCCTGCCGAGCAATCATTACATATACATGCATGTCAACAAACGCAATGTGACGATGATGCAGTTGCAGGGCAGCCAGGTGCCACAGCCACAGCAATGACGGGAGGGTGGCGTGCATACACACACCCCAGCTGAGTGCGATGCCGAATAAAAGGGTAGGCAGTCATGCACGAGGGAAGAGTTGTAGCCCTGCCTCAATTCACCCAACATCATTCCCCGCCACTAGTTCCCAGCCCCAATCCCTCATCCTGCCCCTACCCCGCCAGTCCCCTCTTGCGCACAGGTGGTGCGGCATCTGGCTTGACTGGGTGAGAGGTGTCACGAGGTGTGGGGAGGTGAGGGTGGTGATGACCTGGCGATGACCTGCAAGCAGGTGTGGGGTGTGGGTTTGCCAGGCTTCGCAGCTAACCACCTTCGTAGAATGTGCCAGCAATGCGCGGGACCAAGTAGGCGCCCGTGGGGCTCAGTGTGGAGTTGCAAGGGTTTGCTGCCGTGCTGTTCTTTGCCTCCAGCGCATCCGTGGCCTTGTTCCAGTCCACACACCTGCACCCCACAGCACCATGCACCTCACAGCCTTCAACACAGCACAGCACTGCACAGCCAAAAAGCACCAAGCAGCGAAGGGAGCGTGCTGGGGCTAGGCTGTCTGTGGTCTGCCAGGGGCTGCTGCTGCTGCTGCTGGTGCTGCTGCTGTGTGCTGAGATGCTGACGAGGTCATGCTGCGAGGTCGTGCTGCTGCTGCTGCTGGTGCTGCTGCTGTGTGCTGAGATGCTGACGAGGTCATGCTGCGAGGTCGTGCTGCTGCTGCTGCTGCTGCTGCTATTCCTAAATGATGAAGATAACGAGGATGAGGATGGTGAACGTCATCGTGAAGGGTACGGGATTGGTGAGGGTGAGAGTGATGACGAGGGTGAGCGGGTGTGAAGGGTCATACAAGGGGCCAGGCCTGGCCTGGTTGACAAGCTGGGCCGTCACCAGTGCTGGCCATGAGGTAGATGACATGAGGTAGAGGTGACATGAGGCAGCTCTGCGCCCAGCAGCTGCTGACCCCATGCAGCTAACCCACAGCAGCAGCT
Source organism: Haematococcus lacustris (assembly GCA_030144725.1). Classification (NCBI taxonomy): domain Eukaryota; kingdom Viridiplantae; phylum Chlorophyta; class Chlorophyceae; order Chlamydomonadales; family Haematococcaceae; genus Haematococcus; species Haematococcus lacustris. The sequence continues at coordinate 9,413,494 of JASKMD010000012.1, forward strand.
GCAGCTCTGCGCCCAGCAGCTGCGCCAGTCGTCTCTGCTGCCTGATTGCAACCACCCACAGCAGCCTCAAGGACAAATCCCAGACTGCACCTATTAGGGGCGCTAGCAGGGTAGCAGGTGCCACAGCAGCAGTCCCACAATCCCTCCTCCAGCCCTGCTCCAGCCCCCTCCAGCTTCCCTCTAGCTTCCCTCCAGCCCCCTGTCAGGTCATCACGTCACTCACATTGTGGTGTTGGTCCATACCTTCCCGGTTCTCGGGGAAGAGAATTGGCTGCAGGTGCGGCACAGCGGGCACATACACGTACTCAGCTCAATTGGGCAGCAGCAGGCAGGGCAAGAGGGTGCGGGCAGCAGCAGCCTGCGGTGTCCATGCAACATGCTATAACAGGCAAGCATTTCAGCAATTTCACGGAGGGAAGTGGGAGGCCAGTAACAGGCAGCAAGCAGGCAACAGCAGCAGCCGCAGCAGCAGGCAGCCGCAGCAGGTGGTAGCCGCAGCAGGCAGCCGCAGCAGCAGTAGGCAGCAGGTAACAACATCTGCGGCAAAGCGGCCATGCACTGCCTGGCCACAGCTGGCAAGGAGGCCGCCCAGGCGTGCTGGCCTCAGCTCCCTTGAAGGCAGCAGGCATCCTGCTGGCCGCGAAGCCCTAGGGCGGTAGATGCAGCGGCCCAGACAACAATCCCTGTGTGCGCTGGTGCACCTACGACTCCCAGGGTGGCCTCCCTGCCTGCCTGCCTGACCACCTGCCTGACCACCTGACTAACCACCTGCCTGACCACCTGCCTAACTGACCACCTGCCTGCCTGCCAGCCTGACCACATGCCTGACCACCTGCCTGGCCACCTGCCTGACTGCCCTCCCGGTCTCACCATTGTGAGGTGGGCATGGTATCTTGCAGCTTGGCCACGGTGCTGCCACTGCACAGCGTGTTCTGTACCCTGCACCAGGGCACCGCACAGGGGCACCCTGTGTAGTGGAGCATGCGTGCAAGCTCAAAAACAGAAAGGAGGTCAGGCAGGCTGTAGCTGCTAGGAGTTACATGAAATTTGCAAGACATGACTCAAGCGGATGAGTATATGCAACCATTGGGTGGGTACCATGTGATAATGATGACACTGGCACTTCTGGTGGAGGGGGAGGGGGGCTCTGGGGGGAGGGGGAGGTGGGCTCTGGGGGAGGGGGAGGTGGGCTCTGGGGGAGGGGGAGGTGGGGGAGGGGGGGGAGGGGGAGGGGGGCTCTGGGGGAAGGGGAGGTGGGGTCAGGGGGGGAGGGTGAAGGTGGGGCTGCAAACCTAGGTTAGGGTAGCCCTGTGCTGAGCCACCAGCAGGGCTGCTGCTGTGGGGCCTGTGAGGCGTGGCTGGTGATGGTGGGTTGCTCACCATGATACGTACATGATGGAGGGGTCCGTGGTAGAGGTGCCGTCCCCAAACATCAGCATGGCCCCTGCTGATGGCAGCGGCAGCAGGTTGCCACCTGCACTGAGGGGGGGCACCTGCACAGCAGCAGCAGGGCCCACACGTGCCGAGCTAAGCTGCGCTGCACCTCACTCACCCTCATGCAACCGGCATGCCTACAGTGACCTGACATGGCTGCGGTGAGCTGTCGAGGCAGCATCACATGCCCAGCAGCTGTGCAGAGACCCAGCGCAATATCACTGTGGTGCTTGGGGGTTGGTGGGGAGAAGACGCTGAGAGGGTGACAGGCATCATGGAGCTGTGCTGCTGATATGTGTTGGGTGTGCCGGGCAGCTGCTGCTGCACTGGGCTGCACTGGGCGTCCGCTCACCAGCAGCGCGCTGGGGTCGTGCTCCATCTCCCCCTGGCTGACCTGCTGCTCCGTCACGCTCCACAGGAAGATGGTGTACCTGGAGCCACCAGCAGCACCAGCAGCAGCACCAGCTGTCCACTACACAACTTACCTTACCTTACCACACTTTTAGAGCTACGCCGTGTTTGTATTGATGTAGAAGGTGAGGCCCGACAGCGAGGTGATGCCTGACCCAGCCAATGCTACCCTGCTTGCCAGTGCACCCCGCACCTTACAAACCCCACCCCTCCCCCACCTCATCCCCACCCTCCAGCCCCTCCTCCACCCCATCCCCCAGGGGGCAGGCGACCCCACACCCTACAGCAGGCGGCCAGGGACGTGGAGCTGTCAGCCTGCCTAAGTGGCTCCCAGCCTCCCCAAGCGCTGAGGAGTAGCATCAGAGCAGCTACACTACGGCTAGAGCAGGCGGTACAGCCCTGATGGCGGTGGCGCCATGCTGCTCTACAGCCAGTAGCTCTGAGCAGTGCTGCAGGAGGCTGCCTGCTCCTCAGCTGCAGCACTCAGCTGCTTCACTGAGGCGCACAGCTCGAGGGGTGGCTGGGCCCTGGGCCCCTGCTGGGATTTGAACCGGTACCAACATGGTGAGCATGCAGGGTTGGTGAGGACTGACACCACCCCAGCAGGACTGACACAGCCCCTCCTGTGAGCTTAGGCTGTGCAGCAGTCACACGCCTTGGCAGCAGTCACCAGCATGCAATGGTTGCATGACAGTGCCCATGTGCCATGCAATGCTCCAGCCTTGCCATTGGAATAAAATGGTCCAGTGACCTGAAGGCTGCAAGCCACACAGCCAACTACATGCGACCACCACGCCTGAGCACCTCCTGGCAGCCCGTGCTGTAGCGGGCCTGTTGCCCCTGCTGCCCCGGCCTTGACCTGCTGCCCCGGCCTTGACCTGCTGCCGGCTGCCTTGCAAGCGGCAGGACCTGCTTGTCCCTGATGTGAGCAGCTGTACCGTCTCCAGCTCAGCACTGCATCGATCCATTGCTTGACACTACCGCCTCTGGTGCAACAGTGCCAGCAAAGGATGGCGCCCTTAGCAGAGGCGATGGCGATGTGAGGGCGAGGATGCTGTCACCAATGATGGTTTTGAACAGAGTGACAGCCGTGATGGTGCCTGCCTGCACTCACCCAACAGAGAACAGCCAAAGGCCAGACACCAGCAACGACGCGATGAGCGACACCCATGTTGAAAAGTTGGCGACCTCCAGGGTTGGGGTGTAGGCGTACAGGTCCAACTCAAACAGGTTGCTCTTCAGGGCCTGTGAGCCAGCCAGACATCACCACAACCATTGACCTGGTCCGTGGAGACGGAGTGATAGGCGCAACAGGCAGCAAGCTGTGAGCCACACACACATGGCTGCCACCTGCAGCCTGGGAGGGCCATGCTGCGTGTGGAGTCCATGCGGGGGCTACTATCGGCAGTTCCTGTTTCGACAGCCAAGGTGCCAGCCATGCAGCATGCATGACTGCATGACTGCCCCATGCCACATCTTTGCCTTGCTGCCCTGTGGCTCATCGTTGCCCCTGTTGTTGACCTTCTGCTGTCTGCCTCAAACAATACTGCTGGCACGGGCACAAGAGACCGAGGGATCAAGCATTGCCAACATGGAATGTGGCGAAGTGTGCTATTAGACAGTAACTAACAGTATTAACAGTGGTGCAAACGAACATCCTACAACCCGCCACATATCCTCTGCAACACCTGAACCCTACAGCTACATGCTACACCAAAATAAAGGATGAGTTGTAATCAGACACAGGCTGCGAGCGCATCATTGTAAAGGCTACTGACAGTGTGCCTAACCCCCATTTCAGCTCAGCCTGATGGTGTGTGTGCCTGTGCCAGAGCCCTAGCAGCTCAAAACCACACACATCCCCCTTGTGAGGGGTTCATTGTTTTGTTTTGTTTGGGTCGTACTTCTTGGTACGCTCAGTGGTCGACAGCACAGCGGCGAATGTCATTGTATCCTCTGGAATCATCGTATGCTGAGTGTGCCATTGCCTTTCAAAGCCGCAATGGGCACAGGCTCTGCACTAACTCGTACGTCCTCAACATCCAGGTGCCCCTGTGCCAATGCCTAGACTTACGTCGAAAGCCGTCTGCCGTCGCGTCAGCTTCTTCGCCGTCTTGCCCAGCTTGGCGAAGCTGAGACCTGGCATTTAGTCGATGTGGGTCCAACTTCTGCGTACAACGTATGTACGTAGGCACAGGAAGAAGCGGGTAGTACTGCTCGACAGGTTTGAGCTGGTGTGGAGCATACGCGGGAAACCAAGGGGTCGATGAGGCATGTCAATATCAGGCATGTTGGCGCATGTAGGCGCAAACAAGTGGCGCCTGACAAGTGATCTACTAAGACACTTTGGGCATTGCTGTAGCGCCTTGTTAAAGAACAGACCCATAGTTGCGGCCTTGACTCTAGGACGGCGCATGAGTCATGGTCCATGATTAGGGAGCGTCTGATGTACGTACATGTACGTACATATACCTGTTACATATGCGGGATGTAAGATGCTAGCGAGACCCGGGTTCGAGTTCTAGAGTAGAGGCATGTAACATAGATGAATTATGCATGGTCACAGAGCCGCCAATTAGTCGGCTCTGGCACCAATGCCGGAGTTGCAAGCATTACAGTCTAAAGGGGTTGGGCCCACACCTTCTAAGTGTCTAGGAAGCCCGGAATACTGTAAGATCTCATCATTAGTAAAAGGCAAACCAAACCTCACAGATCTTGCATGAAAAAAACACAAACCTATCATGTATCCTAGCTGAGTGTCTGGGCTGTTACACATGACAACTTCTCAACATTGGCCGCTGTTATCAACGCTAGGAACATGACTAGTGGCGGGACTTCACACCTTAGCAGCGACTAAGCCAGCAGGCTGCAGGCATCGTCAATTGCCCTTGCCTCAAGCTTTGCAACGGTCTTGTGTTGCTGTTGGTGGTGCCGTCCACAACCAGCCAAGACCAGCTAACACGGGTTCGCATCGAAACATGTCACACCGCGACACGACTGCTCCTATCTTCCTCGTCATCGGCTAGCAGCGGCGCGCTGTCGCTACCACTGCCGCCGCTTTCCAATATCGGAAGTCGGAGTCGAAAGTCAGCGCTGGGGTTGGAGGCGCGCGCTGCAAGGCCAAATAGCGAGCCCGAAAAGAGCAGCAGCATCGTGACCAGGCTCATGCTGACCCGCCACTTCTCCGCCGCCGCGTCAGGCGGCAGCCCGCTAGAAAGCTTGCTTTGCAACAGGCCCAGCAGCGGCGGGGAAGGCACATCACCCAGCAAGTGGATGAGCACGGTGATGAGGGATGCGCCCAGCGCTCGCAACGGCTGTGGGACACTCCACATCTGCACCACTGCCACCGGCGCCTGCACGACAACGAGGCAGGAGCACAGCAGGAGCACTTGCAACAGCGCCGTAACTCATCTCATCACCCGACCTCGCTCAGCCAACTGGAACACATCACACTCAATACCCAGGAACGCCCTTTTGACACAGTGTCGTAGCTGTTGGGCATGAGACAGCTGCAACCGGGGCTCTAATCCCACCTAGGACTCTTCATAACCGACCACAAGAGATGTTGCCCAACCCCTAGCATTCATCGTTAATCCTCATTATACCCACACCCTCCTTCCTCCCTCCACCCCCCACCCCTGCGCTGGCTCAACTCCTGAGGTCTTGGAAGGCCTGTGCTGTCCCCTGACCCTGTCTGCATTGAACAGTGTGATATGCGCAAGTGCAGTATGGCATGCATTGACGATGGTGATGCTCTGTGCAGTGTGGGCAGGCTAAGCAGCCACACCAGGCTGACAGGAATAACAGTGTAAACCCACCATCACCACCACCACCACCCATCATCATCAACAGTGTGGGCCTAGCAGCGACTTACCTGCAGTGAGAAGATAAGGAACTGGCCCACCCCAAACGCTGTCATGAAGGCGGGGAAGGAGTGCGTGGCTAGGAAGGCTGGCAGCAGCACCAGCAGGCCCAGCAGCACCGAGGCCATGCAGATGAGGTTTGCATGGCGCATGGTGCCGCCGCTCCAGTCCAGCAGCACCCCGCCAGCCACTGAGCCCAACACGCCTGCAGCAGGGCAGGACGGGGGGCAGCAGCAGCTGTGGTCGTGAGGACCAGGGTACCCTTCAGCCTAGCATGCCTGATTGGCGGGCTGTGGACCTGCATGTGGTGGGACAGGAGGGCAGCTGCCCCTTGCACGATGGGTGGTGGCGTTGGCATGGGTGAGGCTGATGTCAGGGTGGGTGGTGGGTAGGTAGTGAAGTCAGGGTGGGTCAGGTCAGGATGGGTAGGTAGGTAGGTAGCCAGGTCAGGTCAAGTCGGGGGCGGCCTGAGAGGGAAGGCAGCAGGGGCAGGGGGTGGGCGGCAGTAGGTGTGGAGCAGCAGGTCTGTGGCCCAGTGGCCGCTGACCTGTGATGACGGTGACCCCGCCAAACACCAGGTCGGCCTGCTCCCCCTGACCCTCGGGGAAGAACAGGGCTCGCCCAGCCTGGGGGCCCCTGTAGCCAGGGGGGGCACACACCACGCCACCGCTCAGCAGCAGCGCTCACGGTCACTGCACCTGCTGCTAGTAACAGCGGACACATGAGTGACAACATGAGCGGCAGCAGCAGCACCAGCAGCAGCAGCAGCAGTAACATGGGGAGGCTGCTTGCACTGGATGCCTTGGCTTGAAGGGCCTGGACACCCTCCCATTCCCCCCCACACCCCCCAACCCCCCTACCCTGGCCTTTTGACCCCTGATCGTCAGCTACGTCAGGGCAGGACCCACCAATAGGCATACACGCCCATCACCGCCACATACAGGGTGTAGCCCGCAGCCAGCAGCAGCCACACGGGCTGGCTGCCCACCATCTGCACGTCCCGCAAGAAGCTGCGCACGTGATGCAGCCACCGCCGCCCCACCGCATTCCCCACTGCCTTCCCCTCCCCCCACCCTGCCCCGCCCTGCACCCCAACGCCTTGCTGCTCCCTTGCCCCACCCACGCCCCCCGCCTGCCCCCCCAACCCCTCCCCGTCATCTCCCCTGCCTGCTGCTGCTGCTGCTGCTGCCTGGCTGTCCTCTAGCGCTCCATGACCCAGCTTGCCAGGCTGAGCCGGGCCAGGCAGGTCCTGAGTGCCTTGCAGGTGCAGGGGCTGGGCCGTAAGGGCGAAGGCGACAAAGGGCAGCATGGCCAGGCCCTCCAGGAGGAAGGTGGACCGCCAGCCCAGCGCAGGGGCTAGCAGCCCGCCGGCTATGTAGCCAAGAGCAAAGCCCACCGGGATGCAGAGGTAGAAGGCGGCAAACCAGCGGGCCTTCAACAGGGGAGGGGCGCGGTCGTCTGGAGGGCAGATGGCCAGGGGCAGGGGGGAGGCATGGGTGGAGGGGGGGCAGGGGGCAGGGGGCAGGGGAGGCGGGGGGGTGGGCAGGGGCAGGGGCAGGGTGGGCAGGGGCAGGCATACGAGGAACAGCACGAAGGACGAAGGAATGCTGGGCGTTGGCCTGCTGTACATGGCCTCGCCAACTATCTGCGTAAGCCTCAAGCAAATCCCAGAACACATTCCAGTGGCTGGCTAGGTTTGAACCTGCGACCTCATCGTCCGGAGCTATCACAACAACTCACCCGCCCATGGGGTTCAAGGGGGACTGGCCCCTGGCCTTGTGGGATGACAGGCCTATGCTTGCTCTGGGGGGAGCAGGAGGTAGGACCCAGGCCTAAGGGGTAGGGGTTCACAGATAAATGCCTAAGTTGAGCCACCACGTTTCTCGTGTTATCTTGATTCTTCGCGCATCGCGTTCTTAGGTGCTTACTAGGGTGGTTGTCGGGCCGCGTCATGTTTGCGCGTTGTGGGAGGAGAGATCTCAACACTGCCGGGACCGCCGGTTTTAACCTCATCCGGAGGCCCGGCCGCGACTACCAGGAGCGTTTCAGGAAGCTTACTCAACGCTCCTAGATACCTTGGTGGGTAACAAAGATGGTGCAGTCGGTGCGCTGTGTCAAATGTGCGGCTGTCCGGCGGTAGCGCTTGCCATGTTGGGCTGTCCGGCGGTAGCGCTTGCCATGTTCGCATGTAACAAAAAATGGCTTTCCCACTTGCAGAGCTCAGGCCCCGGCCCTTGCTCAGATGATCACCGCTTCTTCCACACGCGCTAGGAGGTCTACTAAAGCTTCTAACGGGGCACGCCACAGGGCTAGCATGCTTGCAGCCGCCGCTCGGGCCCTCTTCATGTACAAGAGGGGGGCTGCGCGCCCTTCTGTGCGTGCTGTGGCAAAACAGCATGGCGTCCCCCGCTCCACCCTCAACGACTTAGTCAACATGGGGGGTAGGGTTGCTACAAGGGGGAGACCGACAGCTTTGACTGAGGCAGAGGAGATGCAGCTGGTCAGCATTGTCAAGGGGCCCCTAGCGCAGGGTAGGGGGTAGGGGCCAGATTGGACCTCCTTGGAGCAGTGCAGTGGGCCTGCGAGGTCCGTGTGAGCAAGGGCCTGCCACACTTCGTCCCTAATGCAAGCCCAAGCAGCAAATGAAGCCATTGAATTAATCTAGTTTGAAACCCTACTAAACGAAGCCATTGAAGCATGCGTTTGCCAAGACGAGCCTTTACCCCCGCAACAAGGAGCAGCTGCTGGCAACTGCTAAAGCCTCCATCCAAGCTGGCAAGAGCATGGCGACACTAGCACCATGGAAGTGCCTAAGTGTGACCAACGATATGTTGGATGCAGCTGTTAGTTGCTCAATGGAGGAGCAACCTCCGTTGTATCTCCGGGCAGTGGACCAGTAATACAACAGGCAGGAGCTCGAAGAGCAGGTTTCCATGAGGGCAGCTAAGTAAGGCGGAGGGGCTCACGTGTAGGGGGGGGGGCACATCGTGATGCTTCAACTTTCGACTCACAACACAGCTTTTATGTTGATTTTTGGTGCCAACAGGGCCTCAATCTCATAGTGATGACATGCCTGAAGTGGGGATAGCAAGTGTCTGTGAGAGTTGGCTGTGAAGGGGCTGGCTCAACTTAGGTTACTTTAGTTTGAGAACCCATATTTTTGGGTGAAACAACATGGGCACTGACGGGTTGTAGACTCAAAGCTCTACACGTTGGTATGAGTTGCTTGCCAAGCAGCCAACCCGTTGTGAGGCTACACTGTTTTCTGGAACCAAGTGGCTCAACTTAGGCATTTATCTGTGTAGGGGTAGGGGTAAGGGGGGCGCTGTGGGTGGTGCTGAGATCTGGAGCTGGGTGGTGGCGGAGGGTGGAGGCTGGGGGGAGGGGGAGAGGAGGGGAGGGCAAGGTGTGTGGGGAGGGGTAGGGGTAGGGGAGGGCAAACCAGAGGCTTAGGCAGAAGCAAGGAAGGTGCTAGTGGTAACAGAAAGGGTGCCGGTAGTAACAGAGATAGGTGGAGGGTGGTCAGGGGCCAGGGGAGGGAGGGGGGGGCAAGGCAGGTGCTGGGAGCGATACAGGAGCCCAGCAGGAGTAGGGGAGCCCAGCAGGTTCAGGTGATGTGGGCGGGCAGGTCACGAGTTAGATACCAGTGTCTGCGGTCCACGTCTCTCAGTGGGAGAGTAGGGCAGCAGGGGTAGGAGGGGAGAGGGCGGGGCAGCAGGGGCAGGTACACTGGAACGGCTGCGGGAGGGGCGAGGGGCTGGGGACCTCACCAATGAAGGGCGCAGCCAAGGCAACGAAGGACGCCTCCCCCACGCCCACGAACGCGCGGCAGGTGATGAACAGGCCAAAGTTCGGCGCCGCGCTTGCTAGCATGCATGCAGCAGACCACACCGCCATGCCTATCCCCATCAGCCTGAACGCGCTGTACTGCTTGCACACCTGCAATCAGGGTGACACGAGGAGCAGGGGCAGGGGCCTTGCCAGGGCCAGGGGCAGTAGCTGAGCAGAGCTGCTCTGGAAGCCCCCACATGATGAGCCCACATGCGATGCAACCCCCACCCCAACCCCAACCCCAACAGGATGGTGTGAAGGGCCGCCCCCGCCCCCGCCCCCGCCCCCGGCCCCCGGCTACACCAGGTGCCACTTTGCCAGGCTGGCTGCTCTTGCTCCTGCCTCTGCTGCTGCCCCTGCTGCCCACCTCGGCAAATATGGGTGCGCTAATGAGCAGGCCGACCATGAAGGCCGCAGGCAGCAGGCCATCCTGGAAGTAGGTGAGCCCAAACTCCCCCTGCAGCCGCCCACCCCCACAGTGCCCGCAGCCCCTGAGGCAACATGCAGAGTCTGGGCCGTGGTCCACTGGACATGGCATAGCTCGCCCAACAGCAAGCTAGCACAGCCAACCCATAGCATGGGCAGTGCTCTGTCAGTTATGCTGCTCATGTCATGCATCACTGCTGCTGCTGCTGCTGCTGCTGCTGCTTCCCGCCCGTCGTGCAAGACCTCTGTGACAGCACTCCATCGTGCTGCAAGCATGTTGTTGCCCTGCCCGGCCTAGCCAGCCACATGCCTCCTGACAGCTGGCAGCTGTGCCTATGCCTGCCATCTCCTATTCCTCTGACTAGCTATAGCTGGATGGAAGCAGGAACGGCTGCAGGAGGTGAGCTGTTGGGAACGCACCTGGATCCCGCTTCCCGGCGAGGTATCTGTGCGTGGGCTGCCGTTGACGCCGTTGCTCGCGATGAGGCCTGCACACGTGGCACAGGCGTAAGGCTCAAGGGTCGTCCACGAGGAGTCGAACCCTAGCTCGCGCGCAGCACCTCGCGCTGGGCGGTCTGCAGGGCATCGCTAGCTTCCGCGGGTCACCTCGATCCATGTAGACGAACAGATTGGTCGCACAGAATATGGCCAGGAGCCGGAGAGGGGTGTACCATCGCGGCAAGGGATAGGCGGTCATCACGGCCGGAAATGCCCGTTTCAACGGCGCCCTCTGGTGCTGCATGGGCAAAGTGTTGAGCCAGGAAGGGTAGGCAGGGAGGGGCACCCGTAGCAAACAAGGTGTGCCGGGGCATACATCTAAGATACGTCAGATCAGTAAGAGTAGCAGCAGCTTCCTAACATGTGCGCAGTTTCTGATTTTGTGACCTGAAGTGAGTATGTAAGTATGTAAGTAAGTAAGTGAGGTAGGCGTTCCCAACTCCTGAACCCTACAGCCCTCATGCTACACCAAAATAAAGCGTGAGTTGGATCGTACCGCATCTAGGCTAGGCTAAAGGCTACTGACAGTGTGCCTATTGCCCACTTCGACAGGTTTGGGCTGGTCTGGAGCAGACGCGGGAAACCGAGGTGTAGATTAGGACTTCAACGGTAAAAACTTGCAGCCATTGTGTGGTGATATAGCTGCGTGCCTTGTATACCTGACCAGCGCGACCGGCCTCTTCAGGTGTCGAGACTCAGAGGTTCAGCTGATGACAAATCTGGCACGGAAGCGCGGTGTGGGTATGCAATTCGTACTCACTCGTAAAACCACACCCATCTTGGACGGACCGCGTTTAGAATCACAAGGACAGAGAGTGCCGCAGGAGTTCAAAGCATCAGCCAGTACATTATGACTGCACGCTTCGCGGAGGATGCGGATGCGTTGCCGGCCCGAGACGAGTGCCGTGAGTGGGCCGTGCCATTAGTGGGACTGGGGTGGCTCTAGCAGCGCTAAAGCAATGCGCATCTTCTCTCGCAGACAACTGCGGTGCCACGGCAGGACTCATGCGCTGCTCGCGTTGCCACTCCGCGCACTTCTGCTCGCTGGCCTGCCACAAGGTCCGCCGCACGCTGCGCGACCGATGCCCCAGCACCCCCTGCTGCACTCAGCGCAGAACCATGGCACTCCCAGGACCTCGAGCAACAGCTGGTTGCGCTTCTGGAGCCCAAAAGCAGCCGCGGCAGCACCAGTGCAAGCTGTACATATTTGTGCTGAAAGCTGGCCCCTGTTGCTGCTGCTGCTGCTGCTGCTGCTGTTGCTCCTCCTGCTGCTGCTGCTGCTGCTGCTGTCTACCCCCAGAGCTACTGGCCAGTGCACCGGCAACACTGCCGCAAGAACGAGTTTGCTGACGCTGTAGAAGCTCAGGAACCTCGCTTTGCCGCCTTCATGCGCAAACACAACAAGCTTGCAGTGCTGCGGGTGAGGCCTAGGTGGGGCAGCAGCAGATGAGGCAACCCAGGGCAGGCGGGCCATGCAGCTGCATGCTCGCAATCTGGAATCCACCCTCCCAATCACAGCCTCATGCAGCCGCCATGTTCAGCCCCATGCAGCTCCCCATGCAGCCCCCCATGCAGCCCATGCAGCCCATGCAGACTTGTGACAAACACCCCCTCTATCATGAAAATAAACCTCCATGTGCTCCATGTGTGTTCACCAAGCCTGCCTGGCCCTGGTGGGGGGTGGGGTGCTGCATGCCTGACAGCTGCATGTCTTGCTTGCCCCCGGCCTCACTCTCCAATTGTTAGGTGAGCAGGGAGTCAGCCATGGGGCTGCCCCACCCTCCTGTTTCAGCCTATTGCCAAACGCCACCACAAGCACAAGCAGAGCAGAGCAGACCTGAAGCAGAGCTGGTCCCTGCCTGTCTGCCCTGGCAGGGGGGGACGCACCCCCTGCCCCCTGCCCCCTGCCCCTCCTGCCCACTTTCCCCTTGTCCAAAGGCCAGGCAGGCAGGCAAGCTGCCCACCCCTGCGGCCCAGCGCTTGCCCCCGGCGCCCTGCCCCCAGCCCCCTGAACCCTGCCCTGCCTTGCTTAGGACGAGGAGGTCGAGCGTCTAGAGCGGTGCGGTCAGGCTGTGTGCGCCAGGCGCAGCCGCCAGGAGGAGATGGACACCATGTACGGCTGCATGGAGCCCAAGCCTCAAGGTGCGGGAACAGGGGCAGAGAGGGCAGGGGCAGGGGCAGAGAGGGAAGGGGCAGGGACGGCAGGGGCAAGGACAGCAGGGGCAGGGATGGCAGGGGCAAAAGCAGAGGCACTACTTGTAAACCCTGGCAGCACACAGGCAATCCAGGCTGCCAGCCTCTCAATCTAAGCGGGGGTGTCTGGCTGTGACTGTAACAGAGGCCCCCTCAAAGTGTCAGCCAGGGACATGACTGGCCTTCATATTGCGGTACAAGTGTGAACATCACTGACTCTTGTCAGGGGTGCAGCTGAGAAGCCTTGCCGTGAGGGCTCTGCAACCCCGGCGCTGTGATGACTGCGAAATGATGCCGCCTGCCTGGCTGCAGCCCCCGCCTACTCCCACCAGGAGCTGCTGGCGGTGGAGGCGGCTCGCCAGCAGCAACAGGCCCAGGTCAGTGGGGGCAGGGCAGCAGCAGCAGCAGCAGCAGCAGCAGCAGCAGCAGCAGCAGCAGCAGCTAGAGGTGCAGTAGTGGCGTCAGAAGCTGCTGCCTGCACCCCCTGACTGCCTGCCTGCCTGCCTGCCTGCCCCGCAGGTGGCCCTGCTCACCGACCAGGAGCGCGCCTGGATGGCCCTGCCGCCCCTGCCGCCTGGGCTGGGGCTGCAGCCCAGCAGCAGCCTGCGCTGGAGCCAGGACCTGACCCGGGTGGAGGTCACGGTGCGGCTGCCGCCACGCCTCCCCACACGCAAGGTCAGGCTCCGGGGCACCCTGGCTGGCCCAGCCTTGCCCCTGGCTAGTCAGGCAGACCCTGGCCTGGCCTCTCCTGGTCAGGGCTGGCTGGCAGTGCAGGAGGCAGGGCAGCCGGGTAGCGAGGGGTGACCCCTCCACCCCCTGTTCACTGGACCCCCTGTGGGCCCATTAGTTCCATACCCTACTGTTTGCACGGGTGCCCCTCAGTAGGCGGGGTGGCCGGGTGGCTCAGGGCAGCCAGGCTAGTGAGGCAGACCCCGGCCTGCTGTAGGGGTGCAATGGTTCTGGCTGTGTCAGTGTGAGAGCCTAGCCCTGAGAGCGGGAACTCTCCAGGTGGATGCTGTACCTCAAGAAATCTGTAGAGTGAGGTGCTTGAGTGGGTCAGGGTTAGAATAACAACAAAAGCAGCAGGAACACCACCTAACCCTGACCCTAACCCTAACCCTAACCCTGTAGGTTGAGGTGCTTGAGTGGTGGCGGCACTGCCACTGCCACAGGACTGACTCAAGGCAGGGCTGGCTGCCTGGCACTGCTGGCGCTGCGCCCGGGGCTGAGCCTGGGGTCCAGGGCTGGGGCCAGACCTTCCCTCCGCTGCCTGGGTTCCGTGCAGGTGTCGGTGCAGCTGGCTGCAGCCAGCCTTCATATCATGTTTGGATCAAAGCTGTACCGGGGAGGGCTGCTATGCCACTGGGTGGACCCCCAGGGCTGCACCTGGTTTGCAGGTCAGGGCTACCCCACCCCACCCCACCCCACCCCACCCCACCCCACCCCACCCCACCCCACCCCACCCCACCCCACCCCACCCCACCCCACCCCACCCCACCCCACCCCACCCCACCCCACCCCACCCCACCCCACCCCACCCCACCCCACCCCACCCCACCCCACCCCACCCCACCCCACCCCACCCCACCCCACCCCACCCCACCCCACCCCACCCCACCCCACCCTGCCTGGCTCCTCGTGCAGAGGGAGGGTTGCTGCACATCTCCCTCTTAAAGCGCTGCCGGCGTGGTCGCTACTGGGCCCTGGACGAGGTGCCCGCCCCCACACACCCTGTCCTCCTCACCACATCCTCAAGAGGGGCTGTGCAGGGCCAGGAGCAAACCCTCACCCCACTGCTGCTGGAGGCAGGCTTGGGACAAAAGCCTGGGCTGCAGGGGCAGCAGCAAAACGACCATGACCTCCATGGGCAGGAGGTTCATCAGCAGCAACACCACCTTCAGAAGCAGGAGGTGGAGGAGCAGCAGCAGCAGCAGCAGTGTGTGGCGCATGGTGGGCAGGACAGGTGTGGGCATGGTGAGGCTGCAGCGCAGCCTGGGACCCGGAGTCAGTCAGGTGCAGTCAGTGCGAAGAAGGCTGCTGGTGTAGACATGGAGGATGAGGAGGCGCAGGATGTACGGAGGAGGCAGCAGGACCAGAGGCGGCTACCCAGCTCACTGCTCAAAACAGCCAGCTGTGCGCCTGATGCTTGCCATGACCAGCAGCAGCAGCAGCAGCAGCAGCAGGAGGGAGAGGAGGGGGAGGAGCAGCAACTCCAGGGGGCTGGCACCAGGGGGAATGCAGTGGGATCCCAGCATGAGTTGGAAGAGCAGCAGCAGCAGCATGAGTGGAGGAGAGGGCGAGATCGGGGAGATGGGCAGCAGGGCGGCATGGCGTGGCCGCTGCCGCATGCTATGCAGGAGGTTGGCAGCAGGGGCAGTGTGACGCAGGGCGGCGTGCACCAGGGGCCGCGCAGCCTAAGGGTTGGCACCGCAGCTGACACCTACTGGTGCTGCTTGTTCAGGGACGACCCTGCTCAGCTGCCACCCACCCCTCCTACTACATACTACCTGCTGCCAGTGGACTCAGACGACGTCTGATGCTGCAGGGATGATTCTGCAGGAGGAAAGTGGGAGATGGGGCTGCTGTTTGCAAGGGGTGCCTGACCCTGCCAATTGAGCATGGGAGGTGGGGCTACTGTATGCCAGAGCTGCTCATCCTCTGCAGGCTCTAAGCCGAGTCCCTTCCAGGCCTCCAGCTGAGACCTCTGACCTCTGTCCAGAAAAGTGCCTAACCCTGCAGGATTGAAAGCCGCACTGACCTTGGTATCATATCATGACAGAGCAAGTTTAAACCTACTACAGCCAGGGACTGGCACCAGGGACCAGCATCGGGGATGA
The DNA here is from genome assembly GCA_030144725.1 of Haematococcus lacustris. Lineage (NCBI taxonomy): Eukaryota > Viridiplantae > Chlorophyta > Chlorophyceae > Chlamydomonadales > Haematococcaceae > Haematococcus > Haematococcus lacustris. The sequence goes on from JASKMD010000012.1 coordinate 9,428,987, forward strand.
GGGGCACTCTTGCTGTGGGTGGGCTGCTGTAGGGCCCCAGCTCCCCATTTTGTGACTAGCCTGGACACTCTCACGTCAGGACTGGGCCCCTGCAGGAATGTCAAGACCTGGGGCTGAAGAGTATGCAAGTCAAAGTTGCCAACGAAGAGTAGCTGCGCTGCATGATGTGAGAGTGCAATAGTGGTGGCAACATGCATCATGTGACATGTGCTAGGCAACTGGTGCTCTGTTGACAAAGACTGGTCGGTAGGGAAAGGGAGCAGAGGGAGCAGAGTGGAGTGGGGTATGCTCGGGGCGCTCATTCACAATGTTTTCATACCGGTCAACTGATTTGACTGTCAACTTGTCGACAATAAGCTGGTTTGACTAGTTTGACTGTGTAAAAGTGCTACGGCGGCACGGCTTGGTTTATGAGCATCTAGCACACAACCAATGGCTACACCTACATGGTAATACAATACACCTACATCATAGTACTTGTGGTAGTAAGCAGCATGCACCGCATTCACACGTTATCATATCCCCACGCTTTGACACGTTGCCTGAATGGCTCTGGCAGCAGGGCGAGAGCACAGACTGACGCCCTGCCTGGCCTTGGTGTCACGTGACAGACACTGCACAGTCAAGCACGCAAGGTTTAGCTCATGGTTGCGACAGCTCTAGGGCCGTACATCAATAGCTCGGCAGTCCTGCCGCACCCCTGTTACCGCAGATCATGTCGCTGACAAGTTGTGCTCTCAAGTGGTAGTCATGTAGGCTAGGGCGCGACCATATCATTTTTGATCATATTTCAGCATGGACATATCATCTGCCTTGTGGGCCGCCCATGGCAGATATGACAACGTGTGATCATGTCGCTGACAACGTGTGAACTCAAGTGGTAGTCATGTAGGCACACACACCAGTAGCATGAGGGCTGTTGGGGTCAGAAGTTCATGCTCATGCCTATGTGACTACGGCATTTGAACGTTTGCAGTCGTGTCTGCTGAACTCAAGATGTCTCAACCCATGAACGCAACGGAGCGCACGCTGCGCCAGTTGCAGAAGTTGCCCGCGAACCGCAGCTGCTTTGTTTGCAGCGCTTTGGTAAGGGTTGCAGCTATTGCATACATCTATACACACATCTACATCTACAACAATGATTGCGACCTCTCGCATCCTTGTCTGCAGGGCGCACAGTATGCGGTGCCAGCCTGCTCCATCTTCGTTTGCACTGATTGTAGTGGGAAATGGCAAGTCGCAGCAAAACGCTTCGCAGCGCCCAGCATCCTTCTGCAGCATGTTTCCTTCACCTTTTGCAACACAGCACAGAGCTTCGTTCACCTCTCCATCCTGGCATGAGCAGCAATCTGCCTCTATCAACCACCCCGTCCCCAGCCCATCAACCGCCTCCATCAATGACACAAAAATAGCTCGTGGTGATGTGCAGCATGAAGGCAGGGCTGCGAGTGAAGAGCATCTCCATGGGCAAGTTTTCGCCAGAGGAAGTGAAACAGCTGGAGGAGGGCGGCAATGAGGTAAGATTGTGAGGCCCACCTTCAGCATCCCTTGACTCCCCAGCAAGCGTCTTCCCTGCCAGCGCTGTCCCCTTTCAGCTGACATGGACAGTGTGCCCCTGGCAGGTGGCGGCAAGCAAGTACCTGGCCAAGTGGAAGGCAGAAGGCGATGCAAGGAGACCCAACAGCAAGTGAGGCCCTGCCCAACCGACCCTAGTGGCACCACATGCGGGGCTTGTGCCCTTGCATAGCGTGTGACCCTGTGTGACCATCTTCCGGGAAGGCGCCAGTTGGCAGCTTGTTTGGGTAGGACTCCCTTTTGGGAGGCAGGACCAGCAGCCAGGATACGACGCCGCCGCTTGTCCAGTACGGCATGTGTGGAGCAGTAGCATCCAACTGACGCTCCCAGGCCGCAGCACTGCTTGGACACAAGCAGCCAGTAATAAGCCCAAGCTACTGCCCCACAGCACTGCCTGCCTGTTGCCCGGTCAATCCACGAGCCCTGTGAGAGCCAGTGCTGCTTCTCTTGGCACTGCTGCCGCCACTGCCCTATCTGGGTCAATTTCAAATGATGGAAGCTGTGCCGCCTGCAGGAACCACATGGCTGTGGAGGCCTGGGTGCTGACAGTGCTGGTGGACAAGCGCTACTACTCTGAAAGCCCCGCATCGCCAGCCACCAGCAGCCCAGGCTCCCAGGGCCAGGTGGGGCCGCGCACAGCTTCACAGGGAGGATGGGGATCAGCGGGTGATGTAGACAAGAGCTCGAGATGCAGGGAGGGCAAGGGAGGGGTCAAGGGATGCAAGCCGCGCAGGGGTTGATAAGGCCACACAGCCCTCACCCTCACTTTGGGTGCACAAGGGGTTGTGACGGCACACGGCATCTGCTGGCAATCAACCAGTACCTTACCTCAGGTCCCCGTTGTTTTTCCTGGCTGTCGCACTAGTCACGCGGCACACAGCTTTGGCATCAAAGAGTGGGCGGTGCCTCATGCTGCGTGGGCAGCACCACATCCATCATCCAGCCACCGCCCCACCTGCTGAGCCCCATTTAAGCCTGCTGCTGCACCGCCTGGCCCATGTCACCTCTGCCGCCACCTCTGCCACCACCACTACCACCACTGCCCTGCCACCACCACCACTGCCCAGCCCCCACCTCTCCCTGCCATTTGGGTTAGGGTTAGGGTTAGGTTACGTGTCACCCTGCCACCACCACCTGCCACCACCTGGCTGCACAGGGGAACTCCCACATCCCAGTGCGCCCCATGTCAGAGCTGCTTGGCGCCTCCCAGGTCAAGCTGCAGGTGGGCCCCTGGTGATCCCTGCTGGCCGGCGCTGCCCACCCTCCACTGTCCACCCTCCACTGTACCTGGCATGGTGTGCTGCAGGCGCTGCCACCACTCAGCGCTGCAACCAGCGCGCTCGCCTTGTTGCTTGTGCCAAGCGGTAGCATGTCCTGCCATTCCTTGCCCCTTGCCATGCATGTGCCCATGCAGGTGGGGTCAACTGCCCAGGGCCAGGGCCAGAGCAAGACGGGTCCGCCCCCTTCAGGGTGAGTGGCAGTGCCAGGGTCTGCCTCCACAGGCTCCTCCACCTCCACTTCTCCCCTAGCTCCCCTAGTGGGAAGTGCTATGGCCTTGACCCGAGCAGGAGGCCGACCCACCTGCACAAAGTCCTGGTCAGCCCCCTCCACTAACAATGCGTGCGCGGCTCTGTGCCACGACCTGAGACCCGCAGCTTGCCGTAGTGAGGACCACTGCGTCACATGGACATCCATAGCATTCATGGGCGACCAACAGCAGCCAGCCATGTGCCAGAAATCCAATGTCTTGGTAGCCAACGGGATGGTGGTGGTGGTGGTGGTGGTGATGGTGGTGGTGATGATCACCCTTGGCTGCAGGCCTGCCCCCGCATTCGACCCTTTTGGCCAGGACGCCGCACCCTTCTTGACCCCCAGCCCAGCCCCAGCCCAAGCCGCGGCCGCCCGGCCGCCCATGGCATCCACTGCAACTACCTTTGACCCTTTTGCCGACATGACCCCACCTCCCCTTCAGCCTCCTGCTGTGCCGACCGCTGCAAGGAGCTTACCACCTCAGCCTGCCACCAGTGCCCTGGGCTCCCCAGCCACAGGCTCCTTGCCTGCTCCTGCCTCATCAGGCCCCAACCCCAACCCAGCTGTGTTTGACCCCTTCAGCACCCTGCCAACCCACCCTGCCCCTCACCCAGCCGCACCCCGACCGCCTGGCCCGCAAGGACCAAGCAGCAACGGCCTGGACATGTTTGGTCTCAGCAGCGCTTTTGGCCCCCTACCCCCCCCTTTCCCTGCACCCAGCGCCCTCCCTGTCGCCCAGCTGCCCCCAACTGCCCCAGTAGCAGCAGCAGCAGCAGCAGCGGTGACAGCGGGCCCTCCGCCAGCTGCAGCTGTGCAGGGGTCAGCAGCAGCCATGGCCTCTGTGGGCAGTGCTGCTCTGTCTGGCGCCAGCACCACCTCAGAGTGGGGGGCCTTTGAGGGGGCGGGGGCACTCAGCTTGGCTGGCCTGGGCCTTCAGGACACAGGGGCAGCCAGCGGCGGCGCTCTGGGGGCCAGCGCCCCTGCTGAGGTCAAGTTAGGTAGCCAGGCGGGGCTGGGACCACCTGCTGGCGGCAGCGGCAGCAGCAGCAGCAACCTGGTGGCCCTGACTCAGCAACAGCAGCAGCAGCAGCAGGCGGCACTGTTAGGGCCAAGCTCCATGGACTGGGGTGCCTTCACAACAGACAGTGTTGACAGCAGTAGTGTCAGTCAGACCCCTGCCGCTGCCCCTGCCGCTGCCCCTGCCCCTACTCCCGCCCCTGCCCCTCCTGCTGCCCCTGCCCTCCCTGCTGCTCCTGCCCCTGCCAAGCCTGGGGCGCTCACTGTGAGGGAGGAGCTGCCCAGCGACCTGTTCTCCATCCCAGCCCTCAGCCCAGGCCCTGCAGCACCTCCGGGGCCTGGCCCTGCTGCCACCGCATCCCACCCAGCCGCACCTCCACACCACCACCCCTGGCAGCCGCCCCAGCAGCCTTGGCAGCAGCAGCAGCAGCAGCCACGGCACAGCACGGGGGCTTGGCCGCAGAGCATGGCACAGCCCCTGCCCAGCCAGGGCCCCATGCAGCTGTCCTCGAACTGGGGCAACCCACCGCAAGGCTTCCACCCCCCTCCCCCTCCCGCAGCCCCTCACCTTCATATTGCCTCCCAGCCACCTGCTGTAATAGCCACATACCCCGGCAGCACTCCCCAGCCCCCGCACCCATTCCTCCCGCACCAGCCCCTGCAGCAGGCAGCTGGGCTGGTGGGCAGCTGGGCCGCCGGTGCTGGCTGGGCTGGTGGGGTGGGAGGAGGGGTGCACGCCGGCACTGTGGCCCCGGGGCACCCACCCAGCTTCCACCCAGCTGCTGGGACGCCTGGTCCAGTGGCGGTAGCAGCCAACGGGGCTGCGCCGGCTGCCTGGTCCCTGGGCCCAGCTGCTGGCTTTCCAGGGGGCTTGGCTCAGGGGCTGCACCCTGCCCATGGCCCAGCCCTCAATGTGGGCAGAGCAACGCATGGGGCCGGCTCTGATGCTGCCTCCAGCTTTGGCCTATTCCAAGCCGCCTCACCACCACAGCTTGCCAAGCCGGTGCTGGGCAGCGGGCCAGCCGTCAGCGGGTCCTCCCCACCTGCCAGGTCAGGTGCAGCGCCAGCCGCCAGGAGCAGCCAGGACACATTTGCTGACCTGTTCACCTCGTCGGCCGGGCCCCCTGCAGCTGCTGGTTTTGCCGGGCAGTCAGGAAACCCGTTTGCCTGAGTGTGAGCTGTGACCTCAGTGGATTATCATGTCAGGGTAGTGTGGATTATCATGTCAGGGTAGTTGGCTCGGGCGCCATGAGCATAGCAGGCCCAGCAGCTCAGACAGCATCTGCGTCAACACACTGCACCCCCTGCCCTCCGTTGTCCTGCCTGCCCTGCCTGCTCTGCCTCCTATGAGCCCGACCAGCCTGTCATGGCTGCCACGGCTGCCCATGCTGGCCAGGGCCAGACTAGGGCAGCGTCAGGGCAGCCTGCAGTGGGCCACCCTCATGCAGCCGCCACATGGGGCAGATGGCTGGACCAGGCCACAGAGTAGAGACTAGCCATGCAGGGCGTCGGGGGAGCCCCCTCTTCAGCCCAAGGTCTTGACATTCCTGCAGGGCGCCAGTCCTGACGTGAGAGTGTCCAGGCTAAGCACCAAATAGGGAGCTGGGGCAAAGAGCTGGCCAGCCCAACCCAGACTTGCCCCCAGGATGATGAGATGATGCCTGATTTGGACATCCTCTTACAACGCAGGAGGTTTCCCTGGGCGTGTCAGAGCTATCGTCGGATATTGCCCCCCTCGCCGATCCCGCCTCGAATGTTGACCGATCAGGGGGATCGACGATTAGGGGGATCGACGGGGATTACTATGACACCGTATCAGGCTGTGACATGTGACATTTAGGCTGTGGGGACCCAGTGCCAGTGGGCTTCGTTGCCTTAGTAAGTGCCAGTGACACTGGTTATGATGGTTGGGTTACACCGCACGGGGTCAGCAACGACCCGAGATGCTGTTTGCCGGTCTCGCCCGTCTCAGCCCATCGGTCGCCCGGCAGCTTACGACCAGCTTCGACCGCCTTCGACCGCAATGGACCCTACTTCGACGACCGCATCGATTTTGCGACAATCGACCGGTTTCGGCAACCCGTGGGAATGTGTCCGACGATGCTGTTATGGCTTACGGCGCGTAAGGTCACTGTCATCCTCCTTCTGCAGTGAAAGCCTCAGTTAGGTCTCCCGGTTACACATGGCACGTTTTTGGGTAACTTGAAGAAGACGAAAAAGGGAAACATGTCCCAAGTGGGCCCCGTCTGTTCCGCGTAGCCCAGCTAGCCATCGCACAGTGGAAGCGGGCTCACAGCGGCGATTCCGGTGCCGGCCAGGCAGGTGAGCCAGCCTGCTTGGGCGCACGTCAACGTTAGGCACATTGCGTAGCTGTTAGCTCTGCGCACGCCAAGCTGGGCCACTCAGTGCAATCGCCGCACAGCCAAGCAGCGGTTGCGGCAGGCGGTTGTAAATGGCTTGCACGCTGCAGGTGCGCAATGTCCGAAAGGGCTAGCTCCGTTATTAGAGGCTGAACCACTGTCAGCGGGGTGCCAGTGTGCCCAGAAATAGACACGCCAGCACCCAGGACTGGACGGGGACGTCGTGACCAGTCTTCACCGCGCGCGAGAACCCGGACGCAGCGTACCATTAAGCAGAAGTCAGACGGGCAACAGTCTGACCACTGACACTGTAGGGACATGGACGGGCTGTAGTGCATGAGCAACAGAAGCAGCAGCAGGCTGTAGTGCACGAGCAGCAGTGCATGGGCAGCAGCAGCAACAGCAGCAGCAGGCTGTAGTGCACGAGCAGCAGCAACAGCAGGCTGTGGTGCACGAGCAGCAATGCATGGGCAGCAGCAGGCTATAGGTGTGTGGCAGTGCATGCTGCAAGTAGCAGCAGGCTGCAGGTGTGTCGTAGTGCATGAGTAGCAGCAGCAGGCTGCAGTGCATGAGCAGCAGTGCATGAGCAGCAGCAGCAGCAGGCTGACATGCATGTGCCGCAGTAGATAAGCACTAAGCACCAAAGCACCAAACAGCCTGAACAATGTATAGGAAAGCACCAATGCAACAGCCTGGACTCCACCCCCTCCCCTGCCCTCTGACCTGTTCACCAGCCTAGGGCTGCAGCACCAGCAGCAGCTGCCCCCTACCTTGCCCTCCGCCCTCCTTACTAGCCCAAGGCTGCAGCAGCCGCAGCAGCCACCTGCATTATCCTCTGCCCTGCCCAGTGCGTGAGCAGCAACAGGAGGCTGCGGTGCATGTGCTGTAGTGCATGAGCAGCAGCAGCAGGCTGCAGTGAATGTGTTGTAGTGCATGAGCAGCAGCAGCAGGCTGCAGTGCAGGAACAGCAACAGCAGCAGGCTGCAGGTAGCAGCACGCTGCAATGCATGTGCTACAGTGCATGAGCAGCAGCAGCAGGCTGCAGTGCAGGCTGCAGGTAGCAGCAGGCTGCAGTGCATGTGCTGCAGTGCATGAGCAGCAGCAGCAGCAGGCTGCAGTGCGCGAGCAGCAGCAGCAGGCTGCAGTGCGTGAGCAGCAGCAGCAGGCTGCAGTGCGTGAGGAGCAGCAGCAGGCTACACTGCAGGCTGCAGTGCATGAGCAGCAACAGCAGGCCGGAGTGCATGTGCTGCAGTGCATCATCAGGTAGCAGCATGCTGCGATTATGCAGCAGTGCATGTGTTGTAGTGCGTGAGCAGCAGCTACAGGCTGCAGTGCATGTGTTGTAGTGCATGAGCAGCAGCTGGCTGCAGTGCATGCGCAACAGCAAGAGTGTGCTGCAGTGCATGAGCAGTAGCAGGCTGCAATGAAGGCTGCAGGTAGCAGCAGGATGCTGTGCATGAGGAAAAGCAGCAACAGCAAGCCGGAGTGCATGTGCTGCAGAGCATCAGCAGCTGCAGTGCACGAGCAGGTAGCAACAGGCTACGAATGTGTTGCAGTGCAAGTGTGTTGCAGTGCATGAGCAGCAGCAGCAGGCTGCAGAGCAGGTAGCAGCAGGTTGTAGTGCATGTGTTGCAGTGCATGAGCAGCACCAGGCTTTATGTGTGGCAGTGTAGGCTGCAGATTGCATGTGTGTTGTAGTGCATGAGCAGCAGCAGGTTGTTTAAGTTGTAGGGCAGCTCTAGCAACCATGTTGAGTTTTCAATATGTGGTAGGCATCATGTTAGAGATGTAAGAACGACGTCATGCCTTCACATTAGTGACAAAGAACAACGAGAACGAGCAGTCTCCTTCTGCATCCTATAACTCCATTTATGGTAGTGCATGAGCAGCAGCACAATGCTTCGTCAATCAACAAGACCTGCCATCAACGAATCAAGCAAGCCTGAAGACCATGATGTAATTATAAATACAGTGGTGATCATTAGCCGTGTATCCTCTTCACAATTGATACCTACGCCCCTTGTATGGACAACACCACCACGCGGTGATGCGCTAAGGCCGCAAACGTGGTAGCCACCCGCTACATACCCCCTTTGCATGTATGCATCACGGCCATGCTTAGCAAGTGCAGGCCTGGCAGTGCTCCACACCCAATGTGTCACAGCTAGCTAGACTACGGATGGTACCTATAGTGGAGGCTCATCAGATCCAGCCACATGTTAGGGTGTGGTGCGCCACATGCCCCTTGTATGGACAACACCACCACGCGGTGATGCGCTAATGCTGCAAACGTGGTAGCCACCTGCTACATACTCCCTTTGCATGTATGCATCACGACCATGCTTAGCAAGTGCAGGCCTGGCAGTGATCCGCACCAAATCCAACCATATGGCACCACGCGGTATTACATCAATGCTGCAACTGGCACGGTCAAGGACGCTAGGTCTATTGTAGACCTTGATATTCGAGTTGCAATTGCCCATCACCGGGGATATTGTCTTACACAACCAATGTGGTGGCCATATGCGGCTATACAAGCAATGGCATGGTTGAGAAACCTCAAATTGCATGCCTTCAATTGCATGGAGCTACCAAGACCACCGCAGACCATGCCAGATCTATGCCTTGAAATGAGCTTGCATGCACACACACACACCGCACAAACACATACCGCACATGTTGCTGTCCTTGCACTGCTGGTCATGCATTACAGCCTGTTGCTGCTGCCGCTGCTCATGCACTGCAACACACCGGCAACCTGCACTGCTACACACCTACAGCCTGTTGTTGCTGCTGCCCATGCACTGCTGCTCATGCACTACAGCCTGCTGCTGTTGCTGCTCATGCACTGCAACACATGCACTGCAGCCTGCAGCTGCTGCTCATGCACTCCTGATGCTACCTGCAGCCTGCACTGCCACACACATACAGGCAGGGCAGGGCAGGGCAAGGTAGGGCGGGGCTGGGCAGGGAAGGGCAAGGCAGGGCAGGCAAGGGAGGGGCAACGCAAGGCTGGGGTGGGGTGGGGCAGGGCTGGGATGGGGTGGGGCAGGGCTGGGCAGGGCTGGGAGGGGCAACGCAAGGCTGGGAGGGGGTGGGGCAGGGATGGGATGGGGTGGGGCCAGGCTGGGATGGGGTGGGGCAGGACTGGGAGGGGGTGGGGCAGGGCTGGGCAGGGCTGGGAGGGGCAACACAAGGCTGGGAGGGGGTGGGGCAGGGCAGGGCAGGGCTGGGAGGGGCAACACAAGGCTGGGAGGGGGTGGGGCAGGGCTGGGAGGGGGTGGGGCAGGGCTGTGCAGGGAGGGGAGGGGCGACGCAAGGCTGGGAGGGGGTAGGGCAGGGCTAGGCAGGGAGGGGAGGGGCAATGCAAGGCTGGGAGGGGGTGGGGCCGGGCTGGGAAGGGAGGGAGGGGCAACGCAAGGCTGGGAGGGGGTGGGGCCGGGCTGGGAGGGGTGGGGCCGGGCTGGGAGGGGGTGGGGCAGGGCTGGGAGGGGGTGGGGCCAGGCTGGGAAGGGGTGGGGCAGGGCTGGGCTGGGGTGGGCTTGCTCTGCTCCTTTTGGATCAAGCATTCTCTCTTCAGCTCCTTAAGACGCTCTCTTCAGCTTCTCAAGCGACACACCTGCAGCCTGCTGCTACTTGCAGCATGCACTGCCACACACCTATAGCCTGCTGCTGCCCATGCATTGCTGCTCGTGCACCACAGCCTGCTGTTGCTGCTGCTCGTGCACTACAGCCTGCTGCTGCTGTTGCTGCTGCTGCCCATGCACTGCTGCTCGTGCACTACAGCCTGCTGCTGCTTCTGTTGCTCATGCGCTACAGCCCGTCCATGTCCCTGCAGTGTCAGTGGTCAGGCTGTTGCCCGTCTGACTTCTGCTTAATGGTACGCTGCGTCCGGGTTCTCGCGCGCGGTGGAGACTGGTCACGACGTCCCCGTCCAGTCCTGGGTGCTGGCGTGTCTATTTCTGGGCAAACTGGCACCCCGCTGACAGTGGTTCAGCCTCTAATAACGGAGCTAGCCATTTCGGACATTGCGCACCTGCAGCGTGCAAGCCATTTACAACCGCCTGCCGCAACCGCTGCTTGGCTGTGCGGCGATTGCACTGAGTGGCCCAGCTTGGCGTGCGCAGAGCTAACAGCTAATCAATGTGCCTAACGTTGACGTGCGCCCAAGCAGGCTGGCTCACCTGCCTGGCCGGCACCGGAATCGCCGCTGTGAGCCCGCTTCCACTGTGCGATGGCTAGCTGGGCTACGCGGAACAGACGGGGCCCACTTGGGACATGTTTCCCTTTTTCGTCTTCTTCAAGTTACCCAAAAACGTGCCATGTGTAACCGGGAGACCTAACTGAGGCTTTCACTGCAGAAGGAGGATGACAGTGACCTTACGCGCCGTAAGCCATAACAGCATCGTCGGACACATTCCCACGGGTTGCCGAAACCGGTCGATTGTCGCAAAATCGATGCGGTCGTCGAAGTAGGGTCCATTGCGGTCGAAGGCGGTCGAAGCTGGTCGTAAGCTGCCGGGCGACCGATGGGCTGAGACGGGCGAGACCGGCAAACAGCATCTCGGGTCGTTGCTGACCCCGTGCGGTGTAACCCAACCATCATAACCAGTGTCATTGGCACTTACTAAGGCAACGAAGCCCACTGGCACTGGGTCCCCACAGCCTAAATGTCACATGTCACAGCCTGATACGGTGTCATAGTAATCCCCGTCGATCCCCCTAATCGTCGATCCCCCTGATCGGTCAACATTCGAGGCGGGATCGGCGAGGGGGGCAATATCCGACGATAGCTCTGACACGCCCAGGGAAACCTCCTGCGTTGTAAGAGGATGTCCAAATCAGGCATCATCTCATCATCCTGGGGGCAAGTCTGGGTTGGGCTGGCCAGCTCTTTGCCCCAGCTCCCTATTTGGTGCTTAGCCTGGACACTCTCACGTCAGGACTGGCGCCCTGCAGGAATGTCAAGACCTTGGGCTGAAGAGGGGGCTCCCCCGACGCCCTGCATGGCTAGTCTCTACTCTGTGGCCTGGTCCAGCCATCTGCCCCATGTGGCGGCTGCATGAGGGTGGCCCACTGCAGGCTGCCCTGACGCTGCCCTAGTCTGGCCCTGGCCAGCATGGGCAGCCGTGGCAGCCATGACAGGCTGGTCGGGCTCATAGGAGGCAGAGCAGGCAGGGCAGGCAGGGCAACGGAGGGCAGGGGGTGCAGTGTGTTGACGCAGATGCTGTCTGAGCTGCTGGGCCTGCTATGCTCATGGCGCCCGAGCCAACTACCCTGACATGATAATCCACACTACCCTGACATGATAATCCACTGAGGTCACAGCTCACACTCAGGCAAACGGGTTTCCTGACTGCCCGGCAAAACCAGCAGCTGCAGGGGGCCCGGCCGACGAGGTGAACAGGTCAGCAAATGTGTCCTGGCTGCTCCTGGCGGCTGGCGCTGCACCTGACCTGGCAGGTGGGGAGGACCCGCTGACGGCTGGCCCGCTGCCCAGCACCGGCTTGGCAAGCTGTGGTGGTGAGGCGGCTTGGAATAGGCCAAAGCTGGAGGCAGCATCAGAGCCGGCCCCATGCGTTGCTCTGTGTAGCGTTCCGATTCTGCACTAAGCGGATCGGCGCTAGTGTCACTGCTGAAGTGTGATACAGGCAGGTTAAGTGGTGGGCTGTACTGCTGCCCACCATTCGGGTTCGATCCCCGGAGGCCGTTCTATGTCTTAGCCTGGTTGCGCTGCAGCAGTCTGACACCTGTAACTGCGGTTAGCGTTGCATGGCGTTCACACACTGAAAAGATTTAAGGCGCGTTCTTTCTGAACGCTACATTGGTTTCCGTATTCCGATACCTCAGTGACTGGCCGCACCATGACTGACACTACGCCGAATGGCGACACACCAGGCGCTGGCTCAGCCGGCGGTCCTGCAGGTTCCCAGGCCATATTGGCCCAGGCCCTATCTGATCGCGAGTTTGCCAGGTCCCTGAGGGCGGCTTTGTTCCCCGACGGTTTTCCTGCTGCAACTCCGCCGCGGAATGGGCAGGGCGATGGCCCAGTCCCTCCAGGCGATGAAGAAGACGAAGAGGAGGAGCAGGATGAGGAAGAAGAGGCTGACGACGTCTCTGAGGGCGAGATTGACCTTTCTTCCGCAGACCAGCTGGCCCAGTCGCTGCTGGACACGCAGGACCAGTTGAAGGAGGCTAAAACCGAGCTGGCCAAGATGAAATCTCGCCAAAAGCTGACAGATCGCACTCTGGCTGCGCTGGCTGAAAAGGTGGGTCTATTCCCTGGGTCCCCTCCCTCCATTCAGGACAGGCTGTTTAGTATGCGCACTCCGTCCCCGAGTCGGTCAGGTACACGCCCAGCGTGTATTCCTGGTACCTTTAACTCGATCGGTGGGAGAGGCGGCGCTCTGCACCACCTCTTTCCCCAGGTCCCTAGTCAGGCTCCAGCTGCTAAGTCTGTGCCTGGCCCTGATAAGTGGACAGACAATTGCACCAAGTCTCGCCGCAGGGCTTCTGCCTTCTGTGACGACTTAGAAGCACATTGCCTGCGCTTCAACCTGGACATTGCCTCTGTTTTCCCCGCATTCCTATCCGGGGCTGCACGCGATGCTTGGTTGCCATCCATTCGTGCTGCTCACTTCGCACAGACTCGCACTGCACCTACCTGGCCTTATCTGCGAATGTCCTTTCTTGAGTATACAGGAGACGACTTGCGTGATGATCAGACTGATGCCCAGAAACAGCTACTTGAAGGCAGCATTCGCATGTCGTCCCACCTCCTGCTCAATGAATATATCACTGCTTTCAGGAACAATCTGCTGACCGCTGGTGTCCAGTGCATGGATGAGAGTTTGCTTGTCTCCCTGTTTATCAAGGGACTGACATCTGAGCTGAAAAAGGCAGTCCTAAGGGATTCTGCTCCTTTTCCTGCCTTCACCCTGGCTCAGGCTATTGACTCTGCCAGGCAGGCTCAGCGTGCTGCTGAGATCCTTGCTGAAGCAGTCGGCTCCAAGCGGCATGTTGCTGCGGTGCAGGCCAAGCAGCTGGTGGATGGCCTGGACAAAGCAAGCAACCCTCGTCCTCCTAAGAGCACCCAGAGCGACCCACCTGCCAAACCCAGCTTCCGAGCCAGGGGCTTCAGGGCTGGCATGGCTGCTGGTCCTGCTGCTGGCTACCGTGTCATTATGAAGCAGAAGGCTGAGGAGGCTGCTGAGCAGTCCAACATGAAGCCTGGCCAGTATTGCCACCACTGCTATGATCCCCGCCATCTCAAGCCACTGTGTCCCTACAAGGAACTGCCAGCTCTTGAGGCCAGGAAGCTGTCTGGCTACCCTCGTCCTCCTGCTGATGCTAAGGCTGCAGGGAAGCGCTCCTCAGAGAACAATGACTCTGAGCCAAAGAAGGGCAGGATTGCATCTGCCAATGGGAAGTGAGGTGTTGCCCAGCCAGGACAGTGCCATGCCTGTGCTGCGGTACATGCTGATGAACCTGTCTTATGCACCTGTGCCACTGAAGTGACTGGGACTGAGCCCCAGCTGATGGTTGTTGATGGTGTTGCTGTGCATGCAATGAGCCAGCCTTTCCCTGATCCAACTGTTGATGGCCATGCGTTCTCTGAGCAGACTGCTGTGACAGCAGCTCAGAACTGTGGGTCCTGTTTCAGTGCTGCTGACCCTTGTGTGGGTCATATTCTCTCGTGTAAGACTGCCCTGTGTTGTCCCCGTGTATCTTCTCAAGTCATCTTGGGGGTCTCTGGTCAAGACGACAAGGTGAGGTTCCAGTTTGCTGGCACCATTGATACTCATGCCTGTCACATGTTAGCTGATAGTGGTGCTGATGCATCCCTCATCAGTGCTAGCTTTGTTCAGCTGCATAACATTCCAGTGTTTACTTATCCCATGTCACTCAGGTTTGATGTTGCCAACAACCAGCCTGTGATATGTGAGCATTATGTCAAAGTACAGCTGCGCATCAATAGCTTCTGCTGCATGTGCCTGTTGACTGTCATGCCTGACCTGGTTCATGCTTATGACGTGCTCCTGGGTGCTGACTGGTTGACTGTGCAGGGAGCCTTGGTCGACTACGTCGACAAGACTCTTACCCTGCGCACTCCCCAAGGTAATAAAACCTTGCACCCACACACAGGTGACCAGAGTGCTGCTGGCCAGTGTGCTGCCACAAGGCCACCTGGATCCACCCACTCACTGCCCCGCCCACCTGCTGCTGTCCTTGCTGCTGTGTCCAAGGCCAATCCAAAGGGTCTTGTGACAGCAAAGCAGGCAGCCAGATGGCTGCGTAAGGGTGGCTCAGCAATGGTGGCTATGGTGTCTCTGGAAGACCTTGCCTTACCAGTAGACGCTGTGTCCCATGCACAGAGGCAGCACCTGCAAGATTTGCTTGATGAATACTCTGATGTATTCCAACCTATCACCGGACTCCCGCCAGAGCGTGCAGTAGGGCACTCCATCCCCTTGCAGCCTGATGGCAAGCCTCCAGCTAGGCCCAGCTATAGGATGTCCAAACCTGAGCAAGATGAACTGCGTAAACAGATCACTGACTTGCTAGCTAAAGGCCTGATTGAGCCCAGCTCTTCACCCTATGCTGCACCTGTGCTGTTTGTCCAGAAAAAATCAGGTGAGCTGCGCATGTGTATTGATTACCGCCAGCTAAATAAGATTACAATTAGGGACCAGTATCCTTTGCCACGCATTGATGATCTGTTTGATCAGCTAGCAGGAAAAACTGTGTTCTCCTCCCTCGATCTGCAGGCTGGTTACCACCAGATCCGCATCCCGGCTGAGGATGTCCCTAAGACCGCGTTCAGGACTCCCATGGGACACTACCAATTCAAGGTACTGTGTTTTGGCCTGACAAATGCTCCTGCCACGTTCCAACGTGTAATGAATGAAGCATTTGCTGAGGTGATCAATGACTGTGCACTCGTGTACCTTGATGACATCCTAGTGATGTCCAAAGACAGTGAGGAGCACTTAGTCCACCTTAGGCGTGTGTTTGACTTACTGCGTAAAAATAAATTTTATGCTAAGCTATCTAAATGTGAATTTATGCAAAGAACACTGAAGTTCCTGGGCCACATTATTAGTGCTCATGGCATCTCTGTTGACCCGTGTAAAGTTACTGCAATCTCTGAATGGCCAGTACCTACTAGCCTCAAAACCCTGCAGTCTTTCCTGGGCGCTGCTAACTATGTACGTAAATTTGTACATAATTTTAGCACTATTGCTGCACCCCTCACTAACCTGACTGGCCCCAAAAAGGAGTCCTTTCCTTGGAAGGCATGGCCTCAGGCTGAGCTGGATGCCTTCAATGCTCTAAAGCAGGCCATTTCTAATGTGCCTATGCTCAAGCTTCCTGATCACAGCAAACCGTTTCAGGTGCACTGCGATGCGTCCCTTGAGGGCATCGGTGCAGTCCTGATGCAGGATGGCTACCCTTTGGCGTATTACTCCAGGAAATTGATTCCTGCTGAGATTAATTACACCACGGGCGAACAGGAACTGCTGGCATTGGTATCTGCTTGCCAACAGTGGCGATGCTACCTGGAAGGGGTACCATTCACACTGTACACAGATCACAAGCCGCTCATCTCTCTGCCTACTCAAACTATACTCTCACGCAGGCAGACTAGATGGATGGAATTCCTGGCCCGCTTCTCATATACCATTGAATATTTACCTGGTATATCTAATCCTGCTGACCCGTTGTCACGCATTCCAGCAGCCCCATTGCAGACGTGTAAGGGCTCTGGTGCAGATGATGTGCGTAGTATTCTAGTGACGACTAGAAGCCAGCGTCGTTCTCAGGAGGGGGAGGAAACTTGTGCTGAGGCGCAGAAAAACAGTGCTGGTGATGCCGCTGCGCCACCCACACAACCACCACCAAGCCATGGTGCTGGTGCTGCCGTCAGGCCACCCACTAAGCGTGTCACTTGGGCTGCTGATATACCAGCAGATGGAGAACCCAGTGCACCCAAACCACCAGGTCCTCTGTCAAACCTGCATGAGTGGTTGGTCAGAGCTTACGCTGCTGATTCCAACTTCACCAAACGTAGGAAGACAAAGAACTATTACCTGGATGAACATGGCTTATGGAGACATCAAAAGAGACGTACAGTCATTGTGCCCCGTGACAAACAGCTACGAGAGCATATCCTGCATGAGATGCATGATGCTAAGTATGCTGGCCACGTTGGGATCACTAAGACATTGGAACGTGTCATGCGTGTGTTCTGGTGGAAACACTTACGCACTGATGTGCGTCATTATGTAACAACATGTGATGCATGCCAGAGAAACAAGTCGGTTACAGCTAAGCCATGGGGGTTCCTTCATCCTCTGTCTATACCTGGATACCGCTGGGAAGTCATGCACATGGACTTCATAACCAAACTACCGTCCGGATCACATGGATATGACTCCATCTGTGTATTCGTTGACAGGCTCTCCAAAATGGTGCATCTAGTGCCATGTAAGGAAAGCATGGATGCTCCTGAGTTTGCACAACTCTTCATTGATAAGGTATTTGTCCATCATGGACTACCCTCTGAAGTTGTGAGTGATCGGGGCTCCCTATTCGTGAGCAAGTTCTGGCAAGCTGTATGCAAGCTAGTAGGCATGAAACATTCTCTTACCTCCAGCTATCACCCCCAGTCAAATGGGCAGGTTGAGCGGTACAACAAAGTGTTGGAGGAGATGCTCCGGCATTATATCTCTCCCACTCAACGAGATTGGCCTAAACACCTCTCGTTCGCCGAGTTTGCAATCAATAACTCATGGCAAGAAAGCATTAAGTCTACACCTTTCCTGATTAACTATGGACAGTCCCCAGTGACACCGGTGACCCATGAGTTACCTCGGTTGCCACCTCCCATGGCCCAGTTCTTCTCTGATGGCTGGGAAAAGGGTGTTCAAGAAGCCAGGAGATGTATGAAACTGGCACAAAGTCGGCAGTCAAATGATGCTAATCCACACAGGAAATCCGCGGACAGTATGTTCCAAGTGGGTGACCGTGTGCTGCTTAGTACCATGAACCTGCGTAACATGGTGGGCAAAGCCAGGAAGCTGCTGCCACGGTATGTGGGGCCTTTCAGGATCGAGGCTCATGTGGGTAGAGACGCTGTAAAGCTGACCCTGCCACAAGCCATGTCCAGGATTCATCCCGTCTTCCATGTGTCACTGTTAAGACCCTATGAGGGCAACTTTGGTCGTCTACCCCCCACTGAGCTGGGCTGGTTAGATGATTCCCCACAGTATGAAGTAGAGCGCATTGTGAATCACCGGCATGTGCGTGCAGGTAAAGCAAAGGAGTACCTCGTCAAGTGGAAGGGTTATGATGACTCTGACAACACCTGGGAGCCAGCCAGCAATCTAGCAAATGCCCCTGATTGCGTGAACTTGTATAAGGCTCAGAATGGCTTGCTGTGAATTAAATGTGGGACATGGGCTCCATGTGGTCAATGCTGGTTGCTTTGCTGCATGCTATGTGCCTTGGTGTGCTATGGGTCCAGTTGCTCATGTGAGCCTGGCTTGTCTTGTTCCCAGCGTCCACTGGCTCTGTGAGTCTGGGCTGAAGGGTCCATGGTGACCATAATCTCCAGTGAGCGACCTGCGTCCGGATGGGCAGGAGTTCCAAACTAGCGGTCATGTACTGCGAGTCCATGCCATGATGGCCTATGGGCGGAACGGCCATCCCATAGGAGGGGGAGGAATGTAGCGTTCCGATTCTGCACTAAGCGGATCGGCGCTAGTGTCACTGCTGAAGTGTGATACAGGCAGGTTAAGTGGTGGGCTGTACTGCTGCCCACCATTCGGGTTCGATCCCCGGAGGCCGTTCTATGTCTTAGCCTGGTTGCGCTGCAGCAGTCTGACACCTGTAACTGCGGTTAGCGTTGCATGGCGTTCACACACTGAAAAGATTTAAGGCGCGTTCTTTCTGAACGCTACACTCTGCCCACATTGAGGGCTGGGCCATGGGCAGGGTGCAGCCCCTGAGCCAAGCCCCCTGGAAAGCCAGCAGCTGGGCCCAGGGACCAGGCAGCCGGCGCAGCCCCGTTGGCTGCTACCGCCACTGGACCAGGCGTCCCAGCAGCTGGGTGGAAGCTGGGTGGGTGCCCCGGGGCCACAGTGCCGGCGT
This sequence comes from Haematococcus lacustris, assembly GCA_030144725.1. Taxonomy (NCBI): domain Eukaryota; kingdom Viridiplantae; phylum Chlorophyta; class Chlorophyceae; order Chlamydomonadales; family Haematococcaceae; genus Haematococcus; species Haematococcus lacustris. Next base: position 9,447,622 of record JASKMD010000012.1, read on the forward strand.
GCACCCCTCCTCCCACCCCACCAGCCCAGCCAGCACCGGCGGCCCAGCTGCCCACCAGCCCAGCTGCCTGCTGCAGGGGCTGGTGCGGGAGGAATGGGTGCGGGGGCTGGGGAGTGCTGCCGGGGTATGTGGCTATTACAGCAGGTGGCTGGGAGGCAATATGAAGGTGAGGGGCTGCGGGAGGGGGAGGGGGGTGGAAGCCTTGCGGTGGGTTGCCCCAGTTCGAGGACAGCTGCATGGGGCCCTGGCTGGGCAGGGGCTGTGCCATGCTCTGCGGCCAAGCCCCCGTGCTGTGCCGTGGCTGCTGCTGCTGCTGCTGCCAAGGCTGCTGGGGCGGCTGCCAGGGGTGGTGGTGTGGAGGTGCGGCTGGGTGGGATGCGGTGGCAGCAGGGCCAGGCCCCGGAGGTGCTGCAGGGCCTGGGCTGAGGGCTGGGATGGAGAACAGGTCGCTGGGCAGCTCCTCCCTCACAGTGAGCGCCCCCTGTCAGGGTAGTGTGGATTATCATGTCAGGGTAGTTGGCTCGGGCGCCATGAGCATAGCAGGCCCAGCAGCTCAGACAGCATCTGCGTCAACACACTGCACCCCCTGCCCTCCGTTGCCCTGCCTGCCCTGCCTGCTCTGCCTCCTATGAGCCCGACCAGCCTGTCATGGCTGCCACGGCTGCCCATGCTGGCCAGGGCCAGACTAGGGCAGCGTCAGGGCAGCCTGCAGTGGGCCACCCTCATGCAGCCGCCACATGGGGCAGATGGCTGGACCAGGCCACAGAGTAGAGACTAGCCATGCAGGGCGTCGGGGGAGCCCCCTCTTCAGCCCAAGGTCTTGACATTCCTGCAGGGCGCCAGTCCTGACGTGAGAGTGTCCAGGCTAAGCACCAAATAGGGAGCTGGGGCAAAGAGCTGGCCAGCCCAACCCAGACTTGCCCCCAGGATGATGAGATGATGCCTGATTTGGACATCCTCTTACAACGCAGGAGGTTTCCCTGGGCGTGTCAGAGCTATCGTCGGATATTGCCCCCCTCGCCGATCCCGCCTCGAATGTTGACCGATCAGGGGGATCGACGATTAGGGGGATCGACGGGGATTACTATGACACCGTATCAGGCTGTGACATGTGACATTTAGGCTGTGGGGACCCAGTGCCAGTGGGCTTCGTTGCCTTAGTAAGTGCCAGTGACACTGGTTATGATGGTTGGGTTACACCGCACGGGGTCAGCAACGACCCGAGATGCTGTTTGCCGGTCTCGCCCGTCTCAGCCCATCGGTCGCCCGGCAGCTTACGACCAGCTTCGACCGCCTTCGACCGCAATGGACCCTACTTCGACGACCGCATCGGTTTTGCGACAATCGACCGGTTTCGGCAACCCGTGGGAATGTGTCCGACGATGCTGTTATGGCTTACGGCGCGTAAGGTCACTGTCATCCTCCTTCTGCAGTGAAAGCCTTGAGATGAAGGATGAGGTGATGGAGATTATCATGATCATGATGCGTGCTTACTTCGCCCGGGTCGCACATTCTCCCTGTCAGCTCAGGCCGTGTCAGCGCTACGTTATGCGTCGTTAAATCACGAGTCGTAAGTAGTCCGCCCGGGACGTTTCAGCCTGCTTCGTATCGCGGCAGCTCGGACGGGACCGTCAGAACCCGCTCAAATAGGCGGACGGCAAGCTAAAAACGCAAGCTGCGACCTCACAGAAGTTGAGGTGCGGCCGGGCCCGGGCCGCCCTGACATAATTGCCCGGGCTGAGCAGCGGGCCAGGGCAACCCATCCCGTGAGTGGGTGCGCGTGTGCGACGTTGCGCAAATGGGAGCGGCGGCAGCAGTTACAGCAGTAGCAATTGCCTTTAAAAAGGGTTTGGGGGCTGGTACTACAACGTCATTTTCTGAGCATGCTGGAGCCGACGGTGCGGTAGCAAATGGGGGTCATGGTGTGAAGCACAGCTTTGTGTCCTGGGGAGGAGGATGGGCACTGGGTGCGCCTGGTAGCCTGGCACCCCTCCCCTCAAATCCACTTAAACTTCACGAAAGAGTAGCAAGGGCATGCCCGGAGGCTACTCTCCTCCCTTGATGCACGCCCGACGTCGAGGGCGTAGCCTTTCTTTCTTTCACAAAAGACCTGCCTAACCTGACTGGTAGCACCTGACGGCCACTCCGCTTCGGTTGTAGAGGACATGCGCAGCATGGACGGCTTGCATCTTTAGACCTGGCTTGCATGTGTCCTGTATGTATCAAGGGCTCTGTGAGGGCAGAGGCAGGGGACCCGGGTCCTGCCTCCTTCTCCCGCCCTCACCAGTAAGTGCCCTGTTGGTCATCTCTGCTATGCTGTAACCTTGGCTCAGAACTGTATTTGCACCCGGGTCCTGCCTCCTTCTCCTGCCCTCACCGGCTCTGGGTAGTAGTAGTAGTTGTTACACTAAGGAGGTAGGGCTTGGGTGAATACAAGCCAATCCTCCAAAGGTAAAAGATTTAAGGAGAGAACAGAGAGAAAGGAAAGAGAAGGAGAACTACCAGGGAGAGAAAGAACTCAGCGAGGGAAGGGTAAGGGAGCTAAAGGGAGAGGGGGAGAGACCTCGAGAAGGAGGAGTCAGAGAAGCGGAGGAGCTAGAGACGCAAAAGGTTGGAGCTAGGAGGGCTAGAAAGGAGAAGGGAGAGAAACACGTTATGAGTCAGAGGGACTAAGAGGAGTAACCGGGAGAGTGACACTAAGGGATCCGTCTTGAGCAGAAATGAAGGGATGGGGATGGGGGAGGTTCCAGCCAGGAGGGTTGGGATGGGTCAGGGTGAAGTCTTGTAGGTGATGCCAAAAGGTAGTGATAGCAAGCTGGCTGGCTGCAGAAATGGGGGAAAGGGTGGAAGGAGCGGTTGCTTGAGGGGTAGGGTGATGGGTGAGAGCCCAGAGGCGGCGACGGCCAAGGTCCATCGCATCAAGGGCTGCCATGCACACAAGGCTCCAGAGGGAATGAGGGAAGGTAGGGGTGGGGGGGATTGGTTCTCGGCTTCGTTACATCAGTAATGTTGCTGAATCCCTTAGATGTCGCCAGGTGCTGAGAAAAGTGGAAGTGGGAGCTGAGCAAGGGGCAGCTGAAGCATGACAGCGTAACACAGCCCAGCTGCCATCCGACCACAGCTGCAGCAGCTGGCAGCTACCACACCAGCTGGCACCACAATGGACAGCCTCCAGGCCCACACCCAGGCCCTCAAGACCACTTGGGGCCCGCTGTGGGAGGAGTACCTCAACCCACGCTGGCGCAGGCAGCGGTTGGGGCTGCACCCCGCCCCGCTCGCCCCGCCCCGCCCCGCCCCGCCCCGCCCCGCCCCGCCCCGCCCCCGCCCCGCCCCGCCCCGCCCCGCCCCGCCCCGCCCCGCCCCGCCCCGCCCCGCCCCGCCCCGCCCCGCCCCGCCCCGCCCCGCCCCGCCCCGCCCCGCCCCGCCCCGCCCCGCCCCGCCCCGCCCCGCCCCGCCCCGCCCCGCCCCGCCCCGCCCCGCCCCGCCCCGCCCCGCCCCGCCCCGCCCCGCCCCGCCCCGCCCCGCCCCGCCCCGCCCCGCCCCGCCCCGCCCCGCCCCGCCCCGCCCCGCCCCGCCCCGCCCCGCCCCGCCCCGCCCCGCCCCGCCCCGCCCCGCCCCGCCCCGCCCCGCCCCGCCCCGCCCCGCCCCGCCCCGCCCCGCCCCGCCCCGCCCCGCCCCGCCCCGCCCCGCCCCGCCCCGCCCCGCCCCGCCCCGCCCCGCCCCGCCCCGCCCCGCCCCGCCCCGCCCCGCCCCGCCCCGCCCCGCCCCGCCCCGCCCCGCCCCGCCCCGCCCCGCCCCGCCCCGCCCCGCCCCGCCCCGCCCCGCCCCGCCCCGCCCCGCCCCGCCCCGCCCCGCCCCGCCCCGCCCCGCCCCGCCCCGCCCCGCCCCGCCCCGCCCCGCCCCGCCCCGCCCCGCCCCGCCCCGCCCCGCCCCGCCCCGCCCCGCCCCGCCCCGCCCCGCCCCGCCCCGCCCCGCCCCGCCCCGCCCCGCCCCGCCCCGCCCCGCCCCGCCCCGCCCCGCCCCGCCCCGCCCCGCCCCGCCCCGCCCCGCCCCGCCCCGCCCCGCCCCGCCCCGCCCCGCCCCGCCCCGCCCCGCCCCGCCCCGCCCCGCCCCGCCCCGCCCCGCCCCGCCCCGCCCCGCCCCGCCCCGCCCCGCCCCGCCCCGCCCCGCCCCGCCCCGCCCCGCCCCGCCCCGCCCCGCCCCGCCCCGCCCCGCCCCGCCCCGCCCCGCCCCGCCCCGCCCCGCCCCGCCCCGCCCCGCCCCGCCCCGCCCCGCCCCGCCCCGCCCCGCCCCGCCCCGCCCCGCCCCGCCCCGCCCCGCCCCGCCCCGCCCCGCCCCGCCCCGCCCCGCCCCGCCCCGCCCCGCCCCGCCCCGCCCCGCCCCGCCCCGCCCCGCCCCGCCCCGCCCCGCCCCGCCCCGCCCCGCCCCGCCCCGCCCCGCCCCGCCCCGCCCCGCCCCGCCCCGCCCCGCCCCGCCCCGCCCCGCCCCGCCCCGCCCCGCCCCGCCCCGCCCCGCCCCGCCCCGCCCCGCCCCGCCCCGCCCCGCCCCGCCCCGCCCCGCCCCGCCCCGCCCCGCCCCGCCCCGCCCCGCCCCGCCCCGCCCCGCCCCGCCCCGCCCCGCCCCGCCCCGCCCCGCCCCGCCCCGCCCCGCCCCGCCCCGCCCCGCCCCGCCCCGCCCCGCCCCGCCCCGCCCCGCCCCGCCCCGCCCCGCCCCGCCCCGCCCCGCCCCGCCCCGCCCCGCCCCGCCCCGCCCCGCCCCGCCCCGCCCCGCCCCGCCCCGCCCCGCCCCGCCCCGCCCCGCCCCGCCCCGCCCCGCCCCGCCCCGCCCCGCCCCGCCCCGCCCCGCCCCGCCCCGCCCCGCCCCGCCCCGCCCCGCCCCGCCCCGCCCCGCCCCGCCCCGCCCCGCCCCGCCCCGCCCCGCCCCGCCCCGCCCCGCCCCGCCCCGCCCCGCCCCGCCCCGCCCCGCCCCGCCCCGCCCCGCCCCGCCCCGCCCCGCCCCGCCCCGCCCCGCCCCGCCCCGCCCCGCCCCGCCCCGCCCCGCCCCGCCCCGCCCCGCCCCGCCCCGCCCCGCCCCGCCCCGCCCCGCCCCGCCCCGCCCCGCCCCGCCCCGCCCCGCCCCGCCCCGCCCCGCCCCGCCCCGCCCCGCCCCGCCCCGCCCCGCCCCGCCCCGCCCCGCCCCGCCCCGCCCCGCCCCGCCCCGCCCCGCCCCGCCCCGCCCCGCCCCGCCCCGCCCCGCCCCGCCCGCCCCGCCCCGCCCCGCCCCGCCCCGCCCCGCCCCGCCCCGCCCCGCCCCGCCCCGCCCCGCCCCGCCCCGCCCCGCCCCGCCCCGCCCCGCCCCGCCCCGCCCCGCCCCGCCCCGCCCCGCCCCGCCCCGCCCCGCCCCGCCCCGCCCCGCCCCGCCCCGCCCCGCCCCGCCCCGCCCCGCCCCGCCCCGCCCCGCCCCGCCCCGCCCCGCCCCGCCCCGCCCCGCCCCGCCCCGCCCCGCCCCGCCCCGCCCCGCCCCGCCCCGCCCCGCCCCGCCCCGCCCCGCCCCGCCCCGCCCCGCCCCGCCCCGCCCCGCCCCGCCCCGCCCCGCCCCGCCCCGCCCCGCCCCGCCCCGCCCCGCCCCGCCCCGCCCCGCCCCGCCCCGCCCCGCCCCGCCCCGCCCCGCCCCGCCCCGCCCCGCCCCGCCCCGCCCCGCCCCGCCCCGCCCCGCCCCGCCCCGCCCCGCCCCGCCCCGCCCCGCCCCGCCCCGCCCCGCCCCGCCCCGCCCCGCCCCGCCCCGCCCCGCCCCGCCCCGCCCCGCCCCGCCCCGCCCCGCCCCGCCCCGCCCCGCCCCGCCCCGCCCCGCCCCGCCCCGCCCCGCCCCGCCCCGCCCCGCCCCGCCCCGCCCCGCCCCGCCCCGCCCCGCCCCGCCCCGCCCCGCCCCGCCCCGCCCCGCCCCGCCCCGCCCCGCCCCGCCCCGCCCCGCCCCGCCCCGCCCCGCCCCGCCCCGCCCCGCCCCGCCCCGCCCCGCCCCGCCCCGCCCCGCCCCGCCCCGCCCCGCCCCGCCCCGCCCCGCCCCGCCCCGCCCCGCCCCGCCCCGCCCCGCCCCGCCCCGCCCCGCCCCGCCCCGCCCCGCCCCGCCCCGCCCCGCCCCGCCCCGCCCCGCCCCGCCCCGCCCCGCCCCGCCCCGCCCCGCCCCGCCCCGCCCCGCCCCGCCCCGCCCCGCCCCGCCCCGCCCCGCCCCGCCCCGCCCCGCCCCGCCCCGCCCCGCCCCGCCCCGCCCCGCCCCGCCCCGCCCCGCCCCGCCCCGCCCCGCCCCGCCCCGCCCCGCCCCGCCCCGCCCCGCCCCGCCCCGCCCCGCCCCGCCCCGCCCCGCCCCGCCCCGCCCCGCCCCGCCCCGCCCCGCCCCGCCCCGCCCCGCCCCGCCCCGCCCCGCCCCGCCCCGCCCCGCCCCGCCCCGCCCCGCCCCGCCCCGCCCCGCCCCGCCCCGCCCCGCCCCGCCCCGCCCCGCCCCGCCCCGCCCCGCCCCGCCCCGCCCCGCCCCGCCCCGCCCCGCCCCGCCCCGCCCCGCCCCGCCCCGCCCCGCCCCGCCCCGCCCCGCCCCGCCCCGCCCCGCCCCGCCCCGCCCCGCCCCGTGTATGATATGCAGGTGGTGGAGGGGATGAAGTGGGTGTCACGCCAGCACTACGGATAGGGGAGTGGCTGTGTTCCGGTATGTTGCGGGATGTTGCGGGATGGGTTTCGCATGGTGGTGGAGCAACCTAGCAGGCCCAGCACGTTTGTCAGGACTGACAGGTTGTGAATGTGGATGAGTTTCACACCAGCCGTGTCAGCTCCTATGTGCATGCCCCCAGCCTTGTGAGCTGCACCGGCCACGTGACCGGCCTAGGCCCGCAGACTGGGTACCCCCAGCAGGCCAGGTCATCCAGCGGCTGGTGCGCCCAGCCAAGAGCCAGTGGCATGGTGAGTATGTGCGGGGCCTGCTGTGGTGCCATGAGGTGCTGCCCAACCCCCTCCTCCTCCCCAAGACCCCCCTCCACCAGCCCAGGACCAGCCCCCCCTTGCTGCACCTGGCACCTGCCACGACCCCAAGCCCGCGCATTGGGAAGAGCATGCAGCGCCCCCTGGAGCTGTGCCAGTGGGAGGGCCTGGAGGCTCTGCCCCGCGTTGGCGATGAGTACCATCAGGGCTACAAGCTGATCAATGACCGGCTGCCCAAGGGCAGGCAGCGGCTGCACAAGGCTGCAGAGTGCCGGCAGGGCATTGATGGCCGGGCCCACAGCAACCCCTAACTAAGCTGATAGTCTTGATGAGGTGCCTAGGGGGGAATGCCAACGGTGTGGGGGTTGTATTCATCAAGGGTGCGACCAAGGATGCTTCAACTTGATTGGAATAACTGAGCGAGATAACCCACCGTTGAACATATCGTGCCATGTTGATTGAGTTTTCTTTGTCTGCCCTGCTGTGCCCACATTGCCAGCCCACATTGTCACCCCACATTGGTCTGACTGGTCGCGTTTGGGGGGGTGAGAGCGGGTGAGAGAGGGCTGAGGTTAGGGTAGCTGAGGGTAGGCGTAGGGATGTGGCCTGTCCTTTCAAGTTGTTACAGTGTGCAGGGGTGTGTGTCCTAGGGTGGGAGTGTGGCGGGGTGCAGATTAGGGTGTATTATGGGTTATGGGTTACTTTGGCGGTTGGACGCTGTCCGGGGGCAGTTGGGCGTTTCTTGGGAGTTAGGGTTAGGGTTAGGGTTAGGGTTAGGGTTAGGGTTAGGGTTAGGGTTAGGGTCAGGGGTGGGGATTTGGTTGGTTGGTGGGTGTGGCAGGTGTTTTTTTCTTGTTTAGTCAGGTGTTTTATCTCTCCTTTCCTTCCCTTCTCCTTCTTGTAATGATAGGCCAATCAACATACCCCTCACATATGCAACCCATGACGGCATACAGCTTGCTGTACTTATTAATCGACTCCAATGGAGAATGGACAATGGACTCAAAATGGACAACGAACTCAAATGGACGACATATTGTCCCGCTAGAGACGGCAATCCTTGCAAGCCGCGTCTCTGATTAGCACGTTCTCACTGAGCAAGAAGGCGTATTGCAGAAATGCGTCAAGACTATTTAGAACCCTAGATGGCGGACCGAGATGGGGATGAATGGGACATTGACGGCTGGGAGGAGGACGCTATCCCATTGGCCATTGGAGAGTGCCCGGGAGACGATGACCTGTGGCTTGACGACGCGACAGCTGGAATTGTCCAAAGCGTCTCTTCGTCCTCCAAAGGCGAGCAATAAAGCGCGCATGTTGTTGTAAGTGTCAAACAAGAGGGGGGTAGCCGACGAATGGACATTTCTCAATGACAGGAAGTGAAGCACCAGACACGAAAGCGAGGTCGTTGGTGGAGCCCATTATGAAACAGCTGCCCGACAGCAGCAACCGACCTGCCCAGCTGCGTGAAGAAGCCAGTGGTTCACAAGCTGGCAGTGCACTCTTGGCACCTGGTCCCGGACCCAGCCCTGCAACACAGCACCCAAAATCAGGGTTGAAGAATGACGCTGCATCCACACCCTTGGTACAGGGACCTGCTCACGCTCTAGACATTTCTGGGGCCCTGCATGGAATGGCACCCACAGTAGCAGCGCAAGTGCCCTCCGCCCCCGCCCCCGCCCCCGCCCCCCCCGCCCCCGCCCCCGCCCCCGCCCCCGCCCCCGCCCCGCCCCCGCCCCCGCCCCCGCCCCCGCCCCCGCCCCCGCCCCCGCCCCCGCCCCCGCCCCCGCCCCCGCCCCCGCCCCCGCCCCCGCCCCCGCCCCCGCCCCCCGCCCCCGCCCCCGCCCCCGCCCCCGCCCCGCGCCCCCGCCCCCGCCCCGACCTCATCCCAGACCCCCGCCCCCGCTCCAGCCCCCGCAGCCGCAGCCACAGCCGCCTCGGCTGCACCCGCCCCCCCAGCTAGTTCCCTTCCCAAGCTTCCAGTGGTTGGAGGCTGGGGCTGGGCCGGCGCGCTGGGTGCTCTAGGGGGGGTGGCCAAGGCCGTGGCCTCAGTGGCTACAGGTGCGCTGTGTCAACCCACCTCGCGCTGCCTGGCTCATGCTACAGCACCGGACTGTGCTCAGCTGTTGTGCACGTGCTGCCTCCAATCCGCCTGCCTGACTCTGTTGTCTTTGTCACCTGCCTGCCTGCCTGCCTGCCTGCCTGCCTGCCTGCCTGCCTGCCTGCCTGCCTGCCTGCCTGCCTGCCTGCCTGCCTGCCTGCCTGCCTGCCTGCCTGCCTGCCTGCCTGCCTGCCTGCCTGCCTGCCTGCCTGCCTGCCTGCCTGCCTGCCTGCCTGCCTGCCTGCCTGCCTGCCTGCCTGCCTGCCTGCCTGCCTGCCTGCCTGCCTGCCTGCCTGCCTGCCTGCCTGCCTGCCTGCCTGCCTGCCTGCCTGCCTGCCTCTTCTCTCTCCTGCCACACTGCCTGCCTGCCTGCCTGTCTTTGGTGCAGAGGCTGTGCGGGACGTGCGTGATCTGACCGGCAGCCTGCAGCAAGCTCTTGCCGAGGTTGATGACAGCGACAGCCAGGATGAGGGCAAGGAGGCAGGGGAGGATGGCAGGGGGGGGGGCAGGGCGCAGTCTGGGGAGGTGGGAGAAGAGGCGACGGCAGAGGCTGAGGCCCGTGGGGAGGCGCGGAGGGGGGCGCTCCAAGATGCCCATGGCACGGCCCAGGTGGCAGAGGGGGGGGGGGTGGTGGACCAAGCACCCAGCCAGCAGCAGGTGGACAGGGTGGGGGGTGGGGGGTCAGGGTCGCTGCGGCAGGCCGTGGGTGGAGCTATGGGCCCAGGGGGTGATGGCGGCTGGCTGGGGGAGGAGGAGGAGCAGCAGGTGAGGGGTGGGCAGTGGTGTGAGGGCCTTGTCAGGGCCTGTGGTGACGTCAGGCTGGGGGGGCTGGGCTGGTGGTGGTGGGGGAGGTGAGTGAGGTGAGTGAGGTGAGTGAGGTGATGGAGGTGATGGAGGTGGGGGAGGTGGGGGAGGTGGTGGAGGTGGTGGAGGTGGCAAGGCCGGGTGACCCGCGTTTGGGTGCTGGGGTGCAGCCCAGCTTGAAGGGTGGGGAGTGAGGCCAGGCTGTCCAGGTGTGGCGCAACACCCGGCGTGGCCTCCAGGGGGGACAGGCAGGCAGCACAGGGCTGGCGGGGTAGGCGGCACTGGGGCCACTGCCAGGGAGGTAGCCGCTGATCATCAGCCGCATGACCAGGGGTGGCAAGGGAGGCGGAGGGAGGGAGGGAAGGAGGCCTGGTGTTGGCCGTGGCGGCCAGCTCACCTCCACCAGCAGTGTCAGCTAGCTGTGTCCCTCCCCCCCGCCCCCGCCCCCACCCCCGCCCCCGCTCTGCACCTAGCCTGCTGCCCCCTCACTGCACCCCCTCAGCAATGACCCCTAGGCTGGCCACCACCTGCTGCTGTCTCCTCCCAGTCAAGCTGGCCTTCCCCTGCGTGTGCCCTGCCCCTGCTCTGCCCAGCCACCTGCCCCAGCCACCTGGGCGGGTGGCCAGCTGCTGCTGTGTGCCCTGCCTGCCTGGCAGGCGCTGGACCAGCAAGTGGGTCTGCTGGCAGTGGGTGCGGCCAAGGCCTTGTGGGGGGGCCTCAGCGGTGTGGCGCGCAACACAGCCAGTCTGGTGGCCAAGGTGGAGGGGGAGGAGGGAGGGGGATGGAGCGGAGTGGAAGGGGGTGGAGCGGAGGGAGGTGGAGAGGGGTGGAGGGGGAGGGAGGGGGGTTAGAGGGGGTGGAAGGGGGTGGGAACGGGAGGGGGGTTGAGGTGGCAGCAGTTGAGTGGGAGTCTAGTGGCAGTCCAGTGCCAGCCTCTGGACGCAGTACAGTGCGTGTCCTAAACAGGCGCCCGGTCTGCATGGCTCCCACCCTGTGATGGCTCTCACTCTTGCGCACGTGTGTGTGTGTGGTCCTTCCCCTGTGAGGGCGCAGGTGGAGGCCGCCACCCTAGGTCTGGCCCAGGACCTGGTCAGCGGGGCGGGTGTGGAGCAGGATGTGGCGCAGCTGAGGGTGGCGGCGCAGGGCGGGGTGCAGGGCGTGGCGGCTAACGTGTCCCGTATTGGCACCCGCCTGGAGTGGGGCTTGGAGGTGGGCTGGGAGCCCTCACCTCCTCACCCCCTCACCCCCTCACCCCCTCACCCCCCTCACCCCCTCACCCCCTCACCCCCTCACCCCCTCACCCCCTCACTACAGGCTTTAGAACAGGCGGCGGTAGTTGCCTTTGCCAGGAGCGACCTGATGTTTGCGCTGCTGCTGATGGCACCGAGTCTGCAGCAACGCCGTGTTTGACAACAGCCCCGTAATGATGATGATGATGGTGACCCCTCACCCGCCATCCCTCCTTCCCCTTACCTCCCCCTTCCCTTCCCCCCTTCCCCTTCAGCCCCTTGCTTGCTTCCCTGTCCTGTGCTGCATGGCACACCTTGTCGGTGCCCCTGCGCTGGCTGCTTGCCTGCTCCCACATCCCCTTAGCACCGCTGCTCCCATGCTGACCATGCCCAACCCCCCCTCCTCATGCTGGATCATCATGGCATCAGCATGGCTGGCTGGAGTACAGGACAGTGCTGTGTGCTTGTTTAGCAGTCCTGTCTAGAAGATCTTGAATAATGCCTGCAATGCTCAGCGCTTGCTCAGCAGTGAAGCTCAGCTGGAACATCCCAAACAATGCCAGTGCGGGGCCATGATCCAGCTGAAGTGTTTGAACCCATGTGGTGCATGCATGCATGCATGCATGCATGCAGACCGTGGGCCGTACCGCTTTAGGCTTCCTGGGGCAGGTGGCGGGGCAGTACACGGGCGGGGCAGACAATGAGGAGGATGGTGTGGAGCGGAGGGGAGGGGGACAGCAGCCCCCTGATGGGCACAGCCCCGGGCAGCACTGGCGCAAGAGGTGGGGGGGCACCAGGCTGGTGCAGCGGGCGAGCCACGCACCTTTGCCCAGTTCCTGTTCCTGTACGGTGAGGGGGCGGGGGCATGCTGCCTGCTGCTCCTGCTGCCGCTGCTGCTGCTGCTGCTGCTGAACTCAACTCGCTGACACAGTTGCTGGCCCAGGCCCTGCCTGGCGCGTGGGGGGGGGTGGATGTAGGTGTGGGCCTGCAGCTGCGGGGCAGCATCCAGCCAGCACCACCCAAAGCAAGACAGTAGCCAATATCAATGTAGTCAGTCACAGCCAGCCAGCCAGCCAGCCAGCCAGCCAGCCAGCCAGCCAGCCAGCCAGCCAGCCAGCCAGCCAGCCAGCCAGCCAGCCAGCCAGCCAGCCAGCCAGCCAGCCAGCCAGCCAGCCAGCCAGCCAGCCAGCCAGCCAGCCAGCCAGCCAGCCAGCCAGCCAGCCAGCCAGCCAGCCAGCCAGCCAGCCAGCCTAGTCCCTTGCCATCCCGAGTCGTCCCAGAGGCCTTGAGGCTGTGGTGGGCTCATGAGGTCCAGGGCCAATGGGTGAGGGGGAAGAGCAGGCGGCTAGGCATGTGGGTGCAGCAGCAGCCCTCAGCAGACACTCAGGACAGTTCAGTGATGCAACACTTGTGTCACACTTCAAGGTGTGACACCAATGACCGGCATCCAGGGTGCACGCAGAAAGTGATGTACTCCCACGCACACACACGCAAGCACACACACACAATCAGCCGTCCTCCCATGCATCAGCGGTTAGACCTTAACCAACACTTGGTCTCTTGGGTGGCAGGTCTGTGTCAGTTTTGTCAGTTGCAGAGATTGAGCCGAGCGCGCAGGTTGGCTGGGTGGTGCTGCTGGTGTGGCGCTGCAGGCGGACAGCAGCTGAGCGAGGAGCTGGAGCAGCAGGCCAATGCGTGCGCACGCACCTGCAACCGCGCTCGGGCAAGACTTGAGGGTGAGAGGCCCACCAGCAGCAGCAGGGGCAGGGGCAGGGGCAGGGGCAGGGGCAGGGGCAGGGGCAGGGGCAGGGGGGGCAGGGGCAGGGGCAGGGGCAGGGGCAGGGGCAGGGGCAGGGGCAGCAGGGGCAGGGGCAAGGGCAGGGGCAGCAGGGGCGGCAGGGGCAGGGGCAGGGGCAGGGGCAGGGGCAGGGGCGGCAGGGGCGGCGGCAGGGGCAGGGGCAGGGGCAGGGGCAGGGGCAGGGGCAGGGGCAGCAGGGGCAGGGGCAGCAGGGGCAGGGGCAGGGGCAGGGGCAGGGGCAGGGGCAGGGGCAGGGGCAGGGGCAGCAGGGGCAGGGGCAGGGGCAGGGGCGGCAGGGGCAGGGGCAGGGGCAGGGGCAGGGGCAGCAGGGGCAGGGGCAGGGGCAGGGGCAGGGGCAGGGGCAGGGGCAGGGGCAGGGGCGGCAGGGGCAGGGGCAGGGGCAGGGGCAGGGGCAGGGGCAGCAGGGGCAGGGGCAGGGGCAGGGGCAGGGGCAGGGGCAGGGGCAGCAGGGGCAGCAGGGGCAGCAGGGGCAGGGGCAGGGGCAGGGGCAGGGGCAGGGGCAGGGGCAGGGGCAGGGGCAGGGGCAGCAGGGGCAGGGGCAGGGGCAGGGGCAGGGGCAGCAGCAGCAGCAGGGGCAGCAGGGGCAGGGGCAGGGGCAGGGGCAGGGGCAGGGGCAGGGGCAGGGGCAGGGGCAGGGGCAGGGGCAGGGGCAGGGGCAGGGGCAGGGGCAGGGGCAGGGGCAGCAGGGGCAGGGGCAGGGGCAGGGGCAGGGGCAGGGGCAGGGGCAGGGGCAGGGGCAGGGGCAGGGGCAGCGGCAGCAGGGGCAGGGGCAGGGGCAGGGGCAGGGGCAGGGGCAGGGGCAGGGGCGGCAGGGGCAGGGGCAGGGGCAGGGGCAGCAGCAGGGGCAGGGGCAGCAGCAGGGGCAGGGGCAGCAGCAGGGGCAGGGGCAGGGGCAGGGGCAGGGGCAGGGGCAGGGGCAGGGGCAGGGGCAGGGGCAGGGGCAGCAGCAGGGGCAGGGGCAGCAGGGGCAGGGGCAGGGGCAGGGGCAGGGGCAGGGGCAGGGGCAGGGGCAGGGGCAGGGGCAGCAGGGGCAGGGGCAGGGGCAGCAGCAGGGGCAGCAGCAGGGGCAGGGGCAGGGGCAGGGGCAGGGGCAGGGGCAGGGGCAGCAGCAGGGGCAGGGGCAGGGGCAGCAGGGGCAGGGGCAGGGGCAGGGGCAGGGGCAGGGGCAGGGGCAGGGGCAGGGGCAGCAGGGGCAGGGGCAGGGGCAGGGGCAGGGGCAGGGGCAGGGGCAGGGGCAGGGGCAGGGGCAGGGGCAGGGGCAGCAGGGGCAGGGGCAGGGGCAGGGGCAGGGGCAGCAGGGGCAGGGGCAGGGGCAGGGGCAGCAGGGGCAGGGGCAGGGGCAGGGGCAGCAGGGGCAGGGGCAGGGGCAGGGGCAGGGGCAGGGGCAGGGGCAGGGGCAGGGGGGGCAGGGGCAGGGGCAGGGGCAGGGGCAGGGGCAGCAGGGGCAGGGGCAGGGGCAGGGGCAGGGGCAGGGGCAGGGGCAGGGGCAGCAGGGGCAGGGGCAGGGGCAGGGGCAGGGGCAGGGGCAGCAGGGGCAGGGGCAGGGGCAGGGGCAGGGGCAGGGGCAGCAGGGGCAGGGGCAGGGGCAGGGGCAGGGGCAGCAGGGGCAGCAGGGGCGGCAGGGGCAGGGGCAGGGGCAGGGGCAGGGGCAGCAGGGGCAGGGGCAGGGGCAGGGGCAGGGGCAGGGGCAGGGGCAGGGGCAGGGGCAGGGGGGGCAGGGGCAGGGGCAGCAGGGGCAGGGGCAAGGGCAAGGGCAGGGGCAGGGGCAGGGGCAGGGGCAGGGGGGGCAGGGGCAGCAGGGGCAGGGGCAGGGGCAGGGGCAGGGGCAGGGGCAGGGGCAGCAGGGGCAGCAGGGGCAGCAGGGGCAGGGGCAGGGGCAGGGGCAGGGGCAGGGGCAGGGGCAGGGGCAGCAGGGGCAGGGGCAGGGGCAGGGGCAGCAGCAGCAGCAGGGGCAGCAGGGGCAGGGGCAGGGGCAGGGGCAGGGGCAGGGGCAGGGGCAGGGGCAGGGGCAGGGGCAGCAGGGGCAGGGGCAGGGGCAGGGGCAGGGGCAGGGGCAGGGGCAGCAGGGGCAGGGGCAGGGGCAGGGGCAGGGGCAGGGGCAGCGGCAGCGGCAGCAGGGGCAGGGGCAGGGGCAGGGGCAGGGGCAGGGGCAGGGGCAGGGGCAGGGGCGGCAGGGGCAGGGGCAGGGGCAGGGGCAGCAGCAGGGGCAGGGGCAGCAGCAGGGGCAGGGGCAGCAGCAGGGGCAGGGGCAGGGGCAGGGGCAGGGGCAGGGGCAGGGGCAGGGGCAGGGGCAGGGGCAGCAGCAGGGGCAGGGGCAGCAGGGGCAGGGGCAGGGGCAGGGGCAGGGGCAGGGGCAGGGGCAGCAGGGGCAGGGGCAGGGGCAGCAGCAGGGGCAGGGGCAGGGGCAGGGGCAGCAGCAGGGGCAGGGGCAGGGGCAGGGGCAGCAGCAGGGGCAGGGGCAGGGGCAGCAGGGGCAGGGGCAGGGGCAGGGGCAGGGGCAGGGGCAGGGGCAGGGGCAGGGGCAGGGGCAGGGGCAGCAGGGGCAGGGGCAGGGGCAGGGGCAGGGGCAGGGGCAGGGGCAGGGGCAGGGGCAGGGGCAGGGGCAGGGGCAGCAGGGGCAGGGGCAGGGGCAGGGGCAGCAGGGGCAGGGGCAGGGGCAGGGGCAGCAGGGGCAGGGGCAGGGGCAGGGGCAGCAGGGGCAGGGGCAGGGGCAGGGGCAGCAGGGGCAGGGGCAGGGGCAGGGGCAGGGGCAGGGGCAGGGGCAGGGGCAGGGGGGGCAGGGGCAGGGGCAGGGGCAGGGGCAGCAGGGGCAGGGGCAGGGGCAGGGGCAGGGGCAGGGGCAGGGGCAGGGGCAGGGGCAGGGGCAGCAGGGGCAGGGGCAGGGGCAGGGGCAGGGGCAGGGGCAGGGGCAGGGGCAGCAGGGGCAGGGGCAGGGGCAGGGGCAGGGGCAGGGGCAGGGGCAGCAGGGGCAGGGGCAGGGGCAGGGGCAGGGGCAGCAGGGGCAGCAGGGGCGGCAGGGGCAGGGGCAGGGGCAGGGGCAGGGGCAGGGGCAGGGGCAGGGGCAGGGGCAGGGGCAGGGGCAGGGGCAGGGGCAGGGGCAGGGGCAGGGGCAGGGGCAGGGGCAGCAGGGGCAGGGGCAGGGGCAGGGGCAGGGGCAGGGGCAGGGGCAGGGGCAGGGGCAGGGGCAGGGGCAGGGGCAGGGGCTGGGGCAGGGGCAGGGGCAGGGGCAGCAGCAGGGGCAGCAGGGGCAGGGGCAGGGGCAGCAGGGGCAGGGGCAGGGGCAGCAGCAGGGGCAGGGGCAGGGGCAGGGGCAGCAGCAGGGGCAGGGGCAGGGGCAGGGGCAGGGGCAGCAGGGGCAGGGGCAGCAGGGGCAGGGGCAGGGGCAGGGGCAGGGGCAGGGGCAGGGGCAGCAGGGGCAGGGGCAGGGGCAGGGGCAGGGGCAGGGGCAGCAGGGGCAGGGGCAGGGGCAGGGGCAGGGGCAGGGGCAGGGGCAGGGGCAGGGGCAGGGGCAGGGGCAGGGGCAGGGGCAGGGGCAGCAGGGGCAGGGGCAGGGGCAGGGGCAGGGGCAGGGGCAGGGGCAGGGGCAGCAGGGGCAGGGGCAGCAGGGGCAGGGGCAGCAGGGGCAGGGGCAGGGGCAGGGGCAGGGGCAGGGGCAGGGGCAGGGGCAGGGGCAGGGGCAGCAGGGGCAGGCACTGTGAAGGCTGCATGGCCACGCTGCCCCTACCACCTTCCCCGCAGGCTGCAGCTTACAGCCACACCACACAGCGCCCTCCCAGGCGGGCCACTGGCGGGCTCCTGCCGGCTGGAGCGGGGTCAGCAGCAGTGTTTGTCAACTCCTGCTTGCCTAGATGCACGATTTGTAGCACAAACTGACATGGCCCAGCTGGGTCCGCAGGTCATGATGTCATCAGGTGAGTCAGGGCATACTGCCCACCTGCATGCCCAGGGTGCATGCTGCTGCTGCCCCATGCAGATGCCCAACAGCAGGAGCTGGACACGGTGATGGCCACGCTGGGTCCCCTGTTCAGCAAGCCCCTGACCCAGCAGCTGCTGCCGCCTGAGCCAGCAGAGGGGCAGAGTGCAGAGGCCCAACAGGCAGAGGAGGAGCTGAACGAGAGGTGGGTGAGGGAGAAAGAGGCCCTCGCTCTAAGGCAGCGCTTCATCGCAGAAACACAGTAGGGCACTGAGCCGCTAAGCGGAGACTAAGACAGCAGTCACACTTAGAAGATGCAAACAGCTCAACCCCTGATGGGCTGGCTGAACCTAGCACACCTTGCTCTAAGAGTGGGCCATGTCAGCTGGAGCTACAGACCGTGCATCCAGGCAAGCAGGAAAGACAAACACTGCTGCTGACCCCGCCCCAGCCGGCAGGAGCCTGCCAGCGGCCCGCCTGGGAGGGCACTGCGTGGTGTGCGTAAGCTGAGCCTGCGGGGAAGGTGGTCATGAGCCAGATAGGGGGTTGCTCACAAGCTGAGCAGTGCCGGGCATGAGCAGGGACAGCCAGGGCTGGCGGGGCAGGCTGGGTGGCGGCAGCTGAGGGGCTGTGGGGTTAGGCACAGGGGACAGGTGACAGGGGTCAGGCACCTGACTTGCACCTGGGCAAACAAGCACTGGGTGTCTGCTGTGATGTGCCACCAGGCTCTGCAGGG
>JASKMD010000012.1:9465667-9505336 GCA_030144725.1 Haematococcus lacustris
CACTGCATGATGACTAACACATACCTAACTTAGTGTATTTGTCTGCCCAATTCAGGCACGGAAAACAGCGCCACACCTGAGGGGATGGCGGCAGGCTATGCACATCTGAAGACCTATGCAGCCAGGTTGGAGCGCTGCCGCCGTGATCCTCTGCTTCCAGCTGCGCATGGCGACAACAAGGACAAGCTGTCTGTGCCTACTGACCAAGTCTGCCCAAACCTCCACACAACGGCCTGCAGGTAAGAGTTTTAACAGTAGCATGCAGGCCATCCTTACCCATCAACAATGCATGCATGCTGCAGGCAGACCATGCATCAACATGATATCATGGCTGTGGTGTGCACAGGCTGTACATGCAAGAGAGCAATGTGGGCAGGACATACCTGTTTGGCGAGCTCTGGATCGAGCGTGACCTGCATGACATGAAGTCCATCACCACCAGCGGCATTCCTGGAGCACAGCTGGATGCCCACATTGCCATGCGGGTGGCCGGGCATAACGCCAGCAAGAGGCTGCTTGACCGGGCAGAGCCGGAGGCACAGCAGGACTACAAGGCCCGCCTGAAGGATGAGCTGACACCGGAAGGGCAGCAGGCCCTGCTGCTGGGAGCGGGCAGTGCAGAGTGCCCACTGCAGGACAGCCCGGGTGCCATGATGAGGGGCTGCATGAAGGCAGTCCAGGATCTGCAGAAAAGCGACGAGGCCACCCCATGGCGCCCATGGCACGTCAAGCAGGTGTTCGGTGAGGCCCTAAATGCAAGAGAGACAGAGGAGGAGGCCAAGGAGGCTCCACGGGTCGCTGCACCCCCGTATCCAGTGCGGTACTACCAGCGAGCAGACTGCAATGGCACCATCGTGTTCAACAGTGTGTACAAACGCCCCTCAACCCGCAACAACACCTGGGTCAGCATCCCGTTCAGGCTCGATGACGACAAGTGGGCCATTTGGGCTGGCCATGTGCAGTTCTGGGTTCGTTTGGAGCACCCCAAGCTGCCTGGGGTGTTCCTACGCCTAGCAGTCAGCCGCATCTACTTGACCCGCCCTACATTCCACCCATCATGCTTGGCAGCAACTGGTCAGGCTGTTCCCAGGCCACAGCAAGCAGCAGGAGCTGGAGCAGCGGCTAACGCAGGAGGTCAGGGGGGGGGAGAGCCACCAGGAGACGGAGATGCAGAAGGGGCTGCTGGGCCCAGCGGTATAGGTGGGCCACAGCAGCACAGGTCAGCAAAGCGTGGGGTGGAGCAGGCAGCAGCGGATGCAGCCAGCACAGGTGGCACCAGGAAGTCCCAGAGGCTTGCAGCCGGTGCATCACAGCGGCAGGCTGACCCCCTTCCACCTGTTGAGGACCGCCCGCAGCAGTCAGCCATGGGCAGCATGCACCAGGGCTATGGAGATCAGCATTGGTATATGTTTGATGCCACCAAGATCTTCACAGTCTTTGTGACTAGCTTTGAGGACGGGGAGGGCTACGGCCGTATGTTCTTTGTGCCAGCGCATAGCCTCAGCCGCAGCTAGTCATACATCAATCACGGTGCTGCACCTAGTAAGAACGGATGACAGAATAGATGCTCGTAATGCTGTTCCTGTTCTGTGGTTGCCGGGCCTGCGTCACTGTCATGTTGCTGCTGCAGCCACTGTCACACCATCAGCAACTAGTGATAGAATGCCTTAGCTACCTAGCGGTGTGACCTGTATGACCCTGTAGGCGTGCGGCAGAACCCTGTAGTCGTGTGGCGCAGAACCCTGTAGCCGTGCGGCAGAACCCTGTAGACGTGTGTCGCAGAACCCTGTAGGCGTGCGGCAGAACCCTGTAGACGTGTGGCGCAGGACCCTGTAGCCGTGCGGCAGAACCCTGTAGACGTGTGCAGCAGGACCCTGTAGGCGTGCGGCAGAACCCTGTAGACGTGTGTCGCAGAACCCTGTAGCCGTGCGGCAGAACCCTGTAAACAAATGTCGCAGGACCCTGTGGCCGTGCGGCAGAACCCTGTAGTCGTGTGGCGCAGAACCCTGTAGCCGTGCGGCAGAACCCTGTAGTCGTGTGGCGCGAAACCCTGTAGCCGTGCGGCAGAACCCTGTAGTCGTGTGGCGCAAAACCCTGTGGCCGTGCGGCAGAACCCTGTAGACGTGTGCAGCATGACCCTGTAGCCGTGCGGCAGAACCCTGTAGTCGTGTGGCGCAAAACCCTGTGGCCGTGCGGCAGAACCCTGTAGACGTGTGGGGCAGGACCCTGTAGCCGTGCGGCAGAACCCTGTAGACGTGGGTAACAGGACCCTGTAGGCGTGCGGCTGAACCCTGTAGACGTGTGTCGCATGACCCTGTGGCCGTGCGGCAGAACCCTGTAGACGTGTGTCGCAGGACCCTGTAGGCGTGCGGCAGAACCCTGTAGACTAATGCAGCAAAACCCTGTGGCCGTGCGGCAGAACCCTGTAGTCGTGTGGCGCAGAACCCTGTAGCCGTGCGGCAGAACCCTGTAGACGTGTGTCGCAGAACCCTGTAGGCGTGCGGCAGAACCCTGTAGACGTGTGGCGCAGGACCCTGTAGCCGTGCGGCAGAACCCTGTAGACGTGTGCAGCAGGACCCTGTAGGCGTGCGGCAGAACCCTGTAGACGTGTGTCGCAGAACCCTGTAGCCGTGCGGCAGAACCCTGTAAACAAATGTCGCAGGACCCTGTGGCCGTGCGGCAGAACCCTGTAGTCGTGTGGCGCAGAACCCTGTAGCCGTGCGGCAGAACCCTGTAGTCGTGTGGCGCGAAACCCTGTAGCCGTGCGGCAGAACCCTGTAGTCGTGTGGCGCAAAACCCTGTGGCCGTGCGGCAGAACCCTGTAGACGTGTGCAGCATGACCCTGTAGCCGTGCGGCAGAACCCTGTAGTCGTGTGGCGCAAAACCCTGTGGCCGTGCGGCAGAACCCTGTAGACGTGTGGGGCAGGACCCTGTAGCCGTGCGGCAGAACCCTGTAGACGTGGGTAACAGGACCCTGTAGGCGTGCGGCTGAACCCTGTAGACGTGTGTCGCAGGACCCTGTGGCCGTGCGGCAGAACCCTGTAGACGTGTGTCGCAGGACCCTGTAGGCGTGCGGCAGAACCCTGTAGACTAATGCAGCAGGACCCTGTGGCCGTGCGGCAGAACCCTGTAGACGTGTGTCGCAGGACCCTGTAGGCGTGCGGCAGAACCCTGTAGACTAATGCAGCAGGACCCTGTGGCCGTGCGGCAGAACCCTGTAGACGTGGGTAACAGGACCCTGTAGCCGTGCGGCAGAACCCTGTGGCCTAGGACCCTGTACAGGGTCGGTAGGACCCTGTACAGGGTTAGGTAACTTTTCAAATGGTTATAACATCGCAGGGACTTTGAGTTTTTCAATGATTACAACGGCGATGAGTCGGCCTTTCATGGGGCTATCTGCAGTATGCCTCCCGGGAAGAAATGACGTAGGCGACTTCCGGCCTTAATCGGCGCGAGTGACACCACCACTAGAACCAGCTCGTGAAATGGAGCAGAACGAGACTTCCAGCGTTAGAAGAAGAAGAAGAAGAAGACTACTCCGGTATTCACCGGCGTGCATTAAGGGAGGAGCTACCGCCTGGGGCGCGGCCTGCTCCCACCATCAAGCCAAAGAAGAGGCGTCCCCCCTACCCTCCCCCCCCTCTGGTAGCCCTGAGTCTGTAGCTTGTCTTTGCAATAGAATGGGCTGCCTTTATGGCGTGTCTAGTTAACTTGTTGAGCAGCTTGGTAGTGTTGGCTTGTGTGATCCCGAGGGCCAAGAGGTGTTGCCGTGTGTGCGCTTCGTAGGTTATGCCCCCTATGCCTAGTAGGATTGGTATGATAGCGACCATATGGTCTTCCTTGCGTATGGTCTCCGCTAAGTGGGTGTGTTGAGTGAGTGCCTTGTTTAATTGGTCCGTCCACCGCGAGTCCGAGCAGTATTTGATTTCTATAATACAGACCCGCTTGGTGTCTTTGCCGTCCTTGCTTGCCTTCTTATGAGGGGTCACCATGAGGATATCCGGCCTGGTGGTGTGTTTAGTATCTTCTGGTTTCAGTCCGAGTGTCTGGAGTGTTGTGTGTAGCGTGTCGCTGGGGAGGTCCATGCTTTCCTTTGCGCCCTTCTCCCAGCTGCCGGTGTCCGCAAAGCTGATGTACCCGCCGAGGGTTCCCTTGCTGATAGCTTTAGTGATGAGGCGGCCCGCCCCGTTGTGCCTTTCTTGCACCATCGGTAGAGTCTCGCTGCAGCCCGAGAGGAGGTGAGTGGCACTATCCGCATTCCCGCAGAGCGGGCATCGGTCATCCGTTGCCCGTTTCCAACGCATAGCTAGTTTCTGGTTGTATAGCCCTCCGGTACGGTAGAGTAGGGCAGTGCGTTGCGCGTGGGTGGAGATGTTCGTGTCGATCATCACTCTTTCGCCTGCTCCTTTCGCCGCCGCTTTGGTGATCTCCTGAGTCATCTGGTAGTAGATACTGTCTTGATTGGCAAGGCCCAGCTTGTGTTTGCGGTGCATGTGTGCCCGCACGCTGTGGCGGCAGTCCGGCAATGGGGCGGGGAAGTCGCCGTCGGCTGCGTTGCTGAGCCAGTTCTTCGTCTCATTCCGTGTGGTCGGGCTGTAGGCCGGGGTGTTGGCGAGCTCTGGGTGTAGCGCCGCATACTTGGCGAGGGCATCGGCGCCTTCGTTGCCGATGATGCCCGAGTGGGCCCTGACTTTGTAGAAGTGGATCGTGGCGGGGCTGTTGATGATGAGGATGGCGATATCGGTCAGGATGTCGTTGTGTCTGTGGGTGATGAGCGACATCGGGTTAGCGAGGGCTCTGCGGATCTGGTAGAGGGAGCAAAGGCTATCGGTGGCGATACGTTTGGCCCCCGCTTTGAGTGCCGCGTGTATTGCCGTGAGTTCCGCCCTGTTAATGGTTTTGCTTTCTGGGTCGTTCAGGGCGGCTGTGATGAGGACGTTGTTCTCTGGGATATAGACCCCCGCCCCGACGCTCTCCGGAGCTGCCCCCGAGGTCTTAATGCAGCTGCCGTCCGTGTACGCGATCGTGGCCCATTCGGTGATGGCCATCCGTGGCTGCGTCGTGGAATGTTGCGTGAGTTGTTGGTGGCCGCGCTGGTGCCCCGAGGTGGGGAGGTCCTTGTCCAGCGGCAGGCGCATGTGTTGTTTGTGGCCGCTGGGGGGTGTGGCTGGCTGGCTTTGATTCGTTGGTCTGTTGCGGATTGGGTGTGTGTCTCGTTGGGGGTGGAGGGCAGTGGCGGTGCTAGCCAGCCATCCTTGGGGGTTGCCTTTGGTGACGAGTTGTTGTCCTGCTGCATTCCAAATGACGTAGACGTGGAGGTTGGCGTGCTTGCCTGACTTGGAGTTTCTGGTCTTGGTGGGGGGTATGCTAGCCAGGTGTTGGCAGTATTCTGGGTAGCGTCTTAGGGTGTCAATGTGTTTGGGGTAGGAGATGCCCTTTTTTCCAGGGATCAGCATGATGGTGGCCATGGCCTCCTCCTGTGTAGCTGAGTGTATAGCATGGTTGACGCATTTCAGTGCCACTGCATCGTCTGCCGGTACATTCCATGTGGATAAGCCAGTGTGGCGTACCAGTAGGCAGTTGTGGTGTGCCCCAAAGGCCGTGTCATTGATGTCAGGGCTCCAGTAGGTAGTGGTTTCTGGTCTAACTGTGAGCGGGTCAGCCCATCTTTGGACGGCACTTGGAAAGTTGCGTGTGGTGTGCAGGGTGGTAAGGGCTTTGTCTTGTGCCGCTCTCATTGGGTGGTGGTTGCTCTGTGTGTCATGTCTCCTTAGGAGGGCCACCCGTTCTGTGGCCAGGTTGCGTGTGTGGGGTGTGTGTTGTAACCAAGCGTGTAGATGTTGGTGTTGGTCTTTTGTCAGGAGGCCAACTGTGCGACCCGACTCGTCGTGGACCGTTACGTGTTGCACTAAGTCGTGCCGTGGCATAATGGGCCCCCCCGTGCTGAGGCTCATCGCGGGGGCGGTCATGTGGGGGTGAAGTTGGAGGAAGGTTTCGCAATTGCCCGTCCCGACGATGTCCGTCTGCGGGTTGATGGGGTAGGTGTGGAAGGTGGCCTTCGAGTGCAGGTTGGTGCACCGGGGTAGCCAGGTGTGCGGGTCCGCACTCGTGCAAATTAAGGGCTGGCTGGCTTGAAAAACTTGAGAGTTGAGGTCTGAAACTTGGCATGTAGGTTGTTGAGACCTAGGGGAGGTCAAGACTCTCTTGGGCCAAAGTGTAATTCTCACTCGGTGTCGAGTTGTTGGACCAGGTGTGGGGCTGTGACCCTGATTTTGGCTAAGGGAGTTGGCACCGAGTGATCAAAGTGTCTTTTCATGAAATGTGAGTATGAGAGGTTGTAGAGGGTGGTTACAGCTGCCCAACCTAGTAGGTGACATGCAAAAAGTCCGAGCCAGTGATGAGCTATGGCCCGTGTCCTAGGACCCTGCGCAGGGTCCTAGCTTCACCATGGTCGTAGGACCCTGCGCAGGGTCCTGGCGACCCTGCGCAGGGTCCTACTGACCCTATGAGTCAAGAGTTTTCCAGGTTTTGTTCTGACCCTGTGTGCCAGGACCTTGTCAGGCTTCCCGCACACCCTTTGCTAGGTCCTGTCGTTTCTGTTTGGTATCCTCCCGACTCTGTGTGCCAGGACCCTGCGCAGGGTCCTACGACCATGGTGACGCTAGGACCCTGCGCAGGGTCCTACAGACCCTGCGCAGGGTCCTGGAAACCCTGTGCAGGGTCCTGCTGACCCTGTGTGCCAGGACCCTGCGCAGGGTCCTACGACCATGGTGACGCTAGGACCCTGCGCAGGGTCCTACAGACCCTGCGCAGGGTCCTGGAAACCCTGCGCAGGGTCCTGCTGACCCTGTGTGCCAGGACCCTGCGCAGGGTCCTACGACCATGGTTAGAATGAAAATTAAGTATTAGAACAACTATTTTGTAGTTTATTTTTAATGTTACATGTATTTAATAATTAAAAGGCGCTAGGACCCTGCGCAGGGTCCTGAAAACCCTGCGCAGGGTCCTGAAAACCCTGTGTGCCAGGACCCTGCGCAGGGTCCTACGACCATGGTGACGCTAGGACCCTGCGCAGGGTCCTGGAAACCCTGCGCAGGGTCCTGTGGACCCTGTGTGCTAGGACCCTGCGCAGGGTCCTACGACCATGGTGACGCTAGGACCCTGCGCAGGGTCCTGTGGACCCTGTGTGCCAGGACCCTGCGCAGGGTCCTACGACCATGGTTAGAATTAAAACTAAATATTAGAACAACTTTTTTGAAGTTTTTTTTAACATTACACGTATTTAATATTTAAAAGGCGCTAGGACCCTGCGCAGGGTCCTAAAAACCCTGTGCAGGGTCCTGGTGACCCTGTGCAGGGTCCTGGCGCTCTGGCCTTCTGCAGGGTCCTACTGACCCTGTGAAGGGTCTTGCTGACTGGCACAGGTCGGTGGCATCTGGATGAAAGCCATAATGGAAAATTTCAAAAAAGCCAGCAACATGGCATGCAACCTCGCAGCCTTCTTGTCACCTAGCCAACTTGCAACGTCCCTGCTCTACAACACGCCTAGCACAAACGCGATGTACGTGCTCTACATTGCGACATCACTCGTAGAAAAGATCGCATTATAGGTGCCACCTAAGGGTACTTTTTTTCTTGGTGGAAGTCTTCAGTTACTCATAAGCAAGCCAACGCACTTGAAAAAAAAATCAACTCCAAGTGGCTGGCGAGATTCGAGCGTTGGCCTGTCGTGCTGTTCCGTGAGGCAATTAGTACTGGTTGAGGTCCAGTACTGGCTGCTAACCAGTACTGGACCTCAACCAGTACTGGTTGGCATCCAGTACTGGTTGGCATCCAGTACTGGATGTCAGCTTTGTTAGGGCATGGAGATATCAAAGTTTCCGCGTATCACATTCAAGCCTTCCCATATGTAATACTTGCATCGCTGGTCTTAGCGCTTTGTTGTAAGCTCCCCAACGGTTGTCTACGTCGATGCGCGATGTGCGATGTCCAGTCGACGTGCGCTATCATGTGGGCTTGTAATGGGTTAACATCTCTCTATAATGTCAAGTCCTATGGATGAAGCGAGTAATGCTTACAGTAAAGTGGATGAAAGCTGAAGGGTTAAGGATGAGGCTTGAGCTCAGGGCTGGAGCCTAGGTTAAGTACCGTCTAGGCACCGATTACAACAAGAGGACAACACGCTATAACACACTGCATGTGCTATCCCTCACTAAGCAATGTCATTGAGAGTACTATGTACATGTGTTTGTTATCACTATCACTACCACTACAACATTGCATATTACATTGCTTCGCATGCTATGCAGCATGCTATGTAGCATCAACCAGGACACTCCATCCGTCCTCTATCTCATTCCCTCTTCTCATGCAAGGCGACCTCAATGTGATGAAGGTAGTCGTCCAAGCTCCAGCCCCTGCAAAGTGACCCAGTAAATGCAACGCATGACACACAATAAGGTACCAGTTGTGACTAGTACTGGCTGGCTGTGACCAGTACTGGCTGGCTGACCAGTACTGGCTGGCTGGCTGTAACCAGTACTGGCTGGCTGACCAGTACTGGCTGGCTGGTTGTGACCAGTACTGGCTGGCTGACCAGTACTGGCTGGCTGACCAGTACTGGCTGGCTGGCTGTGACCAGTACTGGCTGGCTGACCAGTACTGGCTGGCTGGCTGTGACCAGTACTGGCTGGCTGACCAGTACTGGCTGGCTGTGACCAGTACTGGCTGGCTGACCAGTACTGGCTGGCGGGCTGTGACCAGTACTGGCTGGCTGACCAGTACTGGCTGGCTGGCTGTGACCAGTACTGGCTGGCTGACCAGTACTGGCTGGCTGGCTGTGACCAGTACTGGCTGGCTGACCAGTACTGGCTGGCTGTGACCAGTACTGGTTGGCTGACCAGTACTGGCTGGCTGGCTGTGACCAGTACTGGCTGGCTGACCAGTACTGGCTGGCTGGCTGTGACCAGTACTGGCTGGCTGACCAGTACTGGCTGGCTGACCAGTACTGGCTGGCTGACCAGTACTGGCTGGCTGGCTGTGACCAGTACTGGCTGGCTGACCAGTACTGGCTGGCTGACCAGTACTGGCTGGCTGACCAGTACTGGCTGGCTGACCAGTACTGGCTGGCTGACCAGTACTGGCTGGCTGGCTGTGACCAGTACTGGCTGGCTGACCAGTACTGGCTGGCTGGCTGTAACCAGTACTGGCTGGCTGACCAGTACTGGCTGGCTGGCTGTGACCAGTACTGGCTGGCTGACCAGTACTGGCTGGCTGGCTGTGACCAGTACTGGCTGGCTGACCAGTACTGGCTGGCTGGCTGTGACCAGTACTGGCTGGCTGACCAGTACTGGCTGGCTGGCTGTGACCAGTACTGGCTGGCTGACCAGTACTGGCTGGCTGTGACCAGTACTGGCTGGCTGACCAGTACTGGCTGGCTGGCTGTGACCAGTACTGGCTGGCTGACCAGTACTGGCTGGCTGGCTGTGACCAGTACTGGCTGGCTGACCAGTACTGGCTGGCTGGCTGTGACCAGTACTGGCTGGCTGACCAGTACTGGCTGGCTGTGACCAGTACTGGTTGGCTGACCAGTACTGGCTGGCTGTGACCAGTACTAGCTGGCTGACCAGTACTGGCTGGCTGGCTGTGACCAGTACTGGCTGGCCGACCAGTACTGGCTGGCTGACCAGTACTGGCTGGCTGACCAGTACTGGCTGGCTGACCAGTACTGGCTGGCTGGCTGTGACCAGTACTGGCTGGCTGACCAGTACTGGCTGGCTGGCTGTAACCAGTACTGGCTGGCTGACCAGTACTGGCTGGCTGACCAGTACTGGCTGGCTGGCTGTGACCAGTACTGGCTGGCTGACCAGTACTGGCTGGCTGGCTGTGACCAGTACTGGCTGGCTGACCAGTACTGGCTGGCTGGCTGTGACCAGTACTGGCTGGCTGGCTGGGGGCAGCAGCAGCCGCAACAGGAGTAGGGGGGCAGCAGCAGCAGCAGGGTGGCAGCAGCAGCAGCAGGAGCAGGGGGGCAGCAGCAGCAGCAACAGGGGGGCAGTAACAGCAGGGGGGCAGGGGGGCAGGGGGGCTGCAGCAGCAGACAGTAGGCAGCAGATAGTAGGCGCAACCAGCGCTGGTGCCCCCCCATTCAGCAGCAGGGTTACAGCAGCAGCAGCAGCAGCAGGGGGGCAGGAGGGCAGCAGCAGCAGTGGGTGGGCAGCAGCAGCAGTAGGGGGGCAGGGGGGCAGCAGCAGAAGGGGGGCAGGGGGGCTGCAGCAGCAGCAGCAGGGGGGCAGGGGTGCTACAGCAGCAGATAGTAGGGGCACTATAGCACCTACCTACCTTTTGGCTGCTTGATGACTGCTGCTGGAATGGGGGTGGTTGTGTAGGGAAAGTGGAGGGGAGGTGATCATCAGACCTGCAATCATCAGACCTGCAATCAAGGTAGGGGGGGCAGCAGCAGCAGCAGCAGCTGCAGGGGGCCTGCAGCAGTAGCAGCAGCAGCAGTAGGGGGCACGGGGGCAGCAGCAGCAGTAGGGGGGCAGCAGCAGTAGCAATATGGGGGCAGCAGCAGCAGCATGGGGGCAGCAGCAGAAGTAGGGGGGCAGCAACAGCAAGGGGGGCAGCAGCAGCGGATAGTAGGGGCACTATAGCACCTACCTACCTTTTGGCTGCTTGCTATGACTGCTGCTGGGAAGGGGGTGGGAGTGGAGGATTGAAGGCGGGGAGGGAGGGTAGATGTGGAAGGCGGGAGGCAGGGAGGCGGGATGCGGGGAGGCGGGAGGCAGGGAGGCGGGAGGCGGGGAGGCGGAAGGCTCAGTTGGGTGTAAATGGGCGGGGTGGCTTGAAGGCGGGGTGGGTTGGGTTAGGGGCATGGGTTGGGTTGGGTAGGGGCCTGGGTTGGGTTGTGTAGGGGCATGGGTTGGGGGCATGGGCGGGGGTCGGGGCGGGAGAGGGAGCGGGGGCCGGGGAGGATAAATTGGGAGGGGGTGGTTGTGTAGGGAAAGTGGAGGGGAGGTGCCCATCAGACCTGCAACCAAGGGGCGTGCACGTGCGGTAGGGTGACCAGGCTGTGCACTGTGTTAGCTATCACCGCGGCCTCACCTTTGTGGTCCTCCTGGCCTCCTACCTGCTCACCCCTGGCAACATATCCCATGCGCCAGTGGGTTGGGTCTGTGGTGGGGTGTGTAGTAGTGTGTAGGGAAGGGAAGGTGGGGTGAGGAGGGGGCTGCGATGCCACGTCAATCGAAGGGTGGGAGAGGGGAAGGTTAGGCTTGACAAGCATGGGAGAGAGGGAGAGGGAGAAGGGAGGGGGGGGTGGTGGTGGTGGTAGTGGCAAGAGGGTGGATGGGGTGGGCTTTCTCTTGGTTGCTGGGATGTCAGGGGAGAGGTGACGGGGAGGGTGGAAGTGGGGGTGGGGAGAGGTGGATGTGGAGGGACGACCAGCTTGGCGATGGTGGTGGGCGTGGGAAAGGGGAGGAAAAGGGGAAGGGTGTGATGATCAATCCTGCAACGGGACAAGGGGCATGCTAGCGGTTAGGGTATGTACAGGGTGCCACATACATGCACTCACCTTTTGCGTGATCCCAAGTTGACCTGCTAGCGCCCGCTGAAACTGTTTGTGTGTAGATGGTGAGGGTGAGGAGGCAGAAGGGGAAGAAGGTTGCTGTTGTTGCTGGAGGGGGTAATAGGACCAAGAGGGGGACGGGATGATGGAGAAGCGGGGGAGGGGAGGTAGAGGAGGGAATGGGAGGGAAGGGAAGGGGAGGTCCATGGGGAGGGCGAGAGAAGTGGGGAAGAAGGGAGGGAGGGCATTGATAGTCTCAGGTGTAGGCGCGCAAGACCTGCGGCAACGGTGTGACGATTTGTCAACGGAAGCAAACATGGGACATGGGTACTGGATGCACTCACCAATAGAGTAGGGAGATGTAGAGCTGGCAGATGGAGGGGCAGGTGTAGCAGCCATCCATTACAACCCACCATCCTTTGTCCTCACCTCAGTAGGAAGTGCATGGTGGGAGAGTAGGGCAGGGCTGGGCTGGGCTGGGCTGGGCGTGAAGGTGAGGGTGAGGGTGGGGGTGGGGGGTGAAGGTGGGATCATCAGACCTGCAACAAACACGCGACCCACTCACCGCTAACGCCGTGCTGCTCCATGCTGCGCCATGTTGGCTCCCTGTTGGCTCTTACCTTGGAGTGGAGTTGGCTCTTACCTTTTGGAGTGGTGTTGTTAGTGGTGGGGGTGGAAGAGCCAGGGTAGGGTTGAGCGTTAAGGGTGGGGTGGGCTCTCTTCTGTCTGCTGGGGTAAGGGAGGGGGCTGGGATGCCAGGGGGGAGGTGACGGGGAGGGGGGAAGCAGGGGTTGGGGAGAGGTGAACGTGGTGAAACTGCCAGGGTGAGGGTGAGGGTGAGGTTGAGGGAGGGGGGGAATGTAATGTCAAACTGGGAGGGGGTGGTTGTATAGTGTAGAGGGAAGGGGAGGTGCCCATTACACCTGCAATCAGCCAGGGGGAAGGGAAAGGAGAGGAAGGGAGGGAGGAAGGGAGGGAGGGAGGGAGGGAGTAGGTCGGGAGGGAGGGAGGGAGGCTGTGAGGTAGGCTGCAAGGTACGGTAGGCTGCGAGGTAGGCTGCAAGGTACGGTAGGGAGTATGTCAAGGCATGTGCGACGACGGACTTGGAGGTGGTGGTGGCAAAGGGAAGAGGTAAGACCATTAATCCTACAGCAGCACAAAAGGCACGCCAGTGGTTAAGCTAAGTAGAGGGAGCCACATACCTGCACAGGGATAGCCACTCACCTTGACAACTTCGCATGGTTTGCATGGATGACGGCTTGCTCGTAGTGTGTCGATTGCTAGGCTGCTAGGCTGGCTACGTTGGCTTCTTGCGTGGCTGCGTGGCTGCGACTTTGCGAGGTTGTGTAGCTGTGTCGCGATGCTGGTGAAGTGGCTGGACTGCGGGGCTGAGCTAGCTACGTAAATACGTGGCTGTACGCCTAGCTTCGAGGTTGGCTGCGTTATGGAAATGGAAATGGAAATGGCTGCAACGCTAGCTGAAACTACCTTGTGTGTCTGAGCTAGCTAGCTAGCTGCGATGTGGCTGGGAGCGAGCTGAGCTTCGGGCATGACTGCGAGGCTGCGAGGCTGGTTGCAAGGCGCCTGGCTACCTAGATGCGGGACGCGAATTAGGGGCAGTGTGGCTGCAAGGCTGCGAGGCTGAGTTTCTAGGCTGCTTATCCTCAAGGCTGACCTTCTAGCTGGCACTAGCTGCGGCTACGTTCCTAGCATGACTAGGATCGTCGCTAGTTGACTACGCCGCGTACTGGGCGGATGTTAGTTTTTCATATTTCATGTCTAACATGCAAGCCGATCTGCAGTTCGTGCCGCCCTTCACGCCCTCAATTCGGTAGCCCCTGCCCTCAGTTCGGTAGCCAGGCTAGGTAGCCAGGCGGCCACTGAGCCACATCGCAGCCACGCAACATCGCCACATCGCAGCCAGGCAGCCACATTCGGCCAGGCAGCCACATCTCACGTAGCGGCCGGAGCCTCCTCAGCCACCGTGTCGCAACCTGGAGATCTCAGCCAACTCCGTAGCCACGCGTTGCGCGATAACACACGGGCATTACCTCGCCAACGCTTTGCGCGTAGCCAATGCGTTGCGAGGTAATGCACCGTTTCACATGCAGCGACCCATCTTTTTGCCTTTGACATGTACCCACCATCTCCGAGCCCATCTTCCCTGCCCCTTGTGCATCAAACTCGGTGAGTGCATCTTGTACCCACCATTCATTGCTCCTCCTTTGACAACCTGTCACCTCCTTGCCGCAGGTCCACATCCCTTCCCCTTTCAGTCCCCTTCCTCCCCCCCTCCCCCGCACCTCCCTCCCTTACCCTCTCTCCCTCCCCTCCCCCGCTTTCGTCACCCCGTACCCTCTCCATTGCAGCCCGTCCCACTACAAGGGTAAGACCAAGGTAAGAGCCAACGAGGATGAAGCATGGAGGAGCATGGAGGATCAGGGAGCAAGCGGTGAGTGGCCCCGCTCCTGAACCTAGCCTCCGTCATGCACCTAGCTTCCTTAGATGTTTTGCTAGCCTCACTGTAAGTACGCTCCTTGCTTGCTGCAGGTCTGACGCCTATACTCCTGCCCCCTGCCTCCTTCACCCTTCCCTACCCTATCCCACCAATCCCACTTCTACTTCTCCCCAACCCCCGCTTCCCCTCTCCCCGTCACCTCTCCCCCACCCGCCCTCTTCCCACCACCACCACCACCCCCTCCCTTCCCCCTCTCCCTCCCACTCCCTTCCATGCTTCTCAACCCCCTTTCCCTCTCGCACCCTTCACTTGACGTGGCATCGCAGCCCCCACCTCAACCACCCCTATCCCTCCACCCCTCCCCCACACCACCACCTCTAATAACACCACGCAACCTCCCGCATCACAAAGGTAAGACCAAGGTAAGAGCCAACAGGGAGCCAACATGGTGCGGCATGGAGCAACATGGCGTTAACGGTGAGTGGTTCGGCCTTGCCTCTCAATGTCCATTATCACCCAGCCTAACCACTACCACACACTGTGTTCGCTGCAGGGCTGATGGTAACTCGTAATACCCAACCTTTCCCCTTCTCCTTTCTCTTCCCCCCATCCCCCACCCCACCCCACCCCACCCTCCTACTCCACCCTCCTTTCCTACTTCCCCCCTCCCCCTCGCCTTCTACCCCCTGACATCGCAGCCATCTGCCATCCCTTCCCTACCCTTCCCATCAGCCAAGAGCATACCTTCACCAACATACCTTGGCACCGTGGCATCACTACCACCCCCTTCCCACCCCCCTCCACACACAAGCTCCCTCTTCCCCCTTCTTCCCTACCCTTTCGCTCCCTGGTTGCTGGTGGCTACCGGTAAGTGGCCAACACGCAGCGCCCAACCTGATCTCCCTACCTCACGTGCATGCCCCTTGGCTGCAGGTCTGATGGGCAACTCCCTTCCCCTTCCCTTTCCCCGATACACAATCCATCAACACATTCCCCCCTCCCCCGCCCCTGCCCCCGACCCCGTCCCCCCCCTACCCCCGCCCCCGCTCCCTCCCCTGCCCCTACCCCCGCCCAGCCTTCCTTTCCCTTACACAACCACCCCCTCCCAGTTCATCGACACGCTTCCCCCATCCCCGCCCCCGCCCCCGCCCCCGCTCCCGCTCCTCCCCCCGCCCACACACAAGCTCCCCCTTTCGCTCCTTGCTCCCTGCCCCTCCCCTTCTCTATCCCCCGTATACAGATCATCAACACTATTGCCCTCCCTTGTCCCTACCCCCGTCCCCGCCTAGCCCAGCCCCCCGACCACCACCTCCAACTACACCATCACACTCACCTGGAGATACAGCTGTGTACCCCACCACTGCTCCCCTCCCCACCCCCTACCCTCCCCATTGCAACCCTCGCTCCCTCCCACCCTCCTCCCACGCTGCACTGCCCCCTCTCACATGAGGGGTGGCAAGGAGCAGCAACCCTCCCCAACCAGGCAGCAAGTGCGAAAGGCGAGAGGCAAGTAATGAGCAGCATGCAGGCAGTAGGTCTCTCCACTCTGCTGCCGGCGCCACTCAATAGCGTGCTCTTGCTGCTGCTAATGTGCTTGCTGATCCAAACCTAGCTCTTGCCTGCTTTCAGTGAGAGCATGAAACGTGTACCGTGGCCCCTCTGCCCGCATTGCTAGGTGAGTGCCACTCCACCCCAACCAACCCTGCCCACACCAACCCGCCCCTGCTGCTGCTCCTACTGCTGCCCCCCTGCCCCCCTGCTGCTGCTGCTGCCCCCCTGCCCCCCAGCTGCTGCTGCTGCCCCCCCCGCCCCCAGCTGCTGCTGCTGCGCCCCTGCTGCTGCTGCTGCTGCAGCCCCCCTGCCCCCCTGCTGCTGCAGCCCCCCTGACCCCCTGCTGATGCAGCCCCCCTGACCCCCTACTCCTGCTGCTGCTGCTGCTGCTGCTGCTGCCCCCCCACTGCTGCTGCTGCCCCCCTGCTGCTGCTGCTGCTGCTGCTGCCCCCTTACTGCTGTTGCTGCCCCCCTACTGCTGTTGCTGCCCCCCTACTGCTGCTGCTGTCTGCTGCCCCCCTACCACCTTGCCCCCCGGCTGCTGCTGCTGCTGCTGCTGTAACCCTGCTGCTGAATGGGGGGGCACCAGCGCTGGTTGCGCCCACTATCTGCTGCCTACTGTCTGCTGCTGCAGCCCCCCTGCCCCCCTGCTGTTACTAACCCAGCCAGTACTGGTCAGCCAACCAGTACTGGTCACAGCCAGCCAGTACTGGTCACAGCCAGCCAGCCAGTACTGGTCAGCCAGCCAGTACTGGTCACAGCCAGCCAGCCAGTACTGGTCAGCCAGCCAGTACTGGTCAGCCAGCCAGCCAGTACTGGTCACAGCCAGCCAGCCAGTACTGGTCAGCCAGCCAGTACTGGTCACAGCCAGCCAGCCAGTACTGGTCAGCCAGCCAGTACTGGTCAGCCAGCCAGTACTGGTCACAGCCAGCCAGCCAGTACTGGTCAGCCAACCAGTACTGGTCACAGCCAGCCAGTACTGGTCAGCCAGCCAGTACTGGTCACAGCCAGCCAGTACTGGTCACAGCCAGCCAGTACTGGTCACAGCCAGCCAGTACTGGTCACAGCCAGCCAGCCAGCCAGTACTGGTCACAGCCAGCCAGCCAGTACTGGTCACAGCCAGCCAGCCAGTACTGGTCACAGCCAGCCAGCCAGTACTGGTCACAGCCAGCCAGCCAGTACTGGTCACAGCCAGCCAGTACTGGTCACAGCCAGTCAGCCAGTACTGGTCACAGCCAGCCAGCACTGGTCACAGCCAGCCAGCCAGGTGTCTAATGTGTGTCATGCATTGCATTCATTGGGTACAGTAGTGCATTGTATGTAAGATGACACTGTGTCACTTTGCAGGGGTTGGAGCATGGACGAGTACCTTCATTACATCAAGGTCGCTGGAAGAGGGCATTGACATAGGTCAACCAGCACATGAGATTGTGGAGGGTGTTAGTTGACGCTACATAGCTTGAGGGTTGTGCGGCGCTGTGTACTATGTAACTATGTGATAACAAGGAGTGGGTCATAGCATATGCATGTGGTTATAGCATGTTGTCCTCATGGTTATATGTACTCTGTATACCTTGCAACATCTGTAGCTCAGTATCACGTGTAAGTACACCCAACGGCTCTAGCCTAACGTGTAATAACCTCCAACTTGGCAATCGTTACCGAGCAAGCCCCTTCCTTCAGCCCTTCACCCAGCCCTTCAGCACTTGAGGGGGTCACACAGTAATGGATGGGTGTCACACAGCAATGGATGATGGTCACAAAGTGTGCTGTCGCTGCCCCCCTAGTGTTGCTGCCCCACATGGTGCAATTGTTGATGTTGCTGTTGCTGCTGTCGCTGCCCCCTCGTTGCCGCTGCCCCGCTGCCCCCCTGCCCTCCTGATGCTGCCGTTGCTGCCCCCCTGCCCCCTTGCTCCTGATGCTGCCCCCCTGCCCCCCTGCTGCTGCTGCTGCTGGCCCCCAGCCCCCAAGCTCCTGCAGTTCCATGCCCCCCTGCTGCTGCTGCAGCCCCCAGCCCCCCTGCCGCTGCTGCCCCCCAGCCACCCTGCTGCTGCTGCTGCTGCCCCCCTGCCTACCTGCTGCTGCTGCTGCTGCTACTGCTGCCCCCCTGCCCCTCTGCTGCTGCTGCTGCTGGCCCCCCTTCCCCCTGCTGCTGCTGCTGGCCCCTTACCCCAAGCTCCTGCAGTCAGCCAGTACTGGTTGGGGGTCAGCCAGTACTGGTTGGGGGTCAGCCAGTACTGGTTGGGGGTGGACCAGTACTGGTTGGGGTGGACCAGTACTGGTTGGGGTGAACCAGTACTGGTTTGGGGTGGACCAGTACTGGTTTGGGGTGGACCAGTACTGGTTGGGGGTGGACCAGTACTGGTTGTGGGTGGACCAGTACTGGTTGTGGGTGAACCAGTACTGGTTGGGGGGTGGAGCAATACTGGTTGGGGGTGGACCAGTACTGGTTGGGGGTGGACCAGTACTGGTTAGGGGAGGACCAGTACTGGTTGTGGGTGGACCAGTACTGGTTGGGGGGTGGACCAGTACTGGTTGGGGGTGGACCAGTACTGGTTGGGGGTGGACCAGTACTGGTTGGGGGTGGACCAGTACTGGTTGGGGGGAGGACCAGTACTGGTTGGGGGTGGACCAGTACTGGTTGGGGGTGGACCAGTACTGGTTGGGTGTGGACCAGTACTGGTTAGGGGAGGACCAGTACTGGTTGTGGGTGAACCAGTACTGGTTGGGGGGTGAACCAGTACTGGTTGGGGGTGGACCAGTACTGGTTGGGGGTGGACCAGTACTGGTTGGGGGTGGACCAGTACTGGTTGGGGGTGAACCAGTACTGGTTGGGGGGTGGACCAGTACTGGTTGGGGGTGGACCAGTACTGGTTGGGGGTGAACCAGTACTGGTTGGGGGTGAACCAGTACTGGTTGTGGGTGGACCAGTACTGGTTGGGGGGGCGGCCAGTACTGGTTGGGGGTGGACCAGTACTGGTTGGGGGTGGACCAGTACTGGTTTTCTCGTATCTCCTCAGCCCGATTTTTCCTCGATTTTAGGTTTACACCCCCATTCTTAGAACCGCTAAAAAATACATTCCATCAAGCCACTTTGTCAAAATTTTCAACTTTTCTCATGAACTTTTCTGCGAGTGATCTCGTACTGCCAAGTCGATGAACAACGCCGAAGGTGCGTCTCTAGCTAGTAGCGACTTCCAATTGCAATGAGTCAGCTCCACGCATTCAGAGCCTCGCAACTCAGCTCGCAGCCAGGCCCGAAACTATGCTCGCTTCCAGTCACATCGCACCTAGCTAGCTAGCTCAGACACGCAACTTAGCCGCAACTTAGCCTAGCCAGCAGTGCAGCCCCAGCCACTTCCCCTACCATGAGGCAGCCAACCCGGATGCTAGGCATACAACCATCTACGTCAGCCACGCAGTCCAGCTACTTCACCAGCATCGCAGCCATCCACACAACCTCGCATTCTCGAAACGTTACAGCCACGCAGCAACGCAAAAAGGCAACGTAGCAAGCCTAGCCACACAGCGACACACAACGAGCGAGCCTCGCCGTCAGCCATGCAAACATCCATGCGCATTTGTCAAGGTGAGTGGCTATCCCTCTGCAAGTATGTGGCACCGCTTAACATCTGGCATGCCTTTTGAGCTGCTGCAAGATTGATTGTTTGACCCTTCCCCTTTGCCACCACCACCTCCCAGGCCGTCGTCGCACCTTGCCCCACTCCCTATCCTTCCTTGCAGCCTGGAGCAACCTCCTCCTTCCCTCCCTCCTTCCCTCCCTCCTTCCCTCCCTCCCTCACGCCCTTTCTCGCGCCCTCCCTCACGCCCTCCCTCCCTCTACATGTCTCTACAGGTGGCTACAGGTCCCCTTACCTTACTGCCCTATCATTCCCCTTCCCTTCCCACTCGCCCTTGACCTCACCCTCACCCTCACCCTCACCCTCACCCTCACCTTGGCAGGTGAGTAAGCATGCATGTTGTGGTTCGTATTGTCTTGCATTGGGGAGCTTGTGCTGGGTTGCATCAGAGAAGCCACCAGCAAGGATACGACAAGGTTTGAGCGCTTGTACACCGGTGAGTGCACATGCTCTGGTGGTGTCAGCCTAGCCTGCCCATTTCTCGTCATGCATGTCCTTATTCATCTGCTTGCTGGCTTATGTTTGCTTGCAGTTGTTGACAGCTGGAATATGACAGGTGTAACATGGCTTGGTGATTGCAAGCAAGGCGGTAGCGGCGTGACATGGAGGGGGGCATGGAGCATAGCTGTAAGTGGCGAGTCCCAGCACATGAGTTGTCACCAATGCCAAGCCTAATTGCAAGGATGCCTCTTGCTGCCGCAGGTCTGATGGTCACACTGCTGCCCCTTGACCCCTTCTCCCTTCCCCCTTCCCTGCCCAATCCCACCACCACCACTTCCGAGTCTGCCACCTACCTACCCTCCTCCCATCCTCCTCCTCCCTTCCTCCCCTCCTCCCCTCCTTCCCTCCTCCCCTCCTCCCCTCCCCTCTCCTCTCCCCCACCCCATGGCACCCAGCAGCCCTTGGCGTAGCAGCCTGGAGCGGGCAGCCTGGAGCGGGCAGCCTGGAGCGAGCAGCCTAGAGCGGGCAGCCTGAAGCGGGCAGCCTGAAGCGGGCAACCTGGAGCCCAGCCTAGCCCAGCCTAGCCTAGCCTAGCCCAGCCTAGCCTAGATCAACCTGATTTGGTGCCATGGGGCATAGGCAGCAAGGCAAAGTGCTTAGCAGTCCCGTGATGAGGGGTTAGCCCATAGCAATGAAATGCATCCAATCCTTGTGGTTGTGCACATCGCATAGGTTGTGAGTAAGGCATGAGTCGTTGTGTTGTTGTTGTTGTTGCAGTGGTATTGTGTTGTGGTGTTGTGTGGTGTGGCCATCTGGCATCAATGCATGTGCTTAGCATCAGCAATACATGTCGTTTGTAGTGGTGTTGCATACGTTGTACCATAAGACATGACATGGCAGGTTTGCGCGTGCAAGGTGAATGTCATGATGGCTTAGATGACATGCACGTGAGCAACAAGAGGGAGAGTGCATGAGGGGTAATGTTGTAGTAGCAAGTACAAGAATCATGCCATGTTATCAGGTCAGCAGGACCCTGTAAAACTGCCATCAGAACCCTGCACAGGGTCGCCAGGACCCTGCACAGGGTCACCAGGACCCTGCGCAGGGTCACCAGGACCCTGCAAATGGTCAGCAGGACCCTGTAAAAACTGCCATCAAAACCCTGCACAGGGTCGCCAGGACCCTGCGCAGGGTCGCCAGGACCCTGCGCAGGGTCACCAGAACCCTGCAAATGGTCAGCAAGACCCTGTAAAAACTGCCATCAAAACCCTGCACAGGGTCGCCAGGACCCTGCGCCGGGTCACCAGGACCCTGCGCAGGGTCACCAAGACCCTGCAAATGGTCAGCAGGACCCTGTAAAAACTGCCATCAAAACCCTGCACAGGGTCGCCAAGACCCTGCGCAGGGTCACCAGGACCCTGCGCAGGGTCACCAGGACCCTGCAAATGGTCGGCAGGACCCTGTAAAAACTGCCATCAAAACCCTGCGCAGGGTCGCTAGGACCCTGCAAATGGTCGCCAGGACCCTGCAAATGGCCGATGCGCTAGGACCCTGCGCAGGGTCGGCAGGACCCTGCGCAGGGTCGGCAGGACCCTGCGCAGGGTTTTTTCGGATTTCAAATGGTTATAACATCGCACGAACTTTGAGTTTTTCAATGACAACAACGGCGTTGAGTCGGCCTTTCCTGGGGCTATCTGCGGTATGCCTCCCGGGAGAAATGGTCCTGGTGACTTCCGGCCTTAATCGGCGCGAGTGCGGTAATCCCTGTCGGGTGTGGGCCGGCAGGTGCGTGTCGGGCCTCGCATGTCTGGCCTCTTGTATCTGCCTATTTTCCTCGTCGTAGTCGTTGCGCTTTGCTATGTAGTCCAGGTGTGCCGTGATGAGCGGCGCCGGTTCGAGAGTGGGGTGCCAGTGTACTCGTATGAGGTCCGAGTGTGCTGACTGACGCATGGTAGTCTTGAAGTCATTGCTGCCAAACTTGCATATAGGGCACAGCCAGTATCCTGGTTCCTTGTGTCCTGACAGGTGGGCTTCCTCAAGGCAGGCTGGGTGGTAGGCCCTCTTGCAGTTGTGGCACATTGGGCTGTCTCCTTTTGGTAGCCAGCACAGCTCACAGGTGCACACGTCCTTAGCCTCTTCCCTGCTGATGGTCTCTATGTGTGTGGGTGTATAGCCTTCTTCTGCACATAGTGGTAGTGCCCATCTATCTATGACTGTGGGTTTCCAGTGTACCTTGTAGTAGTTTTCCTTGTTGATGCCGTCCCATTGCCAGCCATCTATGCTGGTAATGGCCTCTTGGTGGCCGTACATGGCCCCTAGTATGCAGCCTAGGTTCTTGGGTTTACAACGGCAGGCTTTATCCACCTTCCAGCTGGAGAGTCCTGGGAGGTCAAGGCCTACTATGCGCACTATATCCTGCGGGATAGTTTGGGTCTGTCTGCCCTCATTGTTCCGTTTCGTGCCCGCCTTGGGTGGAGTGGGCTTCGTTTGGGCCGATTGTGTTGCTCGTTGCTCTCGTTTCAGCAGACGTGAGCTCGTCCTAATGGCCTCGCGGGCTGCGGGTGCCGCTGCGGTCCGGTCCGCCGTTGCCGGTTGAGTTGCGTGCTTGACCGCATACGCTTTCATATCCATATAGCGAGTTCTGGTGTCTGGCACTGCGGGTGTGGGCGCAAGTTCGGTGAGACCCGCGGCCCATGTTGTGATTTTGCGCTGGTCGGGCGGGAGGTCGAGTGATGTGTTGCGGCTGTCTCGGATGGCACGCGTTGCGGTCACGTCTGGGCATGAGGGTTGGGCCGCCATGGCCGCAAGTTTGTTGAGAGCGATGATGTGCTTCTGCTTGACCTTTTTCCCGTACTTCGATGTGAGCATGCTACCGGTGATGATGTGTGTGTTGCCCTTGCAGCTGAGTTCAGAAGCGTGCGTGATGCCTAGGCTTTTGAGGCAGGTGATGCTGGCGCTGACGACATCGTGTGCTTGAGAGCTGCTGGCCTGTGTGATGAGGCGGCCGAGTGTTTGGCACTCTTCATGGTAGAGAGGTAGCCCCTCTTCCGTGGCCGTCAGTCCGGATATAGAGGCATAGACTAGCTGCCGTGCCCTAAGGGTGTGATGAAGGAGGGTGAGCATGCGGTGTCCTTGTGTGCTAGCCTGGGTACTGAGCCATGTGATTTGTTTGTGCAGCATGCTCCTCGATATGTGGGCGTGTGCCACATCTGTGGACTGGAGACTGTGTATGAGGGCTGTCGTGTTGCGAGCGTGGTATTCCTGGGCAGTGGAGCTGATGCCCATGCCTAGCTTCTCGGCGTCTTCTCTGATGATGGCATTGGGCGTTCCAAGGGAGAGTCTGAGTTTAAGCTTCACGCATTGATTGATGGACCTGTCGTACAGCTCAAGGTCCCCTGGGGTGCAGGGCACGGCACAGAAGCTGTAGGCTAGGCTGGGTATGATGGCCGTGCGGATGATGTGTATGGCCTGTTGAGCGCTAGCAAAGGAGCGTCTGAGTCTCTCAAGTTTTTGGCGGAGCTGGGTAATCATAGCTGTGTCACTCGCGCCAATTAAGGCCGGAAGTCACCAGGACCATTTCTCCCGGGAGGCATACCGCAGATAGCCCCTGGAAAGGCCGACTCAACGCCGTTGTTGTCATTGAAAAACTCAAAGTTCGTGCGATGTTATAACCATTTGAAATCCGAAAAAACCCTGCGCAGGGTACTGCCGACCCTGCGCAGGGTCCTAGCGCATCGGCCATTTGCAGGGTCCTGCTGACCATTTGCAGGGTCCTGGTGACCCTGCGCAGGGTCCTGGTGACCCGGCGCAGGGTCCTGGCGACCCTGTGCAGGGTTTTGATGGCAGTTTTTACAGGGTCCTGCTGACCATTTGCAGGGTCCTGGTGACCCTGCGCAGGGTCCTGGTGACCCGGCGCAGGGTCCTGGCGACCCTGTGCAGGGTTTTGATGGCAGTTTTTACAGGGTCCTGCTGACCATTTGCAGGGTTCTGGTGACCCTGCGCAGGGTCCTGGTGACCCGGCGCAGGGTCCTGGCGACCCTATGCAGGGTTCTGATGGCAGTTTTACAGGGTCCTGCTGACCTGATAACATGGCATGATTCTTGTACTTGCTACTACAACATTACCCCTCATGCACTCTCCCTCTTGTTGCTCACGTGCATGTCATCTAAGCCATCATGACATTCACCTTGCACGCGCAAACCTGCCATGTCATGTCTTATGGTACAACGTATGCAACACCACTACAAACGACATGTATTGCTGATGCTAAGCACATGCATTGATGCCAGATGGCCACACCACACAACACCACAACACAATACCACTGCAACAACAACAACAACACAACGACTCATGCCTTACTCACAACCTATGCGATGTGCACAACCACAAGGATTGGATGCATTTCATTGCTATGGGCTAACCCCTCATCACGGGACTGCTAAGCACTTTGCCTTGCTGCCTATGCCCCATGGCACCAAATCAGGTTGATCTAGGCTAGGCTGGGCTAGGCTAGGCTAGGCTGGGCTAGGCTTGGCTCCAGGTTGCCCGCTCCAGGCTGCCCGCTTCAGGCTGCCCGCTCTAGGCTGCTCGCTCCAGGCTGCCCGCTCCAGGCTGCCCGCTCCAGGCTGCTACGCCAAGGGTTGCTGGGTGCCATGGGGTGGGGGAGAGGAGAGGGGAGGGGAGGAGGGGAGGAGGGAAGGAGGGGAGGAGGGGAGGAAGGGAGGAGGAGGATGGGAGGAGGGTAGGTAGGTGGCAGACTCGGAAGTGGTGGTGGTGGGATTGGGCAGGGAAGGGGGAAGGGAGAAGGGGTCAAGGGGCAGCAGTGTGACCATCAGACCTGCGGCAGCAAGAGGCATCCTTGCAATTAGGCTTGGCATTGGTGACAACTCATGTGCAGGGACTGGCCACTTACAGCTATGCTCCATGCCCCCCTCCATGTCACGCCGCTACCGCCTTGCTTGCAATCACCAAGCCATGTTACACCTGTCATGCTCCAGCTGTCAACAACTGCAAGCAAACATAAGCCAGCAAGCAGATGAATAAGGACATGCATGACGAGAAATGGGCAGGCTAGGCTGACACCACCAGAGCATGTGCACTCACCGGTGTACAAGCGCTCAAACCTTGTCGTATCCTTGCTGGTGGCTTCTCTGATGCAACCCAGCACAAGCTCCCCAATGCAAGACAATACGAACCACAACATGCATGCTTACTCACCTGCCAAGGTGAGGGTGAGGGTGAGGGTGAGGGTGAGGGTGAGGTCAAGGGCGAGTGGGAAGGGAAGGGGAATGATAGGGCAGTAAGGTAAGGGGACCTGTAGCCACCTGTAGAGACATGTAGAGGGAGGGAGGGCGTGAGGGAGGGCGCGAGAAAGGGCGTGAGGGAGGGAGGGAAGGAGGGAGGGAAGGAGGGAGGGAAGGAGGAGGTTGCTCCAGGCTGCAAGGAAGGATAGGGAGTGGGGCAAGGTGCGACGACGGCCTGGGAGGTGGTGGTGGCAAAGGGGAAGGGTCAAACAATCAATCTTGCAGCAGCTCAAAAGGCATGCCAGATGTTAAGCGGTGCCACATACTTGCAGAGGGATAGCCACTCACCTTGACAAATGCGCATGGATGTTTGCATGGCTGACGGTCGCTGTGTGTCGCTGTGTGGCTAGGCTTGCTACGTTGCCTTTTTGCGTTGCTGCGTGGCTGTAACGTTTCGAGAATGCGAGGTTGTGTGGATGGCTGCGATGCTGGTGAAGTAGCTGGACTGCGTGGCTGACGTAGATGGTTGTATGCCTAGCATCCGGGTTGGCTGCCTCATGGTAGGGGAAGTGGCTGGGGCTCCACTGCTGGCTAGGCTAAGTTGCGGCTAAGTTGCGTGTCTGAGCTAGCTAGCTAGGTGCGATGTGACTGGAAGCGAGCATAGTTTCGGGCCTGGCTGCGAGCTAAGTTGCGAGGCTCTGAATGCGTGGAGCTGACTCATTGCAATTGGAAGTCGCTACTAGCTAGAGACGCACCTTCGGCGTTGTTCATCGACTTGGCAGTACGAGATGTCGCAATGTAGAGCACGTACATCGCGTTTGTGCTAGGCGTGTTGTAGAGCAGGGACGTTGCAAGTTGGCTAGGTGACAAGAAGGCTGCGAGGTTGCATGCCATGTTGCTGGCTTTTTTGAA
This sequence comes from Haematococcus lacustris, assembly GCA_030144725.1. NCBI lineage: Eukaryota > Viridiplantae > Chlorophyta > Chlorophyceae > Chlamydomonadales > Haematococcaceae > Haematococcus > Haematococcus lacustris. Next base: position 9,491,483 of record JASKMD010000012.1, read on the forward strand.
ATTTTCCATTATGGCTTTCATCCAGATGCCACCGACCTGTGCCAGTCAGCAAGACCCTTCACAGGGTCAGTAGGACCCTACAAAGGGTCAGTAGGACCCTGCAGAAGGCCAGAGCGCCAGGACCCTGCACAGGATCACCAGGACCCTGCACAGGGTTTTCAGGACCCTGCGCAAGGTCCTAGCGCCTTTTAAATATTAAATACATGTAATGTTAAAAAAAAAAACTTCAAAAAAGTTGTTCTAATATATAATTTTAATTCTAACCATGGTCGTAGGACCCTGCGCAGGGTCCTGGCACACAGGGTCCACAGGACCCTACGCAGGGTTTCCAGGACCCTGCGCAGGGTCCTAGCGTCACCATGGTCGTAGGACCCTGCGCAGGGTCCTGGCACACAGGGTCCACAGGACCCTACGCAGGGTTTCCAGGACCCTGCGCAGGGTCCTAGCGTCACCATGGTCGAAGGACCCTGCGCAGGGTCCTGGCACACAGGGTTTTCAGGACCCTGCGCAGGGTTTCCAGGACCCTGCGCAGGGTCCTAGCGCCTTTTAAATATTAAATACATGTAATGTTAAAAATAAACTACAAAATAGTTGTTCTAATATTTAATTTTTATTCTAACCATGGTCGTAGGACCCTGCGCAGGGTCCTGGCACACAGGGTTTTCAGGACCCTGCGCAGGGTTTTCAGGACCCTGCGCAGGGTCCTAGCGCCTTTTAAATATCAAATACATGTAACATCAAAAATAAACTACAAAATAGTTGTTCTAATATTTAATTTTAATTCTAACCATGGTCGTAGGACCCTGCGCAGGGTCCTGGCACACAGGGTCAGCAGGACCCTGCGCAAGGTTTCCAGGACCCTGCGCAGGGTCTGTAGGACCCTGCGCAGGGTCCTAGCGTCACCATGGTCGTAGGACCCTGCGCAGGGTCCTGGCACACAGAGTCGGGAGGATACCAAACAGAAACGACAGGACCTAGCAAAGGGTGTGCGGGAAGCCTGACAAGGTCATGGCACACAGGGTCAGAACAAAACCTGGGAAACTCTTGACTCATAGGGTCAGTAGGACCCTGCGCAGGGTCGCCAGGACCCTGCGCAGGGTCCTACGACCATGGTGACGCTAGGACCCTGCGCAGGGTCCTAGGACACGGGCCATAGCTCATCACTGGCTTGGACTTTTTGCATGCTACCTACTAGGTTGGGCAGCTGTAACCACCCTCTACAACCTCTCATACTCACATTTCATGAAAAGACACTTTGATCACTCGGTGCCAACTCCCTTAGCCAAAATCAGGGTCACAGCCCCACACCTGGTCCAACAACTCGACACCGAGTGAGAATTACACTTTGGCCCAAGAGAGTCTTGACCTCCCCTAGGTCTCAACAACCTACATGCCAAGTTTCAGACCTCAACTCTCAAGTTTTTCAAGCCAGCCAGCCCTTAATTTGCACGAGTGTGTGTTGTGGTTTCCAGTCCAGCGTCATGGTGATGAGCACCCCCAGGTAGGTGAAGGGTGAGGTCGGGCGGTGGTAGGTGACGGGTTTCCCTTGTAGGCTGACGGTTTGGAGTTGTTGGCGGGCCTGCTTGTCCGCTTCGGCCGCGTTGCTGCACATGCCGGTTTCGACCGAGTGATGGAGCGCCGCTGTTGCGAGGGTTTTACTGTGTGAGATGATGAGGTGACCCCAGTCCGAGAAGGCCGAGAGTTTGTCCGCTTGGCATCGGAGGTTGCGAAGGGTGTTGCAGAGTATAGCTATGTCGTCCGCATAGTCGATGCTGCTGACGGTGGCGCGTTCCCCGCTGTCGGCCGTTGCTGATTTGAATTTATAGCCCCTCGCGCCGACTTGCAGCCACCGCAGGAGGGGTTCGATGTAAATGAGAAATAGGAAGGGCGAGAGAGAATCTCCTTGTATGGTGCCCCGGTTGACGGATACCGGGTCAGTGTGGCCGTAGGGTGTTTTAAAGCGCGTTGTAGCGCCCGTGTATAGGTCCTTTACTGCGTCAGTCGCGTCCGTGGGGAAGCCTAGGTCATGCATAATCCAGAGTAGTTTGTCTTGGCACGTGGTGTTGAACGCACTGGTGAAGTCGACCAGGAGTGCGTAGATATCCGCCTTGGCCAGCTTGGCATCCTCAAGGGCCATGACAAGCATCTGTAGCTGTTGTGTGGTGTTCCTGTGGGAGCGGAACCCAGCCTGGTTCTTGCTGAGCATCCCATTAGCTTCAGCATACTCAGACAGTGTCTTGGTAATGAGGCTGGTCCACAGCTTATAAACGGTGTTGGCTAGGCCCACTGGCCTGTAGGAGTTGAGGTCCGTTTCTTGCCCCTTGTCCTTGTAGAGCAGGCACGTGTCACTGGTCTTCCACGTGGTGGGTGTGCAGCCTGTTGCCCACATGATGATGAGCTGGTGGATGGTTTCCCGCATCTCCCATGGCAGCATCTTGATGATTTCATTTTCCACGCCGTCTGGTCCCGGGGCTTTGCCTCCTGCCAGCCTGCTGATGCATTCCAGGAAGCCTGCCTTGTCCATGATGGCTGTGTGCAGCCAGTGTATGTTTTGGCATGCGTGCATAGAGAAGGCGTCGTCTGCTTTTGCGCGAGCCCACGGGTAGTTTCGTGTCTGTGTGTTAGTGTAGTGGCCAGTCTTGGGGGTCTGGGCCGACAGCTTCTGCCCGTATGCGGTGGTGATTATCCGGTTTAGGTCGGCAGGGGCGGTGCATATGGTTTTGGTGTCAGGATCAGCTAGCGCCTGTAGGCCTTTGTGGTCGGTGCGGGACGGGCGTAGGATACGTTTGTTAGCCTTCTTGGGCTGGGTGCTGATCAGTTGTTGCATTCTGACACGAGCTTGTGCGATGGAAAGTGCGGAATCCTCATCGTCTAGTTTGTGGATTTGGTCGCGGTACGTATTGGCCAGTTGGGCTAACGCGGCCTGCACGTGATTTTCGGTTGGGTCTTCACCCTGGCGCGCTTGCACCGCGTCCCTGATCTCTTCGTTCGTCGCATCTGTCTCTGGTATGAGTTCGTCGATTGTCGGGTGCACGTTGGTTTGCTTAAAGAGGGAGTTAGCCTTCCGGCCAAGGTCTCTAGCGGTCTTAAGCTTTCTGCCCAGTGCCAGTCTAATCCTGCACATGGTCCTGCGTTGGTAGTGCTGGCCTCCCCTTGTGAGGGTCTTGGTGTTGCATGTCTTTACAGCTGCCGTCCTGCAGGTTTGTAGGAGGTTTGTGAGCATGGTGGCTGCGGTGTCTACAGCTTCCCTGGCCGGGCGTCCTGCCACTGATGTCAGGCGTTGTGGTTGTTGAGGGTTGGTCCTGCCAAGTGTAGCCAGGTGGTGGGTAGCCTCTGTGTATATGGGGGCTAAGAAGGCTGTCAGTTCTGCATGTAATTGTGGGACGCCTGAGCAGGGTTGTTGCACTGCCAGGCGGTAGGCTTCCCTGTCCTTATTGGTAATGGGGGTGGTGAGGATGGTATGGCTGTGCTTCGGTGGTTTGTGTGGGGCTGCCAGGTCTATGCCCAGGCGGGCTGTATTCAGTGTGGCGGTGAGTGGCCTGTGGTCGCTGAGATAGGCGTTGGTATGGACGTGCGTGCGGTGCTCAGGGCCGTGTCTTGCGTCGCGTGTTAGGATAGCGTCTATGCGGCTGTTGCAGTGCGGTTGTTGGTAGGTCCAGGCCCGGTCGCCGGGATCCGCTTCTAGCAGGTGCATTTCTGTGGCGAACCCCCTCATCATGCTGTCTTGTGTGTATTCAGTGTGCTCGGAGCGATCCTCTGTTTTCATCGTGGCGTTGATATCTCCCGCCAGGATAAGTGAGCCGGGCAGGTGCCCAGTGGCTGTTCGTATATGCTCTTGCATTTTCTCGCGCAGTGAGAGCGCTTCGCCATTGGATCCCGACGGCCAGTACGTGGCGATGATGGTGAGCTGTTCGCACTGGTGTTGGTTGAGGGTCAGGATGACGCATCGTGCATTTACCTCAGCCTCAATGCTCGGTGAAAGCATAGTGGCTTGCATTTGGATGGCTAAGTTGTGTTTGATGCCTAGTAGTACTTCACTGTGGCCTCTGTGCCGGTGTATCGTATAGTCTGGCATGACTCTCTTCAACCAACCAGAGCCTGGATTGTTGCTCCTGGGCTGGGTCATGGTCTCAGTTAGGATCAGGATGTCCGGGCTGTGCTGGTGCACAAGGTTGAGGACGTCGTTCCTGGACCTATGGAGGCTTCTGACGTTCAGGGTCGTTAGTGTGATATGCTGTCGATTGTGTGTTGGTTGTGGCTGCCGGGTTGGCAAGGTGCTGTGTTGTGGGTGTGGTCCTGGGTGCTCAGGTAGGTTATCAGTGGGGGGTGGCGGTGTTGTGGGGATGGCGGCGGGGGGTGGAGTGGGGGCTGTGTTTAGGTATCTGTACATCAGGGTCTGTGTGTGCGAGTCCTTGGTTTGCGCTCTTGGCTTGGTCCGTTTTTTGTCTACGATGGTGCCCGATGATGTGGGCCGTTTACTCCTGCTTGACCGGTCGTGAGTGGGGAGAGTGACTGTGGGGGCGACCTGGCGCAGTCGCGGCCGGGCCTGCTTGTCTGTCGGGTGAGTGTCTTCTGTGGCTGTTAGTATGCGCTTAGAACTCGCTGGTTGTGTAGTGGCGATGTTGGGTAGCGGCCGGTCTGTTCGGGGGCTGTGCGCGGGTTGTGTGCCCAAGTCTTGGGTAGTAAGGTCGATGTGGGTGGTACGTAGATGTTGTTCCAGCTGCTCCGTTGTGGCGCTCCTCGTGGGGTCAGCTAGCCAGCATAGTGGATGGATGAGGTTGGTATTAGCCGCGTCGCCCTTTTTGATTCGAACGAGCGTACCCTTCAGCTGAAGCCAGTCTTCCGGGGTGTCCAATCGGCATGGGTGGCCTTGTTCCGAGTCCAACCAGTGCCATGCGTTGTTAATGTGGCGGATGGTGGTTGCGTGATTGTGGGTGATGAGGATGGCGGCTGTGTTAGTGTAGTTGTCCGTCTTTCCCGTAAGCGTGGTGAGGAGCTCAGGTGTGATGTTGTTGGTGGTGGTGGTTGTGGTTGGAGGGCATAGGTGGAGGTCCTTGTGGTGGTGGTATAGGTAGTGGTTTATGGTGGAGATGGTGAAGTTGCCAGATTCCTCATATATGTGTGGGAGGCAGTTGCGTAGTGGGATCAGCCTATGCTCCTGCCTTGCCTGATTGGCTAGGTCCTGGATGTGTGAAGTAAGGGCTTTGCAGTGTGTGATAACGTCCTCAGGCCTGATCATTGGTTTTCCCATGGCCATGTTAAGGGCGTGCACTAGACAACATTGTTTGTATTGCCTTTCCATGTAGCAGTGGGACGGGTTCTGGTTGTCTTCTTTGTGGCTGATGATGTGACTTATACCTTGTCGGGTGGTGGCCATGGTTTGGGCTGGTGTAGAGCTAGGCTTGGTAGGGTCGGATACCCGGCAACATGCCCTACCGGCTCAGCGTGTGCCTCAGCGCAGCCGCTCTCCGACGCTACAATCCGCGTGTGAATCGGTGCAGAAACGAGTCCGGAAAAGCCGTTGTCCCTTATCGTTAGGGGGGTTGGTGGTTCAATGGGAGGGGTGACCAGCTGCTGGGTCAGGTGCAATGACGAACACCTCGTGGAAGTGATTCGTGTAAGAGTGCGACAGCTCGCAGATGGCTATAGCTGATTTACTGGAGCTGTCGGAGTCTAGGAGCTTCCACTGCCCACCCAACTTCCTGAGCGCCATGCTGTGGCCGTTCGTTTTGCACAAAAAGTTGAGTGTGGCGTACTCTATCGCTATGGTGTCGAGGTTGTCGTCGTTCCAATCGTCTGTGGTGCGTAGTTGAGCCACATTCGTAAGAGTGAGGCCGTATTTGGTCCTAAGGTATAGGTGAATGACCTCGTCGCTCAAGGCGCCCCCGTCCCCTCGTGCGGTATTCCACGCCTTTTTGTCGCCTTCGTCTTGTAGTGTAGTGCCCCAGGCTGTCCAAAAATTATGTAGGTCCTCAGGCTTCACCCATTCCTTTCCAGCTGCATTGTTGAGGGAGTGGGCCTGGCAGTTGCGATTCACCTGTGCTTCGAAAAACAAGGGGTTAGGGTTAACTTCTGGATGATGCTCCTCATAGTGGGATGGGCCTGGGTTGGCTTCAATATCACCTCCTGCTAGCAACAGCCAGCCTATATAGAGCAAGTAGATAGCACTGTAGCAGGGGGACATGACGCCAAGGCAATGGGCTAGCTTGGTTAGTAGGGCTGGGATGCCCATGCGGGTAGGCAGATCAGGCATGCGGTTGATGCGCAGCTTGTGTATTGTGTACCGTTGCAAGGTCGCATTGTATTGGTGAACTAGGATGCTGGTGCTTTCCGGGTTGGATGTGTAGTGGCCATGCGACTGCCAGCTAGTGAGGGCTGTTGACAGGTGCATCAAGGCAGTATGACGTTCCACTGAGCCATCAAGGTAGAGGTACAGGGTGTAGGCAGATCCAACAGAGACCGCTCTCCATCTCCTGATTCTCTTAAGGTGTCGTCGGAGGCAAGCTCTAGATTGGGAAGGGGTGATAGCAGGGGGTGGGGGGGGTGGGGAGGTAGCCCCTCATAAGAGCGATGCTGGCGATAGCAATGGCGATGTGTGTCATCCAACTGAGTGTCTCGTGTCCGTGGTCATAGCTCGGCATGGTGCTAGTGTCTATAGTGTCAGCTGTCTGAATGTGTGCCCCTGACTCGTTGGTGTAGTTGTCCATCCTCTGCCTTGTTGTTGTATGGCGGTGCCTGATGCGGGGCAAAGCACCAGCATGGGCAGCATGCATGTCTGCTCCTGGCAGCGTCATGGGCTGAACACACCGCTGCGCACTCTCTGACTTGTTGTTGTAGGCATGAGGGTACCTGATGCGGGGCAGCAGGCCAGCATGGGCAGCATGCGTGGCTGCTCCTGGCAGCGTGGTGGGCTGAACGCACCGCTGCACACTCTCTGCCGTGTTGTTGTAGGCATGGCGGTGCCTGACGCGGGGCAGAGCACCAGCATGGGCAGCATGCATGGCTGCTCCTGGCAGCGTCATGGGCTGAACACACCGCTGCGCACTCTCTGACTTGTTGTTGTAGGCATGAGGGTACCTGATGCGGGGCAGCAGGCCAGCATGGGCTGCATGTGTGGCTGCTCCTGGCAGCGTGGTGGGCTGAACGCACCGCTGCGCACTCTCTGACTTGTTGTTGTGGGCATGAGGGTACCTGTTGCGGGGCAGCAGGCCAGCATGGGCGGCGGCAACAGCCTGGGCTGGCAGGTGGTGGTGAGGCAGAGCGCCCTGTAACATGCCGGTCTGCATGTCTACATGAGTGCTTTGCATTTGCGATCTGGCTGGCTGGTCATGCCAGGCTGCAACAGTGGGGGCTGGCAGGTGGTGGTGAGGCGGAGCGCCATGTACCATGTCGACCTGCATGTCAACATGGTCAGCTTGCATTTGTGAATTGGCCGGCTGGTCATGCCAGGATGCAGCAGGGCGGTCTGGCAGGTGGTGGTGAGGCAGAGCGCCATGGGTTGTGCATTGGGGTATAGCCCCTAGGGATGTGTGTTGGGGTATAACCCCTAGGGATGTGTGTTGGGGTATAGCCCCTAAGGATGTGTGTTGGGGTATAGCCCCTAGGGATGTGTCACTCCTACAAATTAATCCCTGCATTCTTCCCTGCACTTTTGACCAACCTTGTCCGATTGGACTGAAATTTTGATAGATGGTGTTTTGCAGAAAATAAAACATAAAATTTTTTGAAAAAAATTCTCAAAAAACAATATGTTTTAATTTCTGCAAAACACCATCTATCAAAATTTCAGTCCAATCGGACAAGGTTGGTCAAAGGTGCAGGGAAGAATGCAGGGATTAATTTGTAGGAGTGGTGTTGGGGTATAGCCCCTAGGGAGTTGGTCGTTGGTGAGTAGGGGAGTGCGTTCCCATCTCCCTGGCCTCGGGGTTGTTCCCTCGGCTCTCCAACCTGGCCTCGGGGTTTTTCCCTCGGCTCTCCAACCTGGCCTCGGGGTTTTTCCGTTGGCAATGTGTGCTGCCTAGGGTTTTTTTCCCCCGGCGTGTAGTGTTTGTGGCAATCAAGGCAGGCCAGGACTCCTGTCTGTCTGTCTCGAATACCGTCTGTCTTGAACACCGTCTCAATCCTTCCTGCGCTGTGTCTAGCGCTGTACCTTGCTGTCTCGCCGCCACCCTGTAGGAGCCTTGTGTTGTCGCAGCAATAGTGCAGCTGTAACAGCAATATGAGAACGAGTCTGGCTACTTTGTTGGGCTTACCAGGCATTCGGCTGATGCGGTGTCCCAGTGCGTGGAGGGGGCCCACGCTTCGAGCAGTATCGTCGTTCCGTTATGAGTCGGGCTGAAATGGGCCGTAGGTTGCAGTGGTGTACAGCGTTACAGCGAGGTGGACGGATGTTCGCCAAAACTTCTTCGGTTTTCGCAAACCGAAAAAGTATTCTCCAGCGTTAAAAGAGCTGGCAACATCGGACGCTTAAAGCACGCGGCTAGCTACCTACCAAGTAAGAAATCCCTGCTACGATACGCGTTCGTGCTCTGCATCTGCATTTGTCTAACCTACCCAGTGGCTTGCACCATTGGCGGCTTGCACGATGGGAAACCCCCTACGAAGCACAAAGAAGGGAAACCCCCTACGACACAAATGGAAGGGAAACCCCCGACGCTGACCGCACCCTGTGGGAAACCCCCGAGAACAACTATGCGCAGTTACGCAGATAAGACACCTCCGCCGATACACGCACCCCAACAGTCAGCTGACACGACGCTGAAGACATTTGACATGCAGGCTGACAGCGACATGCCTACAGGTCAATCTGCCTGGACTGCAACTCCAGCCTGTAGGGAGCTGAAGGGCACAAGGAGCGCCAACAAGGCTGACAGTGTTGAGTGGGTGCATACTATTAACCTAGCAAGCACAACCTGCAAAACATTGGAATGCAATAGTCGCACGGATATGACACCCCCTACTAGCACACCTGATGGGACACACAATGATGGGACACCCCACATGGTACATGGCGTTCAGCCTCACCACCACCTGCCAGTCCTGACCGCTGCAGCCTGGCACGACCGGCCGGCTGACACAAAGATGACAGATGCTCATGTTGACATGCAGGCCGGCTCAATACATGGAGCCCAGCCTCACCACCACCGGCCAGACCTGACCGCTGCAGCCCGGCATGACCAGCCAGCTGGCACAATGATGCATAATGCTCATGTTGACATGCAGGCAGGCTTGATACATGGCGCCCAGCCCCGCCACCACCTGCCAGACCTGACCGCTGCAGCCCTCTCTGACCTCTCTGATTGTGCCCAGGGGCCTATCAGGGCGGCAGATGCGTATAGGGGTAGCCATGTAGCAAACCTTCCCAGCTGTAGCAATGGGATTGTGAACTGTAGGGAGGAATGTTACAACCCTTACCATATTGACATGCAGGTCGACATGGTGCATGGCGCCCAGCCTCACCACCACCTGCCAGCCCCCACTGATGCAGCCAGGCATGACCAGCCAGCCAAATCACAAATGCAGGGCACTCATGTAGACATGCAGACCGACATGGTACAGGGCGCTCTGCCTCACCACCACCTGCCAGCCCAGGTTGTTGCCGCCGCCCATGCTGGCCTGCTGCCCCGCAACAGGTACCCTCATGCCTACAACAACACGTCAGAGAGTGCGCAGCGGTGTGTTCAGCCCATGACGCTGCCAGGAGCAGCCATGCATGCTGCCCATGCTGGTGCTCTGCCCCGCATCAGGTACCGCCATGCCTACAACAACAAGTCAGAGAGTGCGCAGCGGTGTGTTCAGCCCATGACGCTGCCTGGAGCAGCCATGCATGTTGCCCATGCTGGTGCTCTGCCCCGCATCAGGTATCCCCATGCCTACAACAACAAGTCAGAGAGTGCGCAGCAGTGTGATCAGCCCGTGACGCTGCCAGGAGCAGCCATGCATGCTGCCCATGCTGGTGCTCTGCCCCGCATCAGGTACCGCCATGCCTACAACAACAAGTCAGAGAGTGCGCAGCGGTGTGTTCAGCCCATGACGCTGCCAGGAGCAGCCATGCATGCTGCCCATGCTGGTGCTCTGCCCCGCATCAGGTACCGCCATGCCTACAACAACAAGTCAGAGAGTGCGCAGCGGTGTGTTCAGCCCATGACGCTGCCAGGAGCAGCCATGCATGCTGCCCATGCTGGTGCTCTGCCCCGCATCAGGTATCCCCATGCCTACAACAACAAGGCAGAGGATGGACAACTACACCAACGAGTTAGGGGAGGCACCCCACGACAAATTCAGACAGCCGACACTATAGACACTAGCACCATGCCGAACTATGACCACGGACACGAGACACTCAGCTGGATGGCACACATCGCCATTGCTATCGCCAGCATCGCTTTAATTAGGGGCTACCCCCCCACCCCCTGCTATTACCCCTTCCCAATCTAGAGCTTGCCTCCGACGACACCTTAAGAGAATCAGGAGATGGAGAGCGGTCTCTGTTGGATCTGCCTACACCCTGTACCTCTACCTTGATGGCTCAGTGGAACGTCATACTGCCTTGATGCACCTGTCAACAGCCCTCACTAGCTGGCAGTCGCATGGCCACTACACATCCAACCCGGAAAGCACCAGCATCCTAGTTCACCAATACAATGCGACCTTGCAACGGTACACAATATACATTCTGCGCATCAACCGCATGCCTGATCTGCCTACCCGCATGAGCATCCCAGCCCTATCAACCAAGCTAGCCCATTGCCTTGGCGTCATGTCCCCCTGCTACAGTGCTATCTACTTGCTCTATATAGGCTGGTTGTTGCTAGCAGGAGGTGATATTGAAGCGAACCCAGGCCCATCCCACAATGAGGAGCATCACCCAGAAGTTAACCCTAACCCCTTGTTTTTCGAAGCACAGGTGAATCGCAACTGCCAGGCCCACTCCCTCAACAATGCAGCTGGAAAGGAATGGGTGAAGCCTGAGGACCTGCATAACTTTTGGACAGCCTGGGGCACTACACTACAAGACGAAGGCGACAAAAAGGCGTGGAATACCGCACGAGGGGACGGGGGCGCCTTGAGCGACGAGGTCATTCACCTATACCTTAGGACCAAATACGGCCTCACTCTTACGAATGTGGCTCAACTACGCACCACAGACGATTGGAACGACGACAATCTTGACACCATAGCGATAGAGTACGCCACACTCAACTTTTTGTGCAAAACGAACGGCCACAGCATGGCGCTCAGGAAGTTGGGTGGGCAGTGGAAGCTCCTAGATTCCGACAGCTCCAGTAAATCAGCTATAGCCATCTGTGAGCTGTCGCATTCTTACACGAACCACTTCCACGAGGTGTTCGTCATTGCACCCGACCCGGCAGCCACACCAGCCCAAACAATGGCCACCACCCGACAGGGTATTAGTCACATTATCAGCCACAAGGAAGACAACCAGGACCCGTCCCAATGCTACATGGAAAGGCAATACAAACAATGTTGTCTTGTGCACGCCATCAACATGGCCATAGGGAAACCCATGATCTGGCCCGAAGACGTCATCACCCACTGCAAATCACTCGACACACACATCCAAGGCCTTGCCAACCAGGCAAGGCAGGAGCATAGGATAATACCACTACGTAGCAGCCTCCCACACATCTACGAGGAATCTGGCAACTTCACCATCTCCACCATAAACCACTACCTATACCACCACCACAAGGACCTCCACCTATGCCCTACCGCCACAACCACCACTAACAACGACATCACACCAGAGCTCCTCACCACGCTCACGGGCAAGACGGACAGCTACACTAACACAGCCGCCGTCCTCATTACTCACAATCACGCTACCACCATCCGCCACATTAACAACGCATGGCACTGGTTGGACTCGGAACAAGGCCGCCCATGCCGATTGGACACCCCGGAAGACTGGCTTCAGCTGAAGGGTACACTCGTTCAAATTAAAAAGGGCGACGCGGCTGATACCAACCTCATCCACCCACTATGCTGGCTAGCTGACCCTACAAGGCGCGCCACAACGGAGCAGCTGGAACAACATCTACGTACCACCCACATCGACCTTACTACCCAAGACCTGGGCGCACAACCCGCGCACACCCCCCGAACAGACCGGCCGCTACCCACTGCACAACCAGCGAGTTACAAGCGCATACTAACAGCCACAGCAGACACCCACCCGACAGACAAGCAGGCCCGGCCGCGACTGCGCCGGGTCCCCCCCACAGTCACTCTTCCTACTCTACAAGACCGGTCAAGCAGTAAACGGCCCACGACATCGGGCACCATCGTAGACAAAAGACGGACCAAGCCAAGAGCGCAAACTAAGGACCCGCACACGCAGACCCTGATGTACAGATACCCAAACACAGCCCCCACCCCACCCCCCGCCGCCAACCCCACAATACCGCCACCCCCCACCGATAACCTACCTGAACACCCAGGACCACACCCACAACACAGCACCTTGCCAACCCGGCAGCCACAACCAACACACAATCGACAGCATATCACACTAATGACCTTGAACGTCAGAAGCCTCCATAGGTCCAGGAACGACGTCCTGAACCTTGTGCATCAACACAGCCCGGACATCCTGATCCTAACTGAAACCATGACCCAGCCCAAGAGCAACAATCCAGGCTCTGGCTGGCTGAGGAGAGTCATGCCAGACTATACGACACACCGACACAAAGGCCATAGTGACATACTAATAGGCATCAAACACAACTTAGCCATCCAAATGAAAACCACTATGCTTCCACCGAGCATCGACGCTGAGGTGAACGCACGATGCGTCATCCTGACCCTCAACCAACACCAGTGCGAACAGCTCACCATCATCGCCACGTATTGGCCGTCGGGAAACAACGGGGACGCGCTGTTAATGCGAGGAAAAATGCAAGAACACATACGAACAGCCACGGGCCACCTGCCCGGCTCACTCATCCTGGCGGGAGATATCAACGCCACGATGAAAACAGAGGATCGTTCCGAGCACACCGAATACACACAAGACAACATGATGAGGGGGTTCGCCGCAGAAATGCACCTGAAGGAAGCTGACCCCGGCGACCGGGCCTGGACCTACCAGCAACCGCACTGCAACAGCCGCATCGACGCCATCCTAACACGCGACGCAAGGCACGGCCCTGAGCACCGCACGCACGTCGATACCAACGTCTATCTGAGCGACCACAGGCCACTCACCGCCACATTGAGTACAGCCCGACTGGGCATAGACCTGGCAGCCCCACACAAACCACCGAAGCACAGCCACACCATCCTCACCACCCCCATTACCAACAAGGACAGGGAAGCCTACCGCCTGGCAGTGCAACAACCCAGCTCAGGTGTCCCACAATTGCATGCAGAACTGACAGCCTTCTTAGCCCCCATATACACAGAGGCTACCCACCACCTGGCTACACTTGGCAAGACCAACCCTCAACAACCACAGCGTCTGACATCAGTGGCAGGACGCCCGGCCAGGGAAGCCGTAGACACCGCAGCCACCATGCTCACAAACCTCCTACAAACCTGCAGGACGGCAGCTATAAAGACATGCAACACTAAGACCCTCACAAGGGGAGGCCAGCACTACCAACGCAGGACCATGTGCAGGATTAGACTGGCACTGGGCAGAAAGCTTAAGACCGCTAGAGACCTCAGCCGGAAGGCTAACTCCCTCTTCAAGCAAACCAACGTGCATCCGACAATCGACGAACTCATTCTAGGGACAGATGCGATAAACGAAGAGATCAGGGACGCGGTGCAAGCGCGCCAGGGCGACGATACAACCGAAAACCACGTGCAGGCCGCGCTAGCCCAACTGAC
>JASKMD010000012.1:9508336-9510836 GCA_030144725.1 Haematococcus lacustris
CTAACCCTAACCCTAACCCTAACCCTAACCCTAACCCTAACCCTAACCCTAACCCTAACCCTAACCCTAACCCTAACCCTAACCCTAACCCTAACCCTAACCCTAACCCTAACCCTAACCCTAACCCTAACCCTAACCCTAACCCTAACCCTAACCCTAACCCTAACCCTAACCCTAACCCTAACCCTAACCCTAACCCTAACCCTAACCCTAACCCTAACCCTAACCCTAACCCTAACCCTAACCCTAACCCTAACCCTAACCCTAACCCTAACCCTAACCCTAACCCTAACCCTAACCCTAACCCTAACCCTAACCCTAACCCTAACCCTAACCCTAACCCTAACCCTAACCCTAACCCTAACCCTAACCCTAACCCTAACCCTAACCCTAACCCTAACCCTAACCCTAACCCTAACCCTAACCCTAACCCTAACCCTAACCCTAACCCTAACCCTAACCCTAACCCTAACCCTAACCCTAACCCTAACCCTAACCCTAACCCTAACCCTAACCCTAACCCTAACCCTAACCCTAACCCTAACCCTAACCCTAACCCTAACCCTAACCCTAACCCTAACCCTAACCCTAACCCTAACCCTAACCCTAACCCTAACCCTAACCCTAACCCTAACCCTAACCCTAACCCTAACCCTAACCCTAACCCTAACCCTAACCCTAACCCTAACCCTAACCCTAACCCTAACCCTAACCCTAACCCTAACCCTAACCCTAACCCTAACCCTAACCCTAACCCTAACCCTAACCCTAACCCTAACCCTAACCCTAACCCTAACCCTAACCCTAACCCTAACCCTAACCCTAACCCTAACCCTAACCCTAACCCTAACCCTAACCCTAACCCTAACCCTAACCCTAACCCTAACCCTAACCCTAACCCTAACCCTAACCCTAACCCTAACCCTAACCCTAACCCTAACCCTAACCCTAACCCTAACCCTAACCCTAACCCTAACCCTAACCCTAACCCTAACCCTAACCCTAACCCTAACCCTAACCCTAACCCTAACCCTAACCCTAACCCTAACCCTAACCCTAACCCTAACCCTAACCCTAACCCTAACCCTAACCCTAACCCTAACCCTAACCCTAACCCTAACCCTAACCCTAACCCTAACCCTAACCCTAACCCTAACCCTAACCCTAACCCTAACCCTAACCCTAACCCTAACCCTAACCCTAACCCTAACCCTAACCCTAACCCTAACCCTAACCCTAACCCTAACCCTAACCCTAACCCTAACCCTAACCCTAACCCTAACCCTAACCCTAACCCTAACCCTAACCCTAACCCTAACCCTAACCCTAACCCTAACCCTAACCCTAACCCTAACCCTAACCCTAACCCTAACCCTAACCCTAACCCTAACCCTAACCCTAACCCTAACCCTAACCCTAACCCTAACCCTAACCCTAACCCTAACCCTAACCCTAACCCTAACCCTAACCCTAACCCTAACCCTAACCCTAACCCTAACCCTAACCCTAACCCTAACCCTAACCCTAACCCTAACCCTAACCCTAACCCTAACCCTAACCCTAACCCTAACCCTAACCCTAACCCTAACCCTAACCCTAACCCTAACCCTAACCCTAACCCTAACCCTAACCCTAACCCTAACCCTAACCCTAACCCTAACCCTAACCCTAACCCTAACCCTAACCCTAACCCTAACCCTAACCCTAACCCTAACCCTAACCCTAACCCTAACCCTAACCCTAACCCTAACCCTAACCCTAACCCTAACCCTAACCCTAACCCTAACCCTAACCCTAACCCTAACCCTAACCCTAACCCTAACCCTAACCCTAACCCTAACCCTAACCCTAACCCTAACCCTAACCCTAACCCTAACCCTAACCCTAACCCTAACCCTAACCCTAACCCTAACCCTAACCCTAACCCTAACCCTAACCCTAACCCTAACCCTAACCCTAACCCTAACCCTAACCCTAACCCTAACCCTAACCCTAACCCTAACCCTAACCCTAACCCTAACCCTAACCCTAACCCTAACCCTAACCCTAACCCTAACCCTAACCCTAACCCTAACCCTAACCCTAACCCTAACCCTAACCCTAACCCTAACCCTAACCCTAACCCTAACCCTAACCCTAACCCTAACCCTAACCCTAACCCTAACCCTAACCCTAACCCTAACCCTAACCCTAACCCTAACCCTAACCCTAACCCTAACCCTAACCCTAACCCTAACCCTAACCCTAACCCTAACCCTAACCCTAACCCTAACCCTAACCCTAACCCTAACCCTAACCCTAACCCTAACCCTAACCCTAACCCTAACCCTAACCCTAACCCTAACCCTAACCCTAACCCTAACCCTAACCCTAACCCTAACCCTAACCCTAACCCTAACCCTAACCCTAACCCTAACCCTAACCCTAACCCTAACCCTAACCCTAACCCTAACCCTAACCCTAACCCTAACCCTAACCCTAACCCTAACCCTAACCCTAA
>JASKMD010000012.1:9513336-9573336 GCA_030144725.1 Haematococcus lacustris
CTAACCCTAACCCTAACCCTAACCCTAACCCTAACCCTAACCCTAACCCTAACCCTAACCCTAACCCTAACCCTAACCCTAACCCTAACCCTAACCCTAACCCTAACCCTAACCCTAACCCTAACCCTAACCCTAACCCTAACCCTAACCCTAACCCTAACCCTAACCCTAACCCTAACCCTAACCCTAACCCTAACCCTAACCCTAACCCTAACCCTAACCCTAACCCTAACCCTAACCCTAACCCTAACCCTAACCCTAACCCTAACCCTAACCCTAACCCTAACCCTAACCCTAACCCTAACCCTAACCCTAACCCTAACCCTAACCCTAACCCTAACCCTAACCCTAACCCTAACCCTAACCCTAACCCTAACCCTAACCCTAACCCTAACCCTAACCCTAACCCTAACCCTAACCCTAACCCTAACCCTAACCCTAACCCTAACCCTAACCCTAACCCTAACCCTAACCCTAACCCTAACCCTAACCCTAACCCTAACCCTAACCCTAACCCTAACCCTAACCCTAACCCTAACCCTAACCCTAACCCTAACCCTAACCCTAACCCTAACCCTAACCCTAACCCTAACCCTAACCCTAACCCTAACCCTAACCCTAACCCTAACCCTAACCCTAACCCTAACCCTAACCCTAACCCTAACCCTAACCCTAACCCTAACCCTAACCCTAACCCTAACCCTAACCCTAACCCTAACCCTAACCCTAACCCTAACCCTAACCCTAACCCTAACCCTAACCCTAACCCTAACCCTAACCCTAACCCTAACCCTAACCCTAACCCTAACCCTAACCCTAACCCTAACCCTAACCCTAACCCTAACCCTAACCCTAACCCTAACCCTAACCCTAACCCTAACCCTAACCCTAACCCTAACCCTAACCCTAACCCTAACCCTAACCCTAACCCTAACCCTAACCCTAACCCTAACCCTAACCCTAACCCTAACCCTAACCCTAACCCTAACCCTAACCCTAACCCTAACCCTAACCCTAACCCTAACCCTAACCCTAACCCTAACCCTAACCCTAACCCTAACCCTAACCCTAACCCTAACCCTAACCCTAACCCTAACCCTAACCCTAACCCTAACCCTAACCCTAACCCTAACCCTAACCCTAACCCTAACCCTAACCCTAACCCTAACCCTAACCCTAACCCTAACCCTAACCCTAACCCTAACCCTAACCCTAACCCTAACCCTAACCCTAACCCTAACCCTAACCCTAACCCTAACCCTAACCCTAACCCTAACCCTAACCCTAACCCTAACCCTAACCCTAACCCTAACCCTAACCCTAACCCTAACCCTAACCCTAACCCTAACCCTAACCCTAACCCTAACCCTAACCCTAACCCTAACCCTAACCCTAACCCTAACCCTAACCCTAACCCTAACCCTAACCCTAACCCTAACCCTAACCCTAACCCTAACCCTAACCCTAACCCTAACCCTAACCCTAACCCTAACCCTAACCCTAACCCTAACCCTAACCCTAACCCTAACCCTAACCCTAACCCTAACCCTAACCCTAACCCTAACCCTAACCCTAACCCTAACCCTAACCCTAACCCTAACCCTAACCCTAACCCTAACCCTAACCCTAACCCTAACCCTAACCCTAACCCTAACCCTAACCCTAACCCTAACCCTAACCCTAACCCTAACCCTAACCCTAACCCTAACCCTAACCCTAACCCTAACCCTAACCCTAACCCTAACCCTAACCCTAACCCTAACCCTAACCCTAACCCTAACCCTAACCCTAACCCTAACCCTAACCCTAACCCTAACCCTAACCCTAACCCTAACCCTAACCCTAACCCTAACCCTAACCCTAACCCTAACCCTAACCCTAACCCTAACCCTAACCCTAACCCTAACCCTAACCCTAACCCTAACCCTAACCCTAACCCTAACCCTAACCCTAACCCTAACCCTAACCCTAACCCTAACCCTAACCCTAACCCTAACCCTAACCCTAACCCTAACCCTAACCCTAACCCTAACCCTAACCCTAACCCTAACCCTAACCCTAACCCTAACCCTAACCCTAACCCTAACCCTAACCCTAACCCTAACCCTAACCCTAACCCTAACCCTAACCCTAACCCTAACCCTAACCCTAACCCTAACCCTAACCCTAACCCTAACCCTAACCCTAACCCTAACCCTAACCCTAACCCTAACCCTAACCCTAACCCTAACCCTAACCCTAACCCTAACCCTAACCCTAACCCTAACCCTAACCCTAACCCTAACCCTAACCCTAACCCTAACCCTAACCCTAACCCTAACCCTAACCCTAACCCTAACCCTAACCCTAACCCTAACCCTAACCCTAACCCTAACCCTAACCCTAACCCTAACCCTAACCCTAACCCTAACCCTAACCCTAACCCTAACCCTAACCCTAACCCTAACCCTAACCCTAACCCTAACCCTAACCCTAACCCTAACCCTAACCCTAACCCTAACCCTAACCCTAACCCTAACCCTAACCCTAACCCTAACCCTAACCCTAACCCTAACCCTAACCCTAACCCTAACCCTAACCCTAACCCTAACCCTAACCCTAACCCTAACCCTAACCCTAACCCTAACCCTAACCCTAACCCTAACCCTAACCCTAACCCTAACCCTAACCCTAACCCTAACCCTAACCCTAACCCTAACCCTAACCCTAACCCTAACCCTAACCCTAACCCTAACCCTAACCCTAACCCTAACCCTAACCCTAACCCTAACCCTAACCCTAACCCTAACCCTAACCCTAACCCTAACCCTAACCCTAACCCTAACCCTAACCCTAACCCTAACCCTAACCCTAACCCTAACCCTAACCCTAACCCTAACCCTAACCCTAACCCTAACCCTAACCCTAACCCTAACCCTAACCCTAACCCTAACCCTAACCCTAACCCTAACCCTAACCCTAACCCTAACCCTAACCCTAACCCTAACCCTAACCCTAACCCTAACCCTAACCCTAACCCTAACCCTAACCCTAACCCTAACCCTAACCCTAACCCTAACCCTAACCCTAACCCTAACCCTAACCCTAACCCTAACCCTAACCCTAACCCTAACCCTAACCCTAACCCTAACCCTAACCCTAACCCTAACCCTAACCCTAACCCTAACCCTAACCCTAACCCTAACCCTAACCCTAACCCTAACCCTAACCCTAACCCTAACCCTAACCCTAACCCTAACCCTAACCCTAACCCTAACCCTAACCCTAACCCTAACCCTAACCCTAACCCTAACCCTAACCCTAACCCTAACCCTAACCCTAACCCTAACCCTAACCCTAACCCTAACCCTAACCCTAACCCTAACCCTAACCCTAACCCTAACCCTAACCCTAACCCTAACCCTAACCCTAACCCTAACCCTAACCCTAACCCTAACCCTAACCCTAACCCTAACCCTAACCCTAACCCTAACCCTAACCCTAACCCTAACCCTAACCCTAACCCTAACCCTAACCCTAACCCTAACCCTAACCCTAACCCTAACCCTAACCCTAACCCTAACCCTAACCCTAACCCTAACCCTAACCCTAACCCTAACCCTAACCCTAACCCTAACCCTAACCCTAACCCTAACCCTAACCCTAACCCTAACCCTAACCCTAACCCTAACCCTAACCCTAACCCTAACCCTAACCCTAACCCTAACCCTAACCCTAACCCTAACCCTAACCCTAACCCTAACCCTAACCCTAACCCTAACCCTAACCCTAACCCTAACCCTAACCCTAACCCTAACCCTAACCCTAACCCTAACCCTAACCCTAACCCTAACCCTAACCCTAACCCTAACCCTAACCCTAACCCTAACCCTAACCCTAACCCTAACCCTAACCCTAACCCTAACCCTAACCCTAACCCTAACCCTAACCCTAACCCTAACCCTAACCCTAACCCTAACCCTAACCCTAACCCTAACCCTAACCCTAACCCTAACCCTAACCCTAACCCTAACCCTAACCCTAACCCTAACCCTAACCCTAACCCTAACCCTAACCCTAACCCTAACCCTAACCCTAACCCTAACCCTAACCCTAACCCTAACCCTAACCCTAACCCTAACCCTAACCCTAACCCTAACCCTAACCCTAACCCTAACCCTAACCCTAACCCTAACCCTAACCCTAACCCTAACCCTAACCCTAACCCTAACCCTAACCCTAACCCTAACCCTAACCCTAACCCTAACCCTAACCCTAACCCTAACCCTAACCCTAACCCTAACCCTAACCCTAACCCTAACCCTAACCCTAACCCTAACCCTAACCCTAACCCTAACCCTAACCCTAACCCTAACCCTAACCCTAACCCTAACCCTAACCCTAACCCTAACCCTAACCCTAACCCTAACCCTAACCCTAACCCTAACCCTAACCCTAACCCTAACCCTAACCCTAACCCTAACCCTAACCCTAACCCTAA
Organism: Haematococcus lacustris; assembly: GCA_030144725.1. NCBI lineage: Eukaryota > Viridiplantae > Chlorophyta > Chlorophyceae > Chlamydomonadales > Haematococcaceae > Haematococcus > Haematococcus lacustris. The sequence continues at coordinate 9,517,817 of JASKMD010000012.1, forward strand.
CCCTAACCCTAACCCTAACCCTAACCCTAACCCTAACCCTAACCCTAACCCTAACCCTAACCCTAACCCTAACCCTAACCCTAACCCTAACCCTAACCCTAACCCTAACCCTAACCCTAACCCTAACCCTAACCCTAACCCTAACCCTAACCCTAACCCTAACCCTAACCCTAACCCTAACCCTAACCCTAACCCTAACCCTAACCCTAACCCTAACCCTAACCCTAACCCTAACCCTAACCCTAACCCTAACCCTAACCCTAACCCTAACCCTAACCCTAACCCTAACCCTAACCCTAACCCTAACCCTAACCCTAACCCTAACCCTAACCCTAACCCTAACCCTAACCCTAACCCTAACCCTAACCCTAACCCTAACCCTAACCCTAACCCTAACCCTAACCCTAACCCTAACCCTAACCCTAACCCTAACCCTAACCCTAACCCTAACCCTAACCCTAACCCTAACCCTAACCCTAACCCTAACCCTAACCCTAACCCTAACCCTAACCCTAACCCTAACCCTAACCCTAACCCTAACCCTAACCCTAACCCTAACCCTAACCCTAACCCTAACCCTAACCCTAACCCTAACCCTAACCCTAACCCTAACCCTAACCCTAACCCTAACCCTAACCCTAACCCTAACCCTAACCCTAACCCTAACCCTAACCCTAACCCTAACCCTAACCCTAACCCTAACCCTAACCCTAAACCCTGAGGGTAGGGCTGACCCTAACCCACCTCCACACCCTAAGCCCCCAACCCTAACCCTAACCCTAACCCTAACCCTAACCCTAGCCCAACGCAACGGTTTGGGTAACCCCCCTAAGGTTGGCCCTAACCCTGGGGGTTAGGGTGAGCTCACCCTAACCCTAGGGTGTTAGCCTCCTCACCCTAACCCTGGGGTGTTAGGGTTGCCACCCTAACCCGTTAGGGTCACTTCCCTAACACATTCCTGGGCTCGCCCTTTGGCTCCAACTAGTCACCACCACACCTCAGCCTTGCACCAGTGCACCCAGGGGCCTCACCCCAGGTGACCCACACCTGACATGCTCCGCTCTCCCCCCTCATAACTTTGCAACCACTTGGCGGATGGCTGTGAAACAAGTTGCACCGTGTAGCCTGTACTACAGCGCATCTACCTACCGAGTTACAGCTCACTCCCGTGACTTTCAAGCCCTTAACCTCAGCCAATAGGTCCAAACTTTGAACAGGGCTAGGATACCCTAGACTTGGCCGTTTGGCCTGATTTCTGCACCAATCGACGGCATTTTGCAAGGCGCATCCAGCGGTATGCTCCGCGTGGCCTCAAAACTCAAAAACGCGCTTTCTACGCCCCGCCAAAGTTTGGCGTGGGCACTGAGCCAGGCTGAGGGGGGCGCAAGGCGGGCAGGGCGGGTGGGGAGGTGAGCCACACCTGGTGCGGTGCCATGAGGGAGGTGAGAGGGAGCTACGCACCGAGTTTCAGGCTGAGCGAGCAGGGGGTGGGGGGGTTCACCTACGTGGGTGACCCCCCTTGTGTGGGTGGGGGTGTGCCAGGCTGGGTGGCGCGCACGGGACGGGCTCCGCGCGCGAGCCGTGACCTCGGGTGACCGGCCGGCACCCCCGGGACACGTCACGGCCCTTGGACCGGCGCGGGGCGCTTCGAAAGTCACACTTGAGTGAGAGGGCTCTGACATTTTTATTTATTCTGCGCCTGGCGCGAGTCGAACCCCGCTGCTCCGGCCTGCGGGACGTTGCCACGTGTCATGGCGACGCGGGAGGCCCGGGGGTGGACGGCGCAAGTGGGTCCAAGGGGGGTAGCCCGTGTGTGAGGGAGGTACACATGTGGAGACGCGCACAAGTGTGACGCGCGAGGGACCTCACTCTGAGCCCGGCCCGCCCGAGGCGCGCATGGAGGCCAGGAGCCATGCAAGCCAAATTTGAAATTATTCCATGCAGCCAGTGAAAAGATATGGCATAAACTGTGGAGGCAGCAACAGGTGTTAAGGTTATAGCTAAACCCTGAGGTGTTAGGTTGCTGACCCTAAACCCACCTCCACACCCAAGCCCCCAACCCTAACCCTAACCCTACCCTTAAGCCCTAGACCCTAGCCCAACGTTGCAACGGTTTGGGTGGAGCCCCCAGGCTGCAGGGTTGGCCCTTCACCCTGGGGTGTTAGGGTGAGCTCACCCTCACCCAAGGGTGTTAGCCTCCTCACCCTAACCCTGGGGTGTTAGGGTTGCCACCCTAACACGTTAGGGTCACTTCCCTAACACATTCCTGGGCTCGCCCTTTGGCTCCAACTAGTCACCACCACACCTCAGCCTTGCACCAGTGCACCCAGGGGCCTCACCCCAGGTGACCCACACCTGACATGCTCCGCTCTCCCCCCTCATAACTTTGCAACCACTTGGCGGATGGCTGTGAAACAAGTTGCACCGTGTAGCCTGTACTACAGCGCATCTACCTACCGAGTTACAGCTCACTCCAGTGACATTCAAAGTCCTTAACCCCAGCCAATAGGTCCAAACTTTGAACAGGGCTAGGATACCCTAGACTTGGCCGTTTGGCCTGATTTCTGCACCAATCGACGGCATTTTGCAAGGCGCATCCAGCAGGTATGCTCCGCGTGGCCTCAAAACTCAAAAACGCGCTTTCTACGCCCCGCCAAAGTTTGGCGTGGGCACTGAGCCAGGCTGAGGGTGGCGCAAGGCGGGCAGGGCGGGTGGGGAGGTGAGCCACACCTGGTGCGGTGCCATGAGGGAGGTGAGAGGGAGCTACGCACCGAGTTTCAGGCTGAGCAGAGCAGGGGGTGGGGGGGTTCACCTACGTGGGTGACCCCCCTTGGTGGGTGGGGGTGTGCCAGGCTGGGTGGCGCGCACGGGACTGGCTCCGCGCGCGAGCCGTGACCTCGGGTGACCGGCCGGCACCCCCGGGCCCCGTCACTGCCCTTGGACCGGCGCGGGGCGCTTCGAAAGTCACACTTGAGTGAGAGGGCTCTGGCATTTTTATTTATTCTGCGCCTGGCGCGAGTCGAACCCCGCTGCTCCGGCCTGCGGGACGTTGCCACGTGTCATGGCGACGCGGGAGGCCCGGGGGTGGACGGCGCAAGTGGGTCCAAGGGGGGTAGCCCGTGTGTGAGGGAGGTACACATGTGGAGACGCGCACAAGTGTGACGCGCGAGGGACCTCACTCTGAGCCCGGCCCGCCCGAGGCGCGCATGGAGGCCAGGAGCCATGCAAGCCAAATTTGAAATAATTCCATGCAGCCAGTGAAAAGATATGGCATAAACTGTGGAGGCAGCAACAGGTGTTAAGGTTATAGCTAAACCCTGAGGTGTTAGGTTGCTGACCCTAAACCCACCTCCACACCCAAGCCCCCAACCCTAACCCTAACCCTACCCTTAAGCCCTAGACCCTAGCCCAACGTTGCAACGGTTTGGGTGGGGCCCCCAGGCTGCAGGTTTGGCCCTTCACCCTGGGGTGTTAGGGTGAGCTCACCCTCACCCAAGGGTGTTAGCCTCCTCACCCTAACCCTGGGGTGTTAGGGTTGCCACCCTAACACGTTAGGGTCACTTCCCTAACACATTCCTGGGCTCGCCCTTTAGCTCCAACTAGTCACCACCACACCTCAGCCTTGCACCAGTGCACCCAGGGGCCTCACCCCAGGTGACCCACAACTGGCATGCTCCGCTCTCCCCCCTATAACTTTGCAACCACTTGGCGGATGGCTGTGAAACAAGTTGCACCGTGTAGCCTGTACTATAGCACATCTACCTACCGAGTTACAGCTCACTCCAGTGACATTCAAAGTCCTTAACCCCAGCCAAGAGGTCCAAATTTTGAGCAGGGCTAGGATACCCTAGACTTGGCCGTTTGGCCTGATTTCTGCACCAATCGACGGCATTTTGCAAGGCGCATCCAGCAGGATGCTCTGCGTGGCCCAAAACTCAAAAACGCGCTTTCTACGCCCCGCCAAAGTTTGGCGTGGGCACTGAGCCAGGCTGAGGGTGGCGCAAGGCGGGCAGGGCGGGTGGGGAGGTGAGCCACACCTGGTGCGGTGCCATGAGGGAGGTGAGAGGGAGCTACGCACCGAGTTTCAGGCTGAGCAGAGCAGGGGGTGGGGGGGTTCACCTACGTGGGTGACCCCCCTTGGTGGGTGGGGGTGTGCCAGGCTGGGTGGCGCGCACGGGACTGGCTCCGCGCGCGAGCCGTGACCTCGGGTGACCGGCCGGCACCCCCGGGCCCCGTCACTGCCCTTGGACCGGCGCGGGGCGCTTCGAAAGTCACACTTGAGTGAGAGGGCTCTGGCATTTTTATTTATTCTGCGCCTGGCGCGAGTCGAACCCCGCTGCTCCGGCCTGCGGGACGTTGCCACGTGTCATGGCGACGCGGGAGGCCCGGGGGTGGACGGCGCAAGTGGGTCCAAGGGGGGTAGCCCGTGTGTGAGGGAGGTACACATGTGGAGACGCGCACAAGTGTGACGCGCGAGGGACCTCACTCTGAGCCCGGCCCGCCCGAGGCGCGCATGGAGGCCAGGAGCCATGCAAGCCAAATTTGAAATAATTCCATGCAGCCAGTGAAAAGATATGGCATAAACTGTGGAGGCAGCAACAGGTGTTAAGGTTATAGCTAACCCTAACCCTAACCCTAACCCTAACCCTAACCCTAACCCTAACCCTGACCCTGACCCTGACCCTGACCCTGACCCTGACCCTGACCCTGACCCTGACCCTGACCCTGACCCTGACCCTGACCCTGACCCTGACCCTGACCCTGACCCTGACCCTGACCCTGACCCTGACCCTGACCCTGACCCTGACCCTGACCCTGACCCTGACCCTGACCCTGACCCTGACCCTGACCCTGACCCTGACCCTGACCCTGACCCTGACCCTGACCCTGACCCTGACCCTGACCCTGACCCTGACCCTGACCCTGACCCTGACCCTGACCCTGACCCTGACCCTGACCCTGACCCTGACCCTGACCCTGACCCTGACCCTGACCCTGACCCTGACCCTGACCCTGACCCTGACCCTGACCCTGACCCTGACCCTGACCCTGACCCTGACCCTGACCCTGACCCTGACCCTGACCCTGACCCTGACCCTGACCCTGACCCTGACCCTGACCCTGACCCTGACCCTGACCCTGACCCTGACCCTGACCCTGACCCTGACCCTGACCCTGACCCTGACCCTGACCCTGACCCTGACCCTGACCCTGACCCTGACCCTGACCCTGACCCTGACCCTGACCCTGACCCTGACCCTGACCCTGACCCTGACCCTGACCCTGACCCTGACCCTGACCCTGACCCTGACCCTGACCCTGACCCTGACCCTGACCCTGACCCTGACCCTGACCCTGACCCTGACCCTGACCCTGACCCTGACCCTGACCCTGACCCTGACCCTGACCCTGACCCTGACCCTGACCCTGACCCTGACCCTGACCCTGACCCTGACCCTGACCCTGACCCTGACCCTGACCCTGACCCTGACCCTGACCCTGACCCTGACCCTGACCCTGACCCTGACCCTGACCCTGACCCTGACCCTGACCCTGACCCTGACCCTGACCCTGACCCTGACCCTGACCCTGACCCTGACCCTGACCCTGACCCTGACCCTGACCCTGACCCTGACCCTGACCCTGACCCTGACCCTGACCCTGACCCTGACCCTGACCCTGACCCTGACCCTGACCCTGACCCTGACCCTGACCCTGACCCTGACCCTGACCCTGACCCTGACCCTGACCCTGACCCTGACCCTGACCCTGACCCTGACCCTGACCCTGACCCTGACCCTGACCCTGACCCTGACCCTGACCCTGACCCTGACCCTGACCCTGACCCTGACCCTGACCCTGACCCTGACCCTGACCCTGACCCTGACCCTGACCCTGACCCTGACCCTGACCCTGACCCTGACCCTGACCCTGACCCTGACCCTGACCCTGACCCTGACCCTGACCCTGACCCTGACCCTGACCCTGACCCTGACCCTGACCCTGACCCTGACCCTGACCCTGACCCTGACCCTGACCCTGACCCTGACCCTGACCCTGACCCTGACCCTGACCCTGACCCTGACCCTGACCCTGACCCTGACCCTGACCCTGACCCTGACCCTGACCCTGACCCTGACCCTGACCCTGACCCTGACCCTGACCCTGACCCTGACCCTGACCCTGACCCTGACCCTGACCCTGACCCTGACCCTGACCCTGACCCTGACCCTGACCCTGACCCTGACCCTGACCCTGACCCTGACCCTGACCCTGACCCTGACCCTGACCCTGACCCTGACCCTGACCCTGACCCTGACCCTGACCCTGACCCTGACCCTGACCCTGACCCTGACCCTGACCCTGACCCTGACCCTGACCCTGACCCTGACCCTGACCCTGACCCTGACCCTGACCCTGACCCTGACCCTGACCCTGACCCTGACCCTGACCCTGACCCTGACCCTGACCCTGACCCTGACCCTGACCCTGACCCTGACCCTGACCCTGACCCTGACCCTGACCCTGACCCTGACCCTGACCCTGACCCTGACCCTGACCCTGACCCTGACCCTGACCCTGACCCTGACCCTGACCCTGACCCTGACCCTGACCCTGACCCTGACCCTGACCCTGACCCTGACCCTGACCCTGACCCTGACCCTGACCCTGACCCTGACCCTGACCCTGACCCTGACCCTGACCCTGACCCTGACCCTGACCCTGACCCTGACCCTGACCCTGACCCTGACCCTGACCCTGACCCTGACCCTGACCCTGACCCTGACCCTGACCCTGACCCTGACCCTGACCCTGACCCTGACCCTGACCCTGACCCTGACCCTGACCCTGACCCTGACCCTGACCCTGACCCTGACCCTGACCCTGACCCTGACCCTGACCCTGACCCTGACCCTGACCCTGACCCTGACCCTGACCCTGACCCTGACCCTGACCCTGACCCTGACCCTGACCCTGACCCTGACCCTGACCCTGACCCTGACCCTGACCCTGACCCTGACCCTGACCCTGACCCTGACCCTGACCCTGACCCTGACCCTGACCCTGACCCTGACCCTGACCCTGACCCTGACCCTGACCCTGACCCTGACCCTGACCCTGACCCTGACCCTGACCCTGACCCTGACCCTGACCCTGACCCTGACCCTGACCCTGACCCTGACCCTGACCCTGACCCTGACCCTGACCCTGACCCTGACCCTGACCCTGACCCTGACCCTGACCCTGACCCTGACCCTGACCCTGACCCTGACCCTGACCCTGACCCTGACCCTGACCCTGACCCTGACCCTGACCCTGACCCTGACCCTGACCCTGACCCTGACCCTGACCCTGACCCTGACCCTGACCCTGACCCTGACCCTGACCCTGACCCTGACCCTGACCCTGACCCTGACCCTGACCCTGACCCTGACCCTGACCCTGACCCTGACCCTGACCCTGACCCTGACCCTGACCCTGACCCTGACCCTGACCCTGACCCTGACCCTGACCCTGACCCTGACCCTGACCCTGACCCTGACCCTGACCCTGACCCTGACCCTGACCCTGACCCTGACCCTGACCCTGACCCTGACCCTGACCCTGACCCTGACCCTGACCCTGACCCTGACCCTGACCCTGACCCTGACCCTGACCCTGACCCTGACCCTGACCCTGACCCTGACCCTGACCCTGACCCTGACCCTGACCCTGACCCTGACCCTGACCCTGACCCTGACCCTGACCCTGACCCTGACCCTGACCCTGACCCTGACCCTGACCCTGACCCTGACCCTGACCCTGACCCTGACCCTGACCCTGACCCTGACCCTGACCCTGACCCTGACCCTGACCCTGACCCTGACCCTGACCCTGACCCTGACCCTGACCCTGACCCTGACCCTGACCCTGACCCTGACCCTGACCCTGACCCTGACCCTGACCCTGACCCTGACCCTGACCCTGACCCTGACCCTGACCCTGACCCTGACCCTGACCCTGACCCTGACCCTGACCCTGACCCTGACCCTGACCCTGACCCTGACCCTGACCCTGACCCTGACCCTGACCCTGACCCTGACCCTGACCCTGACCCTGACCCTGACCCTGACCCTGACCCTGACCCTGACCCTGACCCTGACCCTGACCCTGACCCTGACCCTGACCCTGACCCTGACCCTGACCCTGACCCTGACCCTGACCCTGACCCTGACCCTGACCCTGACCCTGACCCTGACCCTGACCCTGACCCTGACCCTGACCCTGACCCTGACCCTGACCCTGACCCTGACCCTGACCCTGACCCTGACCCTGACCCTGACCCTGACCCTGACCCTGACCCTGACCCTGACCCTGACCCTGACCCTGACCCTGACCCTGACCCTGACCCTGACCCTGACCCTGACCCTGACCCTGACCCTGACCCTGACCCTGACCCTGACCCTGACCCTGACCCTGACCCTGACCCTGACCCTGACCCTGACCCTGACCCTGACCCTGACCCTGACCCTGACCCTGACCCTGACCCTGACCCTGACCCTGACCCTGACCCTGACCCTGACCCTGACCCTGACCCTGACCCTGACCCTGACCCTGACCCTGACCCTGACCCTGACCCTGACCCTGACCCTGACCCTGACCCTGACCCTGACCCTGACCCTGACCCTGACCCTGACCCTGACCCTAACCCTAACCCAGAAACTGGCAAGGCCTGGCTGGTGGCTGCCACAGAGGAGGGCCCGTTGCACGCTAGTGGTGGTAGGTGGCTTCGGCTGGCAATTGAGCGATGTGCGATGTGTCTTGCCGCCTCGTGGCTTGCAGGTTTGTCGGCTTGCACGCTCGCAAGCTTGCAGGATCCGGACTGCACTCGTACACTATGCCAGGTGCGATGTCGCAGTGCGGTGCAGCCGCCGTTTTCGTGGTAGCAGTCACGCAGCACCAGTCGCGCTTCATCTATATAGCGTCACGTTCCACCACATCTGTGTTGCCTGCCTGATTGCAGATGAACGTCGTGGGTGCGTCCTTCATCAGTAAGGTGACAGCTCTTGTGCACATGTCCCCTTGTGTGCATGTTGTTGTTGTGCAGGGGTGCAGGAGCCTCTTGGCAGTGGTGTGGCCATGGAGCAGTGGTGCAAGCCAGGATCAGCAGCCAAGAGGCCGTAGCAGCTTGGTGGCAGCCAGCTTACAGGCAGGAGCCAACTGACATGCAGCAGCCAGACTCCAGCCTAAATGATCGCAGTAGATGGATGTGATGTATGTAGTTGGATGTAGCAAACACGGAGAAGGTAATTTGTGCTTGTGTTAGACGCTGCTGTAAGCATCATGCACGTTCCTACAATCCCTGCGTCTGCCCCTGCATCCGTCCCTGCGTCCGTCCCTGCACTCGAGCCCTGCGTCCGTCCCTGCACTCGAGCCCTGCGTCCGTCCCTGCGTTAATCCCTGCGTTAATCCCTGCGTTAATCCCTGCGTTAATCCCTGCGTTAATCCCTGCGATAATCCCTGCGTTAATCCCTGCGTTAATCCCTGCGTTAATCCCTGCGATAATCCCTGCGTTAATCCCTGCGATAATCCCTGCGTTAATCCCTGCGTTAATCCCTGCGTTAATCCCTGCGTTAATCCCTGCGATAATCCCTGCGTTAATCCCTGCGATAATCCCTGCGTTAATCCCTGCGTTAATCCCTGCGTTAATCCCTGCGACAATCCCTGCGTTAATCCCTGCGTTAATCCCTGCGATAATCCCTGCGCTCATCCCTGCGCTCGTCCCTGCGCCCATAATCCCTGCGCTCGTCCCTGCGTTAATCCCTGCGCTCGTCCCTGCGCCCATAATCCCTGCGATAATCCCTGCGTTAATCCCTGCGTTAATCCCTGCGTTTATCCCTGCGCTCATCCCTGCGCCCAAAATCCCTGCGCTCGTCCCTGCGTTAATCCCTGCGCTCATCCCTGCGCCCATAATCCCTGCGCTCATCCCTGCGCTCATCCCTGCGTTCGTCCCTGCACCCCCCCTTCCATCCCTGCGTTTGTCCCTGCGCCCCCCCCTCAATCCCTGCATCCGTCCCTGCGTGAACGCCACGGGCCGCCGAGCCTTAGCCTTTGATTTTTTTGACCTGATTTCTTTTGGGATGGAATCCTTACATCACAAGCTACCAACTGGCTAAGTTTCAGTCCATTTGGACAAGGTTGACAAAAGCGCAGGGAAAAACGCAGGGACTAATTTGTAGGAGTGCGACTAAGTAACTTAGTTATGTATGGTCAGTGAGCGGGCCTGAGGTTGGGCACCAATCGAACGCAGACCAAGTAAGCTTACACGGCATCAAATCTGATGTGAGTAACTGTACAGCATGGTGACAGGGCTTACAGTTAGACAAAGACCAAGTGATGTCATGGTCGATCAAAAACGCTGTTATACCAGTCCATCTCCTCCACGCACACACGCAGTGGCCCAAACTGGTAATCAGACAGATCACATTCACCCAGATCCTCCTGGGTCCCCATTGGGGAATCCAGGAAGTAATCGATTTGTATGTCGATGGCCCTACCACCATGCTTCTCCACATACTCCTCCATGGACAATAGCACATCCTCATAAAGGTCGTAGCACTGGTGGATGTGCACCTTTGCAATGGAGGGGACGTCATCGACAATGGCCTGCCACATCTGAGGGCTGGGCTGCAATGAAGCCATCCTGGTGCGCAACTCACTGCAGCCCTGGCACACCGGGAGCAAGGCCTCCACGACAGTTGCATCAAACTCCTGAATGTCATCTTCATCTGTCCAATCACCACACACAACATCCACCACGCGGATGCACCCAGCCAAGGGTTGCAATGCAGCCAGAACAGCCAGCTCCTCCTCAGACGTGTCAACAATGTCGACACGCAGAATATCTACCTTGGGCCTGACAGACACACCCGCTGCGAAGCATGAGGCACCTGCTGTGATATCAGCCAGGTCGTCAGCCCTAGCAACCACATGCAGCCTGCCAATGTGTACCACATCCCTCACAGCATGCAGGGGCAGCTTGCTCAAATCGTCAATGTCTGCCTTGCCCACACGCAGCGTGCGCCACTAGCATGGCAGATCATGCAAAGACTCCCCAGGGCTGTCCATGTGCTCCATCTGCAACGAGTGGAGGCTGACAGCTTCCCTGTAGAACGCAGACTTCCCAGGGCTGTGGAGAAATGCCTGGCTGATGTCTACATGGCGTAGCTGTGCCTTCAAAGCTGTGTCGGATAGGAGGCGGGCTAACGCTTCATAGCTCATGCCGAAAGCCAGGGTGAGGGAGTCCAGGTTGGGGAAGCTGTCAGCCAAGGTGGCTCCTAGCCAGGCACCCAGCTCCTCATTTCCAAAACCACGGCCGTCCAGCACCACCTCATGCACGGCCGTGCATCCCCTAAGCAGCCCGATCACAAACCGCAGCATGTCGGGTATGTTGTGTTGCTGCCCCGCCACATTCCATAGCAGCTGCAGCTGCAGCGGCTGCTTCCTTGCTCGCAAGACCCCGAGAACAGCTGGGGACAGGAACCGGCTGACTTTCGTGCTGTTCAGCTGCAGGACCAACGTCGGGCAGGTGGCTAGACAGGCATGTAGATTGGCCTTGCAAGTGAGGCTAAATCCCCGTGCACCGGGGGCTGCAGTCGCGAACCGTGCAATGTGAGCGAGGGCACCACAAGGCAAATCGCTGAACTGGGTGGCGCGCGACATGACTGGTGGGCTGCTGGTCGCGAGAATGATAGCAGTAATATCTATCATTACACTAAAGCTCAGTAGCCATGTGGGGCGGCTGTGCAGATGTCGGTTATGTATCTGCACAGATGTTGGTTTTAACGAAATCTGTGCAGATGTCGCCTGGTCTGTCTGCACAGATGCTGATAATACCAACATCTGCACAGCTGCGTAAATCAACATCTGCACAGACTCTGTCACGGACATCTGTGCAGATGTCGTGAAAACCAGCAGCTGTGCAGATACATAACCGACATCTGCACAGCCGCAGAATGGAAGCAACATCAGGACCACCCAGATTGCAACACCGCAGCTATTTCCTGTATCTGAACAGACATCAACTCTAATAACACTTGCCAGCTGTCTCACAAAGACCAACTTAGAACTTGACGGATAATTTCCAGCATCGAATTGGTGCATGTGCAAGCGCCCGCAAGCGATCATGATGCAAGCCGTGCGCCCAGCCCGCAGTACAAGCACTGCGGTTCACAATGCAGCAATCAGCTATGCTCAATGACTGGGCCGAGCCCGTCGTTGTTACAAGCGACGGCCATTTTCTACGGCCCGGTCTGGGTAGCAATTCCACTCCAATTAACCCAGAGTGCCGTGAGACGTGCCTAACAACTTGCGACTTCCTCGTTCTCAGCATCGACTCAGTTTCCATCTACTCGCATCTACCACCTCGCTTCTTGGCGGCTCTGCGTGGACGTCGGCAGCCTGTAATGCTAATGCTGACCCTGGAGCAGCGACTTGGTCCACACATGACCAAGTGCAGAGTGGAGGGGGTGATCGGGTTCCTTGGGTACTGTGAAGCGGTCCAGAGCGTGGAGATCAGGCTCATTATGGATGAGGACACGGCAGAGGCGCCCACCTATGAGCAGCTGCCAGTGGGGGCGTGGTTAGCGGAGAGGCTGATGTCCAACTTCCCCAACTGTCAAGTGTTGGGTATCAAGCCTTTCCTAATGCAGTCATCAGAGCTGGTTGAACTCCTCAGCCACTCCCTGGTTGTGGGGCGCATCCAGCATCTGGACATCCAAACTGTCAACCTGACTGCTAGGGAAAGGGTGGTTCTTGATGCGTGGGTGGAGCCAGCTTTGGGGCTGACATCCTTGCATGCCACCTACTTGGGCCCCCTCCCCATGTCCCTGCGTGACCGCACATGCAACCTTGTGGAGCTGAAGGTGACGGAGATGTACCTAACAGACGTGGGAAACCTACCACAGTCCGTCTCAACCCTACTGGTATCAGCCCTCGATGTTGTCCTCCCAGAGCCGAACATGGCGGCCTTGAACAGAAGTGTGGCAGACCTCAGCTCTGGCCGGTTTAAGCATCAGGTAATTGGAGATTTGTTCATGGGCATCGTGAGGAAGGAAGGATGTGCAGCAGTAGCAGCCCTGCAGCCCCTCGTGGGCCGGTTTGGGAAGGCCCTGGTGCAGGTGGGGGAGCCAGGCAATGATGGCAAGCAGGTGGTGCAGTGTGATGTGGTTCAGGCTGTGCTTCCAATGTTGAAAGGGTGTGCTGGGGTCATGTTCAGGAATGCCATGTGCCCGCTGTATTCATGGCACGAGTGGGCAGTGAAGAATGCCATGGCTCCGGGTGCGTGCTTAGACGTAATCTATCACTGACATGCGGACACCTTGCTACTATGACCAAGGTGTCAGGGACATGGTGAGGCGTTGGTTGTACAACACGGACTGCAATGATTGGTGGTCTTGGATGTCAACGTTGATTGATGCCTAATCTTAAGCACCATTGCCTGCAAGGCCATGACGGCATCGTGTACATGCCCAGGCGCTGTGGTGGGACGTTGATTATTATCTCCAGGGTATTCATTGTGCGTGCAAGTGCATGTTGCAAGTCGGTCGTCCAGCCAGCAGTACCAACACAATGGCCCAAACGTCGCGGCGTCCGAACAGAGTCGACCCTGTGGCTATAGCAAGCAACGGCAACTTTTTCCGGTTCGGTCAGCGGTGCACGGCAATCCGCAAAGAGTGCCACGAGCCATCCCTCGCGACTTGCGAAACTCTGATGCTCAACATCGACTCTGAATCCATTTTCAGTAGCCTCTCCCCTCGCCTCCTGACGGCACTGCGTGGACGGCGACTTCCCCTGGCGCTCCAACTGATCGTGACGACTCCACTTAAGCCGCACATATTCCGGGGTACGGTGGAAGGGGTGCTTGGCCTCCTTGGCTACTGTGAGGCTGTCCACAGCGTGGAAATCAGATTCATCTACAAGCAGCAGGCCATGGAGGAGGCGCCCACCTATGCGCAGCTGCCAGTGGGGGCATGGTTAGCGGAGAGGATGATGGCCAACTTCCCTTAGTGCCTGTCACTCCGTCTACGAGGTCTCCAATGCGCGCATCCAGAGCTGGCGGAGCTCCTTAGCCACAGCCAGTTTATGGGCCGCCTCCAGCAGCTGGACATTCAGCAGCTTCACATCCAGCATGGCAGTGTGTTGGACGGTCACTACGAGTGGGTAAAGGCATATTTGAGGCTCACAACCTTGTCAACCGTGTACCTGGGTCCCGTGCCCACCTCCTTACAAACCTGCCCCAGCAGACTCGTGAAGCTCAGCGTGACAGAGATGTACCTCACAGCAATCAGTCTGATGCCAGAATCCATCGAGAGCCTCCACATCTCTCACCTTCATGTCGCCCTACCAGAGCCTCATCAGCAGGCCTTGACCAACGGGGTGACAGCCCTCAGCTCAGGGCGCTTCACCACGCTGGAGATTGAGAGTGTGAGCCTGTACTTCACCAGCCTTGAAGGAGGAGGGCACGCTTCATTGGCAGCCCTGAAGCCACTGGTAGGACGGTTTGGTAGGGCAGAGGTGGAGCTTGGGGTGATAGCACCAAATGGTGAATATGAGGTTGAATTAGTCATTCATAATTTGGTGCCACTCTTGCAAGGGTGTGCTGGGGTGGTGCTCGTAGGGTTAGCAAGGCCACTTTCTAGCTGGTGCATGCATCGTTTGAAAGGTATCATGGCCCAGGGCGCCACTGTGGAGGTAGAAGCATGAATGTAGAGGTAGAGGCGAAGGTCATGGAGAACGAACAAAGGGTTGACAACGTCATACACCGATTTTAGTTGTAGCCAATGCATGTAACTGGCCTCAGAGTGTCTCGCCGGTGCACACAGCCACTCTACTGCGTATGGAACTGTATGAGTGCCTACTGCATCTGGACCAACATACAAGTTACTAAGAAAGCACGTCCCTGAGGATAGAAGTCACATGCTTTAGTACGTCACGAACGGGGATGGCAGCCTTACAAGAAACACGCCATGCAAATAGGCTGAACATGTCAGCCCACACATGTTAAGTCATATACTGAGATGTTAGCGTTACAAGAGACATGCCATGCTCCAAGGTTGACCATGTAAGCCCACACGTCGTTTGATCAGAAGTGGGCTATGTACGTTCACAGAACGATCGAACGCAGCCAATGCACACGCAAGGCATGCTGACCCGTCTGCCTCGCAAGGACAGCACGACCACGAGCACCCACGGGCCCACACTCTATGTAGATGTCCATGGCCCTGCACCCCTCACGGCTGCCCACTACCCGAAGATCATCAGCCACATCCACCCAGCCATGATTGCACTGGATAACATACATTGCAGTGATGGAAGGCATGCTGTCCACGATCAACTGCCACAGCTGAGGGGATGATTTTAGCACTGCATACTTGACCCTCAATGTGTGGATCTCTCCACACAAGGGAGCCACTGCTGCCACATCTGCGAAAACAAAGGGCTTGTTGTTCCATGCATCACCCCAGCAAACCTGCAGCTGATCGAAGCACCCATTTAGAGGCAGCAGGCAGGCAATGTACGCATCCACATTTCGTGTGGCCACTAACACACTGAGGTTCAACACATGAACCTGTGGCCGCACAAGCACACCATCAGCAAAGCTGGTAGCCATGGCTGTGACAGCTGACAAGGGGTGGTACACCGTGGACACGGTTAGACACCCAATAAGCACAGCCTCAGTGACGGCATGGAGAGGCAGCTTGCTGACGGTGGTGCTCTCCATGTTGTCCACATGCAGCGTGCGCCAGCTGCATGGTGCGTCACGCAAAGAGACCTGCAGCTGGTCCAGGCTGCTGACATGAAGAGAGTGGAGGGAAAGAGAGGCCTGGACAAAGGCAGCGACTTGTGCTGGACTGGCTGGTAGCACCTGGGCTGTGCTGATGTCCACATGGGTGAGCTGGCTGCTGAAGGCAGGTTTGGTGAGCACACTGACAGCCTGGTCAAGGCGAAAGCCCAGCCCATGGATGCGGAAGCCTAGGAGGTTGGGGAAGCACGCCACCATGCTGTCAACCAGCCACGGCCCCAGCTGCAGCTGCACCCCACTGACTCCTTCCAGCTGCACGGCATGGACGGCTGTGCAGGTCCCTAACTCGTTTAGCACATCCCTCAGCAGGCCCATGACAACAATGGAGTCCATGTTGTCACGTTGCCGGAATATCAGCTTCAGCGGCGCAGTCCTTGTGCGCAGCACCGCCACGGCTGGCAGCTTCACGAATCGCTTAACTTCTACGCGGTCCAAGTAGAGGGTGAGGGTCGAGCAGGTCGCTAGGCGGGCTGTCAGGACTGCGCCACAGGTGCGGCTGAACGCCATTACATCAGCCTTCGACAACAAGCGCGAGGCAATGTTGGACAAGACTTCTGTGGGCAGATGGGAGAGCTGGGTGATGGCGGCCATAGTTGGCGAATAGGAATCGCAACGATTACACGGCACAACAATTGCACCAATCATTGCAAGTCCAACCAGTACAACCGCAAGGGACATGTGCACCACCCAGTACATCGCACACAGCAGCAACTGCGTCCCACGATGTCACAACCCACGGACCGCCCTAAGACCCTGGGCGACATGCCCTATGAGATACTGGCTAGTATTGCGAAGTCGGTGACGGCGCTTCCAATAGCTCAGCGTTTCAGCCGCTGCAGCAAGGACACCCTCACCGGTTGCCTGTCGACCTGCAAGACCTTGGTGTTGTACATCGACGCTTACTCTGGCTTCCTGAGACTGTCGGCCGCGGAGGCATTCAGGACAAGGGCGGAGCCTGTGGTGTTGGTCTTGAAGCGGCGGGGTCTCTGGCCCAGGAGCGATTTCGCCTTACGTCAAGGCAAGTTGGTCGGAGACTTGGGCACTTGCCCAGCTGTCCACACAGTGCATCTCAAGGGAGAGCTTGTGGCATATGATGTCATACGCAACACGGAGCTCCAGTCCTGGCAGGATTTGCTGTCCACCAGCCTACCCAACTGCACAGCCCTCAAGGTCAGTTCTGAAGCAATCAACATCCAGGATGTGACCAGGCTCCTGTCCCACCCAGCCATAGCTCAGCGGCTGACCCATCTGGACATCACCACATCCAGCTGGACGGGCGACAATAACAGCGGCCTGTCAGCCTTTGTCAAGTCCAGCCTTAACCTTCGTTCCCTCCATATCCCAACTCTGGACGACCTGGAGGACTCCCTTGCTGAGCAGGTCAGCATGTGGGACACGTTGCATGTGGACACCATGCACTGGGCCTCACTCAGCAAGCTGCCAGCCCAGAATGGTTCGGTGTCTATACACATCAAGCGCCTGGATGGGTCCTGGGGTGGCGAGGACGAATCCATGGAGGGCTTTTACGCTGCCCATGTTTCACACCAGCTGGTGGTTGATGAGTTGCGCATGGAGGTGGGGAGCTACCCTCCCCAGGTAGTAGCTGCCTTGCATCCCTTGCAAGGGTGCTTCAAAAAGGTGCAATTGGAGTGTGGCAGCAGCGTCTACCATTCTCCAGTGGCTGCTAGTGATTTGGAAGCCTTGGCAGGTTTCGGTGGCATGTGCACCTGGTTGAATATTGAGTTTGCCCACATCACCTCATCTGTTCAGCTGTGGAAGGCCATCCTTGTAGGCTTTCCCAGCCTACGCAACGTGTGGCTTAAAAAGTGCGCGGGGTGCCATTATGATGATGTGGCTTTGCACATACAGCAAGTGGTGGAGGGGGAGGCGTGCAATCAGGTGACCATCTACATCGACATTACGTACATAGGGGGGGGGGGGCGTATCATGGAGGATGTGGGTCCTTTGCGTGTGGAGTGGCGGGCCTAGATTATATCAGGCGGCTGCACAATCATGATCCCATATGCAGCTACATAGTACAGGCCTGGCATGCACGACACAATGGATGCATGAACAGCTGGTTTGTTTGTCACATAAGTATCATGGTACAATGAGTATCATGACAATTGTTTCAACAGTCACAGCTGGTTTCAAGGCGACATGAGATTGGGTGAATGAGTAGCAAGACACCATTGACACTCTGACATTGGTTATCACCATCTCTTACATCAAGGACGATGGAACACAAACACCACATATGTAAGACCCATATCTCAGCACATGCGATGCACAATTAGCACCATCTTCCTGAACTATGTTCCATGGCTTATCATGATCCTATCGCCGGGACTTCTTGGTAGGTGAATCATGTTGAAGTACATTGGCATCATCAAGGCATCCTTGCTCCTGAGAATCCATAAGCAGCACTGGCCAATCACCCAGCAAGGGAGGAGTGGCCAGGTCATCCAATCCATTCGCTCCATCACCGTGCGGTGCCATGGGTGATGTAGGAAGGACATCAGGGTACGGTTGGGTGGCAGGGACCATGTCAACCTCATCCAGTTCAAAGGCAGCCTCCAGTGGCTGTGTAGGTGGCACAGGGAGGTGTGGTAGTAGATGAGCTTCTTCACTCATATGCAGCACGAGGCTGACAGCGAAGACGGTGAAGGTCACCAGGTGGAGTAACCAGGTGGTCAACACCAATAGCGGCAGGAGCGTTGTCAGAGAATTGATGACCAGCAGCCGCATTTGTTGCTCCAGGTAGTCGTGGGTGCGTTGTAGCCGTAGTTGGACTAGCAGGCTGCGAGGCATACAGTGTTGGTCCAAGTACTGCTGCAAATCAGTGGGTGACGACGTATCACATGGTGAAGCTGCGTGTCGAGGAGGAGGCTCGCGCACAGGCTGTACGGGAGTGGCGACGGCTTCTTGACGCTGAGCCAGTTGGTGCAAGTCGACAGTGGTTGCCACGGATGAACTCGCGCCTGATGTCGACATAGTCAATAGATATCATATACACAGCATATATTCAGCAAAGATGCAAGCCTTTACTGAAATGCAAGGCATGCTATATAACAGAAATGTCATCTGTGCAGATGCCGAGGGATAAAGCTGTGCAGATGTCGAGGGATGCAGCTGTGCAGATGTCGACTGTGTCGACAGCTGTGCAGATATCGAGGTATGCTTGGCTGTGCAGATGTCGACTGTGTCAACAGCTGTGCAGATGTCGACTGTGTCAACAGCTGTGCAGCTGTCGAGGTATGCTTGGCTGTGCAGATGTCGACTGTGTCGACAGCTGTGCAGATGTCGAGGTATGCTTGGCTGTGCAGATGTCGACTATGACGACAGCTGTGCAGATGTCGAGGTATGATTGGCTGTGCAGATGTCGACTGTGTCGACAGCTGTGCAGATGTCGAGGGATGCTTGGCTGTGCAGATGTCGACTATAACGACAGCTGTGCAGATCTCGAGGAATGCTTGGCTGTGCAGATGTCGACTATGTCGACAGCTGTGCAGATGTCGAGGGATGCATCTGTGCAGATGTTGACTGTGTCGACAGCTGTGCAGATGTCGAGGGATGCTTGGCTGTGCAGATGTCGATTATGTCGGCAGCTGTGCAGATGTCGAGGAATGCATCTGTGCAGATGTCGACATTGTCGGCATCTGTGCAGATGTCAAAGGATGCATCTGCACAGATGTCGCTTTTTCTAAAGGCATCGGCATGCATCTGCACAGAGTCCGGGCTCATTTAACCAACATCTGTGCAGATTCCCAAAAAGGGGGGGGTACCTCGCGCGCGGATCGATGTATCTTCGCAACCGCTGCGAGTTAGGACTTCATTCAAGAGCGAGGCCCCCCTTAAACTCAACGCTCTATCGTTCTATCGGAGCAGAAAGTCCATCCGATGCAAAAAAGGACCCCGCGTCGGCCTTATTTATCGTGAGTGGAGTCTGAGACCTGCCGATTTCACACTTTGAGAGTTTAGCATATAGCTTGTGTTGGCGTAGGAGTGATAGAACCCTGTCAAGGTGCCTGGCATGCTCTTCGTGCGTGCGTGAGAAAATGAGGATGTCGTCCAGATAGACTATGACATGGTCGTCGAGCTCTTGTCTGAAAATGTCGTTCATGAGGCGTTGAAATGTGGCGGGTGCGTTGCAAAGTCCAAACGGCAGGACAGTAAACTCAAAGTGTCCATATCGTGTGCTGAACGCTGTTTTGGGGATGTCTTCTGGTGCAATGCGAATTTGATGGTACCCCTGCCTGAGGTCAATCTTGCTAAAAACCGTTGCTCCATGCAGTCTGTCCAGCATGTTCTCTACTCGTGGCAGGGGGTATTTGTTTTTGATGGTGATGCGGTTGAGTGGGCGGTAGTCGACACACATGCGAAACGTGCCGTCTTTTTTGCGAACAAATAGCACACCTGCTGCGTATGGGGAGGTGTTGGGGCGAAACCTTTTTCTTGCATCTCTGTGATCTGTGCCTTCAGTTCAGCTAGCTCACTGGTGCTCATGTTGTAAGTGGGGCGAGTGGGAGGCCGTTTACCGGGCTCTACTTCGATGCGGTGGTCCACAGCACGCTGGGGCGGCAAGCCTGCTAGCAGGTCTGATGGGAAGACATCTGGGAACCGTTGTGTGATGGCTGTGCAATCCATGGTCTGATGGGTCTCTGTGGTAGTGTCTCCACCTGTTGGGGTGATGGACACCAAGAACATGGGCTGTCGAGTGTGGATGGCAACACGCAGCCCAGCTGTGCTGATGGTGTACTTGTCTATGTCAGGGTGTTTGGCGGCACTCACGATAAATAAGGCCGACGCGGGGGCCTTTTTTGCATCGGATGGACTTTCTCCTCCGATAGAACGATAGAGCGTTGAGTTTAAGGGGGGCCTCGCTCTTGAATGAAGTCCTAACTCGCAGCGGTTGCGAAGATACATCGATCCGCGCGCGAGGTACCCCCCCCTTTTTGGGAATCTGCACAGATGTTGGTTAAATGAGCCCGGACTCTGTGCAAATGCATGCCGATGCCTTTAGGAAAAGCGACATCTGTGCAGATGCATCCTTTGACATCTGCACAGATGCCGACAATGTCGACATCTGCACAGATGCATTCCTCGACATCTGCACAGCTGTCGACATAATCGACATCTGCACAGCCAAGCATCCCTCGATACTGCACAGCTGTCGACACAGTCAACATCTGCACAGATGCATCCCTCGACATCTGCACAGCTGTCGACATAGTCGACATCTGCACAGCCAAGCATTCCTCGAGATCTGCACAGCTGTCGTCATAGTCGACATCTGCACAGCCAAGCATCCCTCGACATCTGCACAGCTGTCGACACAGTCGACATCTGCACAGCCAATCATACCTCGACATCTGCACAGCTGTCGTCATAGTCGACATCTGCACAGCCAAGCATACCTCGACATCTGCACAGCTGTCGACACAGTCGACATCTGCACAGCCAAGCATACCTCGACAGCTGCACAGCTGTTGACACAGTCGACATCTGCACAGCTGTTGACACAGTCGACATCTGCACAGCCAAGCATACCTCGATATCTGCACAGCTGTCGACACAGTCGACATCTGCACAGCTGCATCCCTCGACATCTGCACAGCTTTATCCCTCGGCATCTGCACAGATGACATTTCTGTTATATAGCATGCCTTGCATTTCAGTAAAGGCTTGCATCTTTGCTGAATATATGCTGTGTATATGATATCTATTGACTATGTCGACATCAGGCGCGAGTTCATCCGTGGCAACCACTGTCGACTTGCACCAACTGGCTCAGCGTCAAGAAGCCGTCGCCACTCCCGTACAGCCTGTGCGCGAGCCTCCTCCTCGACACGCAGCTTCACCATGTGATACGTCGTCACCCACTGATTTGCAGCAGTACTTGGACCAACACTGTATGCCTCGCAGCCTGCTAGTCCAACTACGGCTACAACGCACCCACGACTACCTGGAGCAACAAATGCGGCTGCTGGTCATCAATTCTCTGACAACGCTCCTGCCGCTATTGGTGTTGACCACCTGGTTACTCCACCTGGTGACCTTCACCGTCTTCGCTGTCAGCCTCGTGCTGCATATGAGTGAAGAAGCTCATCTACTACCACACCTCCCTGTGCCACCTACACAGCCACTGGAGGCTGCCTTTGAACTGGATGAGGTTGACATGGTCCCTGCCACCCAACCGTACCCTGATGTCCTTCCTACATCACCCATGGCACCGCACGGTGATGGAGCGAATGGATTGGATGACCTGGCCACTCCTCCCTTGCTGGGTGATTGGCCAGTGCTGCTTATGGATTCTCAGGAGCAAGGATGCCTTGATGATGCCAATGTACTTCAACATGATTCACCTACCAAGAAGTCCCGGCGATAGGATCATGATAAGCCATGGAACATAGTTCAGGAAGATGGTGCTAATTGTGCATCGCATGTGCTGAGATATGGGTCTTACATATGTGGTGTTTGTGTTCCATCGTCCTTGATGTAAGAGATGGTGATAACCAATGTCAGAGTGTCAATGGTGTCTTGCTACTCATTCACCCAATCTCATGTCGCCTTGAAACCAGCTGTGACTGTTGAAACAATTGTCATGATACTCATTGTACCATGATACTTATGTGACAAACAAACCAGCCGTTCATGCATCCATTGTGTCGTGCATGCCAGGCCTGTACTATGTAGCTGCATATGGGATCATGATTGTGCAGCCGCCTGATATAATCTAGGCCCGCCACTCCACACGCAAAGGACCCACATCCTCCATGATACGCCCCCCCCCCCCTATGTACGTAATGTCGATGTAGATGGTCACCTGATTGCACGCCTCCCCCTCCACCACTTGCTGCATGTGCAAAGCCACATCATCATAATGGCACCCCGCGCACTTTTTAAGCCACACGTTGCGTAGGCTGGGAAAGCCTACAAGGATGGCCTTCCACAGCTGAACAGATGAGGTGATGTGGGCAAACTCAATATTCAACCAGGTGCACATGCCACCGAAACCTGCCAAGGCTTCCAAATCACTAGCAGCCACTGGAGAATGGTAGACGCTGCTGCCACACTCCAATTGCACCTTTTTGAAGCACCCTTGCAAGGGATGCAAGGCAGCTACTACCTGGGGAGGGTAGCTCCCCACCTCCATGCGCAACTCATCAACCACCAGCTGGTGTGAAACATGGGCAGCGTAAAAGCCCTCCATGGATTCGTCCTCGCCACCCCAGGACCCATCCAGGCGCTTGATGTGTATAGACACCGAACCATTCTGGGCTGGCAGCTTGCTGAGTGAGGCCCAGTGCATGGTGTCCACATGCAACGTGTCCCACATGCTGACCTGCTCAGCAAGGGAGTCCTCCAGGTCGTCCAGAGTTGGGATATGGAGGGAACGAAGGTTAAGGCTGGACTTGACAAAGGCTGACAGGCCGCTGTTATTGTCGCCCGTCCAGCTGGATGTGGTGATGTCCAGATGGGTCAGCCGCTGAGCTATGGCTGGGTGGGACAGGAGCCTGGTCACATCCTGGATGTTGATTGCTTCAGAACTGACCTTGAGGGCTGTGCAGTTGGGTAGGCTGGTGGACAGCAAATCCTGCCAGGACTGGAGCTCCGTGTTGCGTATGACATCATATGCCACAAGCTCTCCCTTGAGATGCACTGTGTGGACAGCTGGGCAAGTGCCCAAGTCTCCGACCAACTTGCCCAGACGTAAGGCGAAATCGCTCCTGGGCCAGAGACCCCGCCGCTTCAAGACCAACACCACAGGCTCCGCCCTTGTCCTGAATGCCTCCGCGGCCGACAGTCTCAGGAAGCCAGAGTAAGCGTCGATGTACAACACCAAGGTCTTGCAGGTCGACAGGCAACCGGTGAGGGTGTCCTTGCTGCAGCGGCTGAAACGCTGAGCTATTGGAAGCGCCGTCACCGACTTCGCAATACTAGCCAGTATCTCATAGGGCATGTCGCCCAGGGTCTTAGGGCGGTCCGTGGGTTGTGACATCGTGGGACGCAGTTGCTGCTGTGTGCGATGTACTGGGTGGTGCACATGTCCCTTGCGGTTGTACTGGTTGGACTTGCAATGATTGGTGCAATTGTTGTGCCGTGTAATCGTTGCGATTCCTATTCGCCAACTATGGCCGCCATCACCCAGCTCTCCCATCTGCCCACAGAAGTCTTGTCCAACATTGCCTCGCGCTTGTTGTCGAAGGCTGATGTAATGGCGTTCAGCCGCACCTGTGGCGCAGTCCTGACAGCCCGCCTAGCGACCTGCTCGACCCTCACCCTCTACTTGGACCGCGTAGAAGTTAAGCGATTCGTGAAGCTGCCAGCCGTGGCGGTGCTGCGCACAAGGACTGCGCCGCTGAAGCTGATATTCCGGCAACGTGACAACATGGACTCCATTGTTGTCATGGGCCTGCTGAGGGATGTGCTAAACGAGTTAGGGACCTGCACAGCCGTCCATGCCGTGCAGCTGGAAGGAGTCAGTGGGGTGCAGCTGCAGCTGGGGCCGTGGCTGGTTGACAGCATGGTGGCGTGCTTCCCCAACCTCCTAGGCTTCCGCATCCATGGGCTGGGCTTTCGCCTTGACCAGGCTGTCAGTGTGCTCACCAAACCTGCCTTCAGCAGCCAGCTCACCCATGTGGACATCAGCACAGCCCAGGTGCTACCAGCCAGTCCAGCACAAGTCGCTGCCTTTGTCCAGGCCTCTCTTTCCCTCCACTCTCTTCATGTCAGCAGCCTGGACCAGCTGCAGGTCTCTTTGCGTGACGCACCATGCAGCTGGCGCACGCTGCATGTGGACAACATGGAGAGCACCACCGTCAGCAAGCTGCCTCTCCATGCCGTCACTGAGGCTGTGCTTATTGGGTGTCTAACCGTGTCCACGGTGTACCACCCCTTGTCAGCTGTCACAGCCATGGCTACCAGCTTTGCTGATGGTGTGCTTGTGCGGCCACAGGTTCATGTGTTGAACCTCAGTGTGTTTGTGGCCACACGAAATGTGGATGCGTACATTGCCTGCCTGCTGCCTCTAAATGGGTGCTTCGATCAGCTGCAGGTTTGCTGGGGTGATGCATGGAACAACAAGCCCTTTGTTTTCGCAGATGTGGCAGCAGTGGCTCCCTTGTGTGGAGAGATCCACACATTGAGGGTCAAGTATGCAGTGCTGAAATCATCCCCTCAGCTGTGGCAGTTGATCGTGGACAGCATGCCTTCCATCACTGCAGTGTATGTTATCCAGTGCAATCATGGCTGGGTGGATGTGGCTGATGATCTTCGGGTAGTGGGCAGCCGTGAGGGGTGCAGGGCCATGGACATCTACATAGAGTGTGGGCCCGTGGGTGCTCGTGGTCGTGCTGTCCTTGCGAGGCAGACGGGTCAGCATGCCTTGCGTGTGCATTGGCTGCGTTCGATCGTTCTGTGAACGTACATAGCCCACTTCTGATCAAACGACGTGTGGGCTTACATGGTCAACCTTGGAGCATGGCATGCCTCTTGTAACGCTAACATCTCAGTATATGACTTAACATGTGTGGGCTGACATGCTCAGCCTACTTGCATGGCGTGTTTCTTGTAAGGCTGCCATCCCCGTTCGTGACGTACTAAAGCATGTGACTTCTATCCTCAGGGACGTGCTTTCTTAGTAACTTGTATGTTGGTCCAGATGCAGTAGGCACTCATACAGTTCCATACGCAGTAGAGTGGCTGTGTGCACCGGCGAGACACTCTGAGGCCAGTTACATGCATTGGCTACAACTAAAATCGGTGTATGACGTTGTCAACCCTTTGTTCGTTCTCCATGACCTTCGCCTCTACCTCTACATTCATGCTTCTACCTCCACAGTGGCGCCCTGGGCCATGATACCTTTCAAACGATGCATGCACCAGCTAGAAAGTGGCCTTGCTAACCCTACGAGCACCACCCCAGCACACCCTTGCAAGAGTGGCACCAAATTATGAATGACTAATTCAACCTCATATTCACCATTTGGTGCTATCACCCCAAGCTCCACCTCTGCCCTACCAAACCGTCCTACCAGTGGCTTCAGGGCTGCCAATGAAGCGTGCCCTCCTCCTTCAAGGCTGGTGAAGTACAGGCTCACACTCTCAATCTCCAGCGTGGTGAAGCGCCCTGAGCTGAGGGCTGTCACCCCGTTGGTCAAGGCCTGCTGATGAGGCTCTGGTAGGGCGACATGAAGGTGAGAGATGTGGAGGCTCTCGATGGATTCTGGCATCAGACTGATTGCTGTGAGGTACATCTCTGTCACGCTGAGCTTCACGAGTCTGCTGGGGCAGGTTTGTAAGGAGGTGGGCACGGGACCCAGGTACACGGTTGACAAGGTTGTGAGCCTCAAATATGCCTTTACCCACTCGTAGTGACCGTCCAACACACTGCCATGCTGGATGTGAAGCTGCAGAATGTCCAGCTGCTGGAGGCGGCCCATAAACTGGCTGTGGCTAAGGAGCTCCGCCAGCTCTGGATGCGCGCATTGGAGACCTCGTAGACGGAGTGACAGGCACTGGGGGAAGTTGGCCATCATCCTCTCCGCTAACCATGCCCCCACTGGCAGCTGCGCATAGGTGGGCGCCTCCTCCATGGCCTGCTGCTTGTAGATGAATCTGATTTCCACGCTGTGGACAGCCTCACAGTAGCCAAGAAGGCCAAGCACCCCTTCCACCGTACCCCGGAATATGTGCGGCTTAAGTGGAGTCGTCACGATCAGTTGGAGCGCCAGGGGAAGTCGCCGTCCACGCAGTGCCGTGAGGAGGCGAGGGGAGAGGCTACTGAAAATGGATTCAGAGTCGATGTTGAGCATCAGAGTTTCGCAAGTCGCGAGGGATGGCTCGTGGCACTCTTTGCGGATTGCCGTGCACCGCTGACCGAACCGGAAAAAGTTGCCGTTGCTTGCTATAGCCACAGGGTCGACTCTGTTCGGACGCCGCGACGTTTGGGCCATTGTGTTGGTACTGCTGGCTAGACGGCCGGCTTGCAACATGCACTTGCACGCACAATGAATACCCTGGAGATAATAATCAACGTCCCACCACAGCGCCTGGGCATGTACACGATGCCGTCATGGCCTTGCAGGCAATGGTGCTTAAGATTAGGCATCAATCAACGTTGACATCCAAGACCACCAATCATTGCAGTCCGTGTTGTACAACCAACGCCTCACCATGTCCCTGACACCTTGGTCATAGTAGCAAGGTGTCCGCATGTCAGTGATAGATTACGTCTAAGCACGCACCCGGAGCCATGGCATTTTTCACTGCCCACTCGTGCCATGAATACAGCGGGCACATGGCATTCCTGAACATGACCCCAGCACACCCTTTCAACATTGGAAGCACAGCCTGAACCACATCACACTGCACCACCTGCTTGCCATCATTGCCTGGCTCCCCCACCTGCACCAGGGCCTTCCCAAACCGGCCCACGAGGGGCTGCAGGGCTGCTACTGCTGCACATCCTTCCTTCCTCACGATGCCCATGAACAAATCTCCAATTACCTGATGCTTAAACCGGCCAGAGCTGAGGTCTGCCACACTTCTGTTCAAGGCCGCCATGTTCGGCTCTGGGAGGACAACATCGAGGGCTGATACCAGTAGGGTTGAGACGGACTGTGGTAGGTTTCCCACGTCTGTTAGGTACATCTCCGTCACCTTCAGCTCCACAAGGTTGCATGTGCGGTCACGCAGGGACATGGGGAGGGGGCCCAAGTAGGTGGCATGCAAGGATGTCAGCCCCAAAGCTGGCTCCACCCACGCATCAAGAACCACCCTTTCCCTAGCAGTCAGGTTGACAGTTTGGATGTCCAGATGCTGGATGCGCCCCACAACCAGGGAGTGGCTGAGGAGTTCAACCAGCTCTGATGACTGCATTAGGAAAGGCTTGATACCCAACACTTGACAGTTGGGGAAGTTGGACATCAGCCTCTCCGCTAACCACGCCCCCACTGGCAGCTGCTCATAGGTGGGCGCCTCTGCCGTGTCCTCATCCATAATGAGCCTGATCTCCACGCTCTGGACCGCTTCACAGTACCCAAGGAACCCGATCACCCCCTCCACTCTGCACTTGGTCATGTGTGGACCAAGTCGCTGCTCCAGGGTCAGCATTAGCATTACAGGCTGCCGACGTCCACGCAGAGCCGCCAAGAAGCGAGGTGGTAGATGCGAGTAGATGGAAACTGAGTCGATGCTGAGAACGAGGAAGTCGCAAGTTGTTAGGCACGTCTCACGGCACTCTGGGTTAATTGGAGTGGAATTGCTACCCAGACCGGGCCGTAGAAAATGGCCGTCGCTTGTAACAACGACGGGCTCGGCCCAGTCATTGAGCATAGCTGATTGCTGCATTGTGAACCGCAGTGCTTGTACTGCGGGCTGGGCGCACGGCTTGCATCATGATCGCTTGCGGGCGCTTGCACATGCACCAATTCGATGCTGGAAATTATCCGTCAAGTTCTAAGTTGGTCTTTGTGAGACAGCTGGCAAGTGTTATTAGAGCTGATGTCTGTTCAGATACAGGAAATAGCTGCGGTGTTGCAATCTGGGTGGTTCTGATGTTGCTTCCATTCTGCGGCTGTGCCGATGTCGGTTATGTATCTGCACAGCTGCTGGTTTTCACGACATCTGCACAGATGTCCGTGACAGAGTCTGTGCAGATGTTGATTTACGCAGCTGTGCAGATGTTGGTATTATCAGCATCTGTGCAGACAAACCAGGCGACATCTGCACAGATGTCGTTAAAACCAACATCTGTGCAGATACATAACCGACATCTGCACAGCCGCCCCACATGGCTATTGAGCTTTAGTGTAATGATAGATATTACTGCTATCATTCTCGCGACCAGCAGCCCACCAGTCATGGCGCGCGCCACCCAGTTCAGCGATTTGCCTTGTGGTGCCCTCGCTCACATTGCACGGTTCGCGACTGCAGCCCCCGGTGCACGGGGATTTAGCCTCACTTGCAAGGCCAATCTACATGCCTGTCTAGCCACCTGCCCGACGTTGGTCCTGCAGCTGAACAGCACGAAAGTCAGCCGGTTCCTGTCCCCAGCTGTTCTCGGGGTCTTGCGAGCAAGGAAGCAGCCGCTGCAGCTGCAACTGCTATGGAATGTGGCGGGGCAGCAACACAACATACCCGACATGCTGCGGTTTGTGATCGGGCTGCTTAGGGGATGCACGGCCGTGCATGAGGTGGTGCTGGACGGCCGTGGTTTTGGAAATGAGGAGCTGGGTGCCTGGCTAGGAGCCACCTTGGCTGACAGCTTCCCCAACCTGGACTCCCTCACCCTGGCTTTCGGCATGAGCTATGAAGCGTTAGCCCGCCTCCTATCCGACACAGCTTTGAAGGCACAGCTACGCCATGTAGACATCAGCCAGGCATTTCTCCACAGCCCTGGGAAGTCTGCGTTCTACAGGGAAGCTGTCAGCCTCCACTCGTTGCAGATGGAGCACATGGACAGCCCTAGCCTGCCTTGCTGATAGACGGGCTTGTAGCTTTGCAAATGTACCTGCAGCCCCCACTTCAGCTGCTGCCTCATCTGCTGCCTCATCTGCCTCATCTGCTGCAGGGGGTCCCGCATCTGCAGCAGAGGGTGAGGGTGCAGAAGGTGTTGTTGCGGTAGCTACTGCTATTGCTGCTGTGAGCAGCGGTGCTGGTGGTGGCCGGTGTGCTACTGCTGGTGGAGCCGCTGCTGCTAATGGTGCTGCAGGTAGTGAGGGTGCTGCTGCTGCTGCTGTTGCTGCTGCGAGCAGCGATACTGGTGCTGGCAGTGGTGTTGCTGCTAGTGGGGCTGCTGCTGCTGGGGGTGCTGCACGGGATGGGAGTGCTGCTGCCACATGTGGAGGGGCTGCTATGGCTGCCGCATATGTGGCTGGTGGTGAGCGGGGAGAGGCTGTTACGCGGGTGGGGGATGATGCTGCTGTTGCTAAGTGGGGAGGAGGGAGAGACGGAGGTGGGGCTGCTGCTGGCGGTGCTGCTGACACCCTTGGTGCCGCCAGGGTGGAAGCTGCTGCCCCAGTGTGACCACTGGATGCTGGCGTCTGTGATGAGTCACAGCGCTTTGTACCAGGGCACTGGATATCGTTGATCTGCAACACCATGCAGCAACCAAGCAATGCAGGCCATGTTCCAAGCTTTTCCCCATGCATGAAGCCTGTGTTGCTACATGGAGCGGCCCATCTGCGAATTGCCCCATTGCTTTGTTTACCTCCTCAGCCACCTCCAGCAGGTCCAGCTCTCCATCGCGCAGGCGGGTGCCATCTTCACGCCCTATCACCAAAAAATGGTTGTTGTTGCGCATCAACAAGTACATGGCTTCACCGTCTTCACCGGCTTTGTAGCCTGGTGGCCTGAGGCTGGCCACCTGCTCAGTGGACAGGCCAAAACGATCATTGTGGGGCCCCTGGGCATACCATGGCCGCTTCTTGCCCCGCCCCTTATCCAGGAAGTACAGAGGCACGCCCCTCAACATGCTGTGTAGCGCCAACACAGTGATGTCGGCCCAGGCACGCTGCGGTGCAACGTCAGACTTATACCAAATGTCAATTGGTACCGGCTCTGCTGTGTCTTTCAGGTGTGCTGTGTGCTCCATTAACATTTCCAGCTGAGATGGACACTCCTTTGCCGCCACCAGCTCCTTGTACTTCTTCACAAGGTTCTCAATAAACGCCACTGTGGCCGCACGTTCTGCCACATGTGCCTGTTATCACAGCAAATATGCACATGGAACTTGGAGCCAAGCACCTTTACACATGACTAAATCAAGAAATTAGCACATCTGGGCATTAGCAGTGAAGGGCATAGCATGTGCAACCCACAGCCATGGCTAATCTACACTGAAATCACTCGCCTGTGCACCGAGGAGACCTTGCATCACGCATGCGGCGTGAAAGTAACAATTGCCATCACCAGGCACGTTGAACAGAGCGAGCCTCCTCTTCGTCAACACTCTGAGCGGGAAACCTTGGATAGTACCAGGGGTGAACTCAGCAGTGTGCTGCAGTAGGGGCATGGCGCTCTGCTGCGAGCAATGCTGCTGCTGCAGGGATGGAGGTCGGATGACAGGCGGTGGCTTGCCGGTGAGAGACTGGGCGGGTGAGCTGCGTGCTGTGGGCATTAGAGGGGGGCTGAGGGGTGCTGCGGGCTGGCGCATGGGGCTGGGCTGGGCTGAGGGCAGGCGAGTGTGGCTGAGAGGGGCTGCCGGCTTTGGCAGAGCACTGGGACCTGCAGGCGCTCTGGCACTGTTGACAGGGGCGGATGAGGGCAGGTGAGCCAAATAGGAGTGGGTTGCTTGGGACTGGGAAGGCCCCTACATACAAACAGAGATACTCACACATGCATGGAGCTGCTATCACAGACATAAGGCGTGCATGTCCGTGGGAACATGTACAAACCTTGGCCACACTGCGTGAGGTTGCAGTTGTACGCCAGCTGCTTGAAGGGAAGTATTGCTCCATGCATTCTACAGCCTGCTGCTGGTGCAACATAATATTCTTGGCTGCAGCATCGTTCCCTTGGGGCATGCACTTACCATCCTTATCTGCAGCCACAATTACATGACTCACTCAAAGCAGGGCATGCTTCATAAAGACCAGTGCGTGGGGCGCAAAGGTAACTCACAGGTCTGGTAGTAAAGGTATAGCCTAGCCAACACCAAAGAGATGTGCTGGGGTGCTTCAGCAGGGAGGTGCACATCCCCCGTGCTGCCAGGTTGCTCGACCCTGCGCTCAGGGCAACTGTTGCAGGCTACCAAATGATCAAGCCTACATGATGATGGAACTCACGCCCTGATCATGGTCCTCAGCCTCTCCAGGGGCCAATCTCTCTTGAGCCCAAGGCCCACATCCGTCTTGACCAGGATGATGAGAGCACCCATCAGGGCCCGGGAATCGGTGTTCAACTCATTCTGCAAGGCAAAGCAAACAATTGACATGACGCACACGACCAACAGACAGGTGGACACGCAAGCACTAACCCAGCGGAACCAAGGTCGCCAACGAGCATGAATGCAGGCTCGCACGCGGTCCTCCAGTCGCGTCATGCTTCGATTGGCTGTACGGGAAAGTACAAACATACGCACGGATATGACAAGACGATAGGCACAGTGAATTCGCCGCGTTGGGATACGGCCATGAGGGACAACTGAACTCTCACGACATCTGCACAGATGCTGCATACCAACATCTGCACAGATGTTGACTTTGACGACATCTGCACAGATGCTACATACCAACATCTGCACAGATGTTGACTTTGACGACATCTGCACAGATGCTGCCTACTGACATCTGCACAGATGTTGACTTTTACAACATCTGCACAGATGTTGCCTACCGACATCTGCACAGATGTTGACTCTCACAACATCTGCACAGATGCTGCATTACTAAGCTGCACAGATGCTGACCACATCGCGACTTCATACATAACTCTATTCCACACCAGGGCCCACAGCACGGCATAGCACATCCCATGTAACACTTGTCACGGCCGCGCACAGATAATCAGCATGCCAAGCAGCAAGAACACCGGAGCCAGTGCTACATCGCCGCGTATGCCTAACCCATCAGTAACCCAACCTGACGCACCCACGGCAATGCCACATTCCATACTGCAACCAGCTCCTGCATACACGGAGGAACCCAACTCGCGAGCTGCTCGCGAGTTTTACGAGGCGAACAAGCACAGACTATGGAGGCCAGGGAAACCAGTGTGCACCTTGATGCACATTCGTCAGAAAGGCGAATGGGAGAACGCTATGATGGGCGTGACTGTGGATCAATCGTGGTCCGATGCGACAGTTGCAGCGACCACACAGCAATCAGCTGCGCCTTAGGACTCAGTGACTTCCTTGTTCGTTGTTTCTGGACATGTTTCTGGACATGTCGCGCCAATGTGGCAACACTGTAATCCTGAGACGCAAGTGGCGTGACGTCGGCCTCTAACAGCAATTAGAGCGTGCTGCACCTGGCGTTGATGCTGGATCAGATGGTTACATGGCATTCATCAAAACCGTGCCCATCACAGGACAACACCCGCCCAAATTGCATAGGCTGCGCATGACTAACAGTCCAGACTTAATCTATACTGTAAGGGAGTTCTCCTCCCCAGCCTGCTCAGTGGTGCCACCGACAGACGCAGCCTCCTCAGCCTGCAACGCCTTCAGCTCCGCCTCATACTCTGCATCCTGTCTAGCTTTCCTGGCAGCAAGCTCGGCGAGTCTGGCTGCCCGTGGGTCAGATGCCACAGCTGCTGGTGCTGGTGCAGCTGCTGCTGCTGCAGCTGCTGCTGCTGCCTCTGCTGCCCTTGCCTCCTCAGCTGCTGCTTCTTCGGCTTCCTTGCGCTGAAGCTCAGCAACGTCATGCACATTTTGGGCGTCATCCACGGCACTGGTGAAGGACCTCGTCATCAACACAATGGCAGCCTACATGGGATTGCCAGCAGACAACGCATGACTGAATCATTAGACGGGTCGCAAAACAGCCCAAGTCTCCAAGACTGTAACTCACTAGGTGTATGACACAATGTCTAATTGGTGCCGACACAAAGCGGGTGCAATGAAGCTTACCTGTGCGGTCATGCCCTGCTCAGATGGGTGCACCATCGAGAGCGGCGCCTCTCCCTCAAGTTCCTCCTGCGGGACATGAAGGTCCTGATTAAGATAGTGGACAACGCATGGTCAGGACGGCATCTATCGTGAGGTCACAATCACTATGAGACAGACTGACCTGGTTGGACAGCATCTTAGCCTCGATGACATCACGCAATTGAGCCGGCTGCAGGAGGCAGTAACAAGCAAGTAATGGGCACCATGTGCAATGTTAAGGCATGCATATTTTATCCAGGAAGGCAAGCAACACGATGTGCAACACACATGTGGTGCAAGATAAACACCACGACACACCTTCAGGGTGACGCCCATGTCAGCCACCATGTGGTGGAAACTAGCGTCGATGTGCTTGGCCATGGTGTCGGTCACAAACGTCGACTTCACAGTGAAGAACTGTGGGTCAGGCCGGATACCTACATGCACACCAGGTATTACAAACGTAACCACAAACACCAAGAACAACAACACCAGGTGCACAATGCATACAGGGGGAAGCATCGTCATACCTACCCTTCTCATACTTCTCTGCAATGTCGATGAGCTTCTCCCAGGTGCTTGGGCGCCTCTTGTCGTCGAAAAATTTGCCCCACACCCTTCGCCACTCAGAGAAGCCCGCTTCTTTGCCCTGCTTCACTGCATCTGAAGCTCCTGCATTAGGGCCGCGACCCTTCTTGTTCAATTGATTCTGGCCGGACCTGGGAACAAAATGAAAACAGCATGCACACCCACACATTCATATTTTAATGCATCGCTGATTTGAAGGGCTACAAACTCACTTGTGGACTCTGGCGACAAGTGAGGCGTAAGGGTACTCTGTGGGCACATGCCCAAGGTTCTCCAACAGCCCCATGAGGACAGCGCCCACAATGGCGTTGGTGGCATCCTGCCATCTCTCATACCGGCACCCCTTAGCCTGTACAACAAGACAACATGCGCATATGTATGGTAACAAGAGAGGAGACATAACTGCAGGCAGGCATAGCATACTGACCGCATCCTCCACGCGCCCAGCCAGCTGCAACACATAATACTGGACCAGCACCGACACAAGGTGGGCTCTGTAGTCATGGGGCATTATAGAAACTTCTGGTGCAAACCACTCATCGACGCCTTCCCTGTCTGTAGGTAGTTCGGATGCCTACACATCAAACACACACATGATGCAGCTGGTTCAGGCTGCATTACATTGTCAATTGAATACATTGCAGTGAGCTCACTGCACTGCTGGCGGCTCCAGGTGAACCGGGAGTAGCTGCTGCAGTCAAACGCCTGGATTCCTGCAACATCAATAGCATGGCAGGTAAAACAACGCTGGCGACACACACCCTCATGCAACGCACCGGAAGGGCCCGCGTCTTGAAGGATGGAGTAGAGACTGAGGCTCCTTCAGACGAGGTCCTCGCGCGCTTGCCTGATTTCTTGCCTGACTCGGTTGGCTTAGGGGGCATGATGAGATACCTGGTACGCAAACAACGCAGGTATTGAAATAGCTATGTAGCAGTGCAAGCATCGAGGCCGCCCTCGACTTTGTATAACCATATCAACGACCGCCCTGGAAATGTCGCTTGTACCCACATCGGAGTAGCGACGACCATCATGACGACAGGCGTCAAGAAGAGAATAAAGGAAAGGACCACCAACAAATACCGCAACATCGTTGCAAGAAGCCAGCAGGATCAAATGTGGCGATGCATTGTTTCGAGCTGTAACAGGTGTAGGAATGGATGCAGCTACGAAGCGGCAACAAAGCACGCGAGGACATACCACAGCACCCTTATACCGGCGAATAGTAGTCAGGACTCACAGGAGCCGTCGCAGTCGCTCATTGAGGCTGCAGGACCCTCAACAGCCGCCAATGAGGCGATGGATGTAAATCGCTGGGTACCCAGCACTGGGTTGCAAGCGTCGCCGGGTGATGCTGCGGAGGTCGCCGAGGTACCGGCAACTGAGGTAGAGAGTCCAGTCTGACTCGATGCCATGTCGCCCACACACACGCCGATGATGATTGTCGCATGTCTTGACAGGAGGCACCAAACCAAGAAGTGGTAGCCGAGGAGGTCCCAGCGGCAAACACCCAACCAGTAGGCTTGGCTCAGATTGCACCCCTTGTTTGCCCTTAATCCACTGCTGGCCTACAAGTTATGTATGAGGGCTGTTTGATATGCAGGAGGGACCAGAGGCTGAGCTGCCTGTTTTAGACGAGAACGAGGCGTGGGAAGCCTGGTCCATGGGCACATACACCACTGATGTGGAGGTGAGGTAGCATACACAGGCGATTGGACACAACACTACCACTAACTGGTGGTGTATTGCTGCTTGTACACAGGCGGAGGAGGGCGTTGAAGAGCACAATGATCACCACACGCAGCAACAACAACCCATGGAGGAGGATGAGGCAAGCAACCCTGAGATGATACATGCAACAGACCCATAGGTCAAGCATAGCTACACACACATGAATACCAGAAATGGCGGCGCTTGTTGCCGTGTGTTGCAGGGAGGAGTGGCCCCCCAGTCCGACATAGCGAGGGACGCTGCTGAATTTGAGGAAACCGTGCGCAAACATGCTGAGGCACAGGCCAAGGCTGATGCAAAGGATGCTGGGGATGGACCCCAGCGCCGACACAGCAAGACTGACACAATTCGCTCCAAGTGGAATGACCCGTGCGCTCCTGACCGCAGCTTCACTGCCAAGTGGTTGATGCTGACCCTTGTGATGCTCATGAAGAGGCGCAAGTGGTTGAGGGCGGACATGGAGGTCATCATCAACCTGTGTTGTGTGCTGCTGGGCCCGGTCCACAACTTCCCAGTCTCGTGGTACCTATTCCAGGAGGTCATGAACCACGAGGACAACCTGGAGGCAGAGAAGACCCTGCATGTCTGCAATGGGCTGCATTGCCGTGGGTACACATATCCACACCTACGGAGGTAATAGTAACCCTAACCCTAACCCTAACCCTATCCCTAACCCTCACCCTAACCCTAACCTAGCCCTAGCCCTAACCCTAACCCAACCCCATCCACACGTCATGTCAAGCCCTAGCCCTAGCCCTATCCCTAACCCTATCCCTAGCCCTATCCCTACCCCTAGCTCAGCCCTAGCCCTAGCCCTAGCCCTAGCCCTAACCCTAACCCTAACCCTAACCCTAACCCTAACCCTAACCCTAACCCTAACCCTAACCCTAACCCTAACCCTAACCCTAACCCTACTCCTACTCATACCTATACCACTGAACCCTACCCCTGACCCAACACTCCCATACACTGCCGTGCACCATGCATTTGTGCACAGAGATCAATATGAGCAACACAAGGATCAGCGGTGTCCACAGTGTGAGGAGCGTCGTTTCTCGGCCAAGAAAGTGAAGGGTAAGGGTGAACCTCGTACATATTCCCGTACATGTCAATGGCAGACATGGTGTAATAGTTGTGGCATGACTTGGCTCCCATGGTGTGTGCCTTCAGGTTCATGTGGCCGGCTGACCCGGTGGCATGTCGTGCCTCGGTGGTCCATGTACTATTTCGGGCTTCAGTCTACCATCCAGGCCTTGTTCGACCGCCCATCATTTCTGGAGTTCTTCAACATGGGCCTCAACAGGGACACTTCCCAAGGCAGTTACCGCGCTAGTAAGTACAGTTATGTCCGCACAGGACAAGCATTGCAAGGATACGACATAGAACAATCCATGCAATGTCATGAGATGGGAGTCATGTTGGGGATGGTGCTGGCATGTTGCGTGGCGATACAGGTGCGGCAGCGGAGAAGACCCGGAGCAAGTTGAAGGAAAAGGTACCAGGCAGCAACATCTTTGATGACCTCAATTCTTTCTTGTTTGACCTAGGCATGGACTTTCTGACGGTCAACGGCCAGTCTGTGGGTGTGCTTGGTCTCCGCGCCCGTGACGTGCCACGCCATGTGCAAGGCCGTGATGCCTGCATTGCCATGCTGGCCATCTTCTTGAAGAGTGAGCCAGCCAAGTACGTTCATGGCTTCATGGACCAACCGCTGAGAGACATTAAAGGTATGACACATGTTAGCCTGTGGTGCAGTACCAACAATCCCTTGTACATAAGGGGAGTAACCCCCAGCATCATGTGTTCTGTGCTGCAGCCGCCATCTACAACAAGATCACCATCATGGTCAACAAGATTGAACATTTCTTTGTGCCCATCTTCACCACCTTCATGGCTGACTTGCCGGCAAGGTGGGTGAGACATCAGGAAGGGCCAGCACACTAGACACAGCAGGTGCATGACTGTTGAGGCTAGCTTGTTGTATGGTTGCAGGATGAAGCTGACCAGATGCCTTGGGCACTCTGGTGGCTGTCCTTGCATGGCGTGCAAGTGGTACACTCCAGGCCAGCACCCCAGGCACAAAGGGTACAACGCGCAGCAGGTGAGCAGCCATGTAATGCACGGACACTCAATGTTGCTGTTATGAACACGGCATCATGACATATACGCAGGAGATTGAGTGGACAGACCCGGTGACTCTTATCACATCAATCTACACCGGCCACCCCCACCAGGACCACATGCAGTTGACGGATGAGCAGTATGATGCCCGTGGGTTGCTTGCTCAGCAAGAGGTGGAAGCAGCCCTTGCCGCTGCACATGCCGCTAACAAGCCACTGAAGGACAGCAGCATTGTGTACAGCGCAGCATGCCGTGGTGCCCGAGGGGTGTGTGTGGTCACGCAGCACTTGAGCGACTTCGCTTCCTCCCTGGACGCCTTTGTAATGCCCACCTACCATACCTTTTGCCTGGGCGTGCTGAGAGACTTCATTGAGTACCTGCTGTCCACAGCCAGCAGCTTGTCAGCCCCGGCCAAGGCAACCATCCGTGAGCGCCAGGCGGCCTTGCACGTCCCTACCGACTATGGACGCAAGCCAACGTGCTGCATTGACGACAGGTTAGAGCTGGGATGGCAAGCTCAGCACGTAGGGGTCCCCTCTGAGTGCGTTACATATGCTGATTGCAGGGGGCATTGGATCATCGAGGACCACCTGCACTTCATCTTCACCGCCTGTACCATGCTGTTTGCTGGACTGTTGGACTACAAGCAGAGCCGTTTGCTTGGGTACCTTCGCACTGCAGCCCTCCACTACTTGCGCCCAGGCAAGGCTAATGCAAGCTTCATAGGATAGAAATCAACGCATTGCCCCATACCATGCCTGCGTTTCCATTCATGATGCACGCACGGCTTTTGATAGTTGATCACAATGTGATGGCTACGCATTGTACAGTAGCACGTAGTGCATGGAGAATGAGACACGATGCCATGTGCAGGGGATGATAAGCAGGGCACTAAGCAGGCCATGGAAGCTGCCCACATGGCTATTCGCAAGTACGCCTACTTCATGGAAGAGTGGAGCGTCGACATGAAGGTACGTTGATACGGGCTGTTGCCACGCATCACAGCTACAGTATGCAACATGAGATAAAGAGCCATGGTGCTGATGGTGTGCCTGCAGATTACGGAGGATATGTACAAGCCGAACCTCCACATCCTGGAATGCCAGTGAGATCTGCAGTCTGCCCATTGAGACACAACCCACCACCTTCCAGTCCTTTTCCCTTGGCCTCTGATTCGACCCCTCACCTGTCATATGCCGTCACCATACCATACACATTGAGTTGGGTGATGGCATACCAAGACAAACACTTGGGTGTGTTGTGTGAGTGTGTGCAGGAGCGGGAGGCAGGAGCAGCGGCGTGGCCTGATGCACTTGGACTTGGAGATGTGGGTGGAGCGGCTGATGCAGTACTTCAAGTCGTGGGTGGGCAGCCACGCCGTCCCCATGAACCTTGAGCTCAGCGTGGCCATGAAGGAGGAGCTTGTGCGTAAGGGCCGAGCAGAGCATGCCAAGGGTGCCTATGTGGACGGCGTGGGTGCGCCGGGTCTGGAGTCGGTTCGTGTGGATGATGAGCCTGCGGATGATGTGGTGATGGGCCCCACTCAGCGATGTGTGCTGAAAGGCTGCCGCATGCCCCAGCCCTCATCTCTGGCAGGGCCGCACAGCAAGACCCTGAAGCTAGCAGTGCTGGCGTATGTGAGGTTGCAGCGGAGCATGAACGAGGACTTCCCCTGGACAGAGCAGCACGTCCACATGATCTTCCCCAGCAGCTCAGGCGTTGCTCCAGACTACGATGACCATGTGCTGCTCTTCCGTCGGGCAGAGTGCAATGAGGAGGTGATTCACAGCAGCGAGTACAAGCGTGTCACAGTACGCAACAGCACTTGGATCCAGGCAGACTACGACTTGGGGGGTGGAAAGACTGAGCACAACGCCGCCCATGTGCTGTTCTGGGTTCGGCTGCAGCACCCAGCACCTCCAGAGCCCTCGCAGTCTAGCAGTGGCAGCAGCGAGCCTATGTACCTGCGGCTGGCTGCAGCTCGGCTGTTCAACATGTCAAAGTCAGCTGTGGAGCCAGAGGCCAGCATTGCTTGCTACCACAGCTATGGCCTTCCAGCCACGGACAGCAATGGCGAGGCGGTGGTGATGCCCAAGGGCCAGAAGTCGTGCTTGGTACGAGGTGTGGGTCCCAACAATCTGTACATGGTGGATGGCGAGACCATCCGCTACAAGCTGGTTTGCTGCTTCCCGCATGGTGAGGAGCATGGTCACATGATGTTCCAGCAGTATGTCAGCACCACCGTGCGTGATGCATGAAAGGGCTTTTGCACTGACAACAATATGCATGACTATGACCGTTG
This sequence comes from Haematococcus lacustris, assembly GCA_030144725.1. NCBI lineage: Eukaryota > Viridiplantae > Chlorophyta > Chlorophyceae > Chlamydomonadales > Haematococcaceae > Haematococcus > Haematococcus lacustris. The sequence continues at coordinate 9,557,996 of JASKMD010000012.1, forward strand.
TTGCATGTCAGTCAATGACTTTGAGACACTTGCGCATGTTACAATGGACAAACTATCAGTACATTGCGCACATGGCAAACATGCCATAATGCCATAACAGCATTGTAGTTGATGTGTAGGCATCGGAAGCATTGTCCACGTGCCAAGTGCTCCCCTTACATAGTACCTGCACAATCAGACACACGACATCTGCACAGCCAAGCATTCAATGTAATAGTCGACATCTGTGCAGATGTTGTTGTCAGCAGCTGCACAGATGTAGGTGTCAACATCTGCACAGCCAAGGCTCAAATGTAATAGTCGACATCTGTGCAGATGTCGTTGTCAGCGGCTGCACAGATGTCGGTGTCAACATCTGCACAGCCAAGGCTCAAATGTGATAGTCGACATCTGTGCAGATGTCGTTGTCAGCATCTGCACAGATGTTGGTGTCAACATCTGCACAGCCAAGCATTCAATGTAATAGTCGACATCTGTGCAGATGTCGTTGTCAGCGGCTGCACAGATGTTGGTGTCAACATCTGCACAGCCAAGGCTCAAATGTAATAGTCGACATCTGTGCAGATGTCGTTGTCTGCATCTGCACAGATGTTGGTGTCAACATCTGCACAGCCAAGCATTCAATGTAATAGTCGACATCTGTGCAGATGTCGTTGTCAGCAGCTGCACAGATGTCGGTGTCAACATCTGCACAGCCAAGCATTCAATGTAATAGTCGACATCTGTGCAGATGTCGTTGTCAGCAGCTGCACAGATGTCGGTGTCAACATCTGCACAGCCAAGCATTCAATGTAATAGTCGACATCTGTGCAGATGTCGTTGTCAGCAACTGCACAGATGTCGGTGTAAACATCTGCACAGCCAAGGTTCAAATGTAATAGTCGACATCTGTGCAGATGTCGTTGTCAACATCTGCACAGCCATGGCTCCAATGTAATAGTCGACATCTGCACAGATGTCGTTGTCAGAAGCTGCACAGATGTCGGTGTCAACATCTGCACAGCCAAGGCTCGAATGTAACAGTCGACATCTGCACAGATGTCGTTGTCAACATCTGCACAGCCAAGGCTCCAATGTAATAGTCGACATCTGTGCAGATGTCGTCGTCAACATCTGCACAGCCAAGCATTGAATGTAATAGTCGACATCTGTGCAGATGTCGTCGTCAGCAGCTGCACAGATGCTGGTTGCGGAATACGACATCTGTGCAGATGTCGACTTTCCGCAGCTGCACAGATGTCGACATTGCCTGCAGCTGTGCAGATGTCGACTAGCAGCAGCTGTGCAGATAAAAGACAACCGACATCTGTGCAGATTGCTTGGTTAGGAAAATCGCGGCCAAATTACGTCGCAACGGATGCACGGAGTTACATAAGACTTATACCGTTCGAACGGCCTTCTACTCCTCTTTCCATTGAGCTATGGTCGGTCCAATCGCGACCGGTCCTTGTTTATCATGAGTGGGGGGGGGGTGCTCTCAGGGTGTGCTTGCGCCCTGCGTGGTTGAATGTCATGGTGTTTTGCTTCCAGTCAATGTGGGGGTTGAGCTCGGCAAGCCAAGGCTTGCCAAGGATGATGTCAAAGCCATGCAATGTGGTGCAATGCAAAGTCTGTACCCCTTTGTAAGAGGCCATTCTGAAACGTGCATTAGGAATCATGGCTGTGCTCTGCTGTTGGTGACCATCAGCTAGCCTGATCATGTCTGGGTCGTGTTTGCTGGCTGCCTGGATGTCGAACCTGTTGCAGAAATCCTCATCGATGAACGAAGCTGACGCTCCTCCATCAATGAGAATGCGCACGGGGTGTTTGTGAAATGTGCCAGCGAAAATGAGTAAGTCTGCTCGCTGGTCTGCGGAGTTGCTGAGCTTGGTTGTGCTGAAGCGTGGTAGTGCAGGTGCAGTAGGTGCTGGAAGTATGTCTGTCTCCGTGTCGCTGGGTAGGAAAGAGTCCTCCGCAATGGGTTCGGTTGGTTTTGTGCTGAGGATTGGGATGGGTGCGATGGATGCCTTGGGTGACACGGGGAGGTTTGGAGTTGTTTCAAGTGACCGTGGTACCGCGCTTACTTCTCGCCGGACGGCATCGGCTCCATGTAGTTTTTTGCGAGTGGCTTCTTGTTAGGATGGGTGCAGTCACGGTACACATGACCTTTCTCGCGGCAGAACGTGCACTGGTTGTTCATGTTGTAATGTGCTTTTTCCTCGGGGGTCAATGGTTTGTGCGATGCACGCGTGAAAGGGGCCGGAGTGGATGCAGAAGCTGGGTTGTGCCTTGGGCGAGATGATGTGAAGCCGTATTGCATTGCTCCTAGCTGCATGGGTACGGCGGTAGAAATGCCAGCATCCCGGTAAGCGGAATCATGAGCCACAGCAATCTCCACAGCCTGTGAGAAGCTGGTGGGATTCTGGATGTCGACAAGTGCACGTAGTGGTGGGTGAAGGCCCTGTCGGAACCTGTCCAGTTTCTCTCCTTCGTGCATGTCAGGGATCTGCATGTAAAGTGAGCGTAGGTGAGTGGCGAATGACACTGCTGTTTGGTGAGGCTTTTGACGTGAGACGTGTAGCTGATCTCTGGCTTTGGATTCATCAGATTTGGTTTTGAATGCTGCTTTGAGGGCTGCTGCGAAATCTGCCCATGAAGTAAAGCTGGTCTCTGTCTTGATGGCCCGATACCACGCGCTAGCCATGCCTGATAGCCTTACACTTGTTGAGACAATCTTTTGTTGTTCGCTTGCACCAGGGTAAAGTGAAAAAACCTCATCAACTTGAAAGAGGAATGCATTGACGTCTCCCTTGCCCTCATACACCGCCACGTCATTAAGCTTGATCAAGCCTACAAACTGATGCTGATCTGACGGCGGTGTGCACTGCACCTCTACCCTAGGGGCAGGGGCAGGTGGTGGTGCGGTGTGAGGTGGTTGGGCAGCGGCAGATTGTGCTTGGATGAAAAGTGTAAGATTCTCCGTGAGGGCACGGAGGTGGGTTTCTATGTTGTGGGACAGGGTGTTCACGGCATTCAGAACGGTGTGTGTGTCTGGCAAATCACCCTCCATTATGTGTGCCTGGCTGCCTTGGCTGCCTGGCGGCGCTGAGCTGCTATGTGATTGCTATTCACAGCCGGGGCTGGTGGTGGGGTGGTGATAGGGGGAGGCAGTGGGTAAGTTGTGGGTGCTTTCCCTAATGCAATGGTAGTGATAATGTGCTGCTGTGCTGCTAATTGCTGTCGAAGCTCGCGGTTGACAGCGTGTTGGTAATCTGCGGCTGCTCGAAACTGGGCGCACTTCGGGCACGGATTCGAAGTCTGGCTCGGGCGGTGGTGGGGTAGCGGTGGTTCCGCTGGGGCCGTTGGCGGTACTGTCGGCGGTACAACTCGAACTTGTGAGAAGTCTGGAACGGGGATTGGAGTCCTCCTCTTGGGGGCAGCGTTCACTGCAAAAAGCAGGTCACCAAGAATTGGGTAAGTCACTGCTTGCGCAGGTCAGCACTGCTAACGCAGGTAATCACCGCTTGCGCGGGTAGCACTGCTGTCGCAGGTGGTCACTGCTACGCACGCAGGTTCAAACACTGCACTTCAGCAAAAGTAATGCAGGTGGCGCTGCGCTTAGAGCAAGTGGGTATACTCACTGTGCGCTGCGATTGGTGGGTTCACGGTTGGCGGCGCCGGAGGGACGTCGTTGGGTAGCACGTCGTCCAGTAGTGAAAGGATGTTGAAATCCTCCTGCTTGTCAGTCACTGCACAGGCCGATGATCAGAATACAGGGAAACCAGATGTTATAGTACAGCTGTATCTTCAGGATGGCGGCGGACGATAGTAACAATTTGCAGCCGGACAAGGCGATCCTGCTATGTGGCTGTTGCTACTTGTTGTTGCTATCTGCTGCTGCTACTGCTGTAGCTGCTGCTTACGTACTCTTTAGCGCGCGACGTTTCGAATCTCGGATTAGCGTTGTTGCGTTTAGTGGCTTGTCCTTGTTCTGTGAGGTTCCAAGTACTTACAATAAGCAGTGCAAGGCATTAAATCAACCAAGAACAAACTACCAACTGTCATGACAAACTAAACATGACAAAAGTCGATCTCGCATGCAGGGCTGGGAAGACCTGTAGGCGCATTCAAATCACATGCATACTAGGTTTAAAGCAGAACTGTAACAGACCCCCACCTGGCATGCTCCGCTCTCCCCCCCATAACTTTGCATCCACTTGGCGGATGGCTGTGAAACAAATGGCACCGTGTAGCTTGTAGTCTAGCCTAGCAGCCTGCCAAGTTACAGCTCACTCTTCTCACTTTTCGGGTCCTTACCTTGAGCCAATAGGTCCAAACTTTGAAGAGGGCTAGGATACCCTAGACTTGGCCGTTTGGCCTGATTTTTGCATCAATTGACGGCATTTTGCAAGGCGCATCCAACAGTGTGCTCCGCGTGGCCCAAAACTCAAAAACGCGCTTTCTACGCCCCGCCAAAGTTTGGCGTGTGCACTGAGCCAGGCTGAGGGGGGCACAAGGCGGGCAGGGCGGGTGGGGAGGTGAGCCACACCTGGTGCGGTGCCATGGGGGAGGTGAGAGGGAGCTACGCACCCAGTTTCATGGGGGTGGTAAGGATGGTGTGGCTGTGCTTCTGAGGCTTTTGTGGGGCTGCCAGGTCTATGCCCAGTCGGGCTGTACTCAGTGTGGCGGTGAGTGGTCTGTGGTCACTGAGATATGCGGTTGTGTCGACGTGCGTGCGGTGCTCAGGGCCGTGTCTTGCGTCGCGCGTCAGTATGGCGTCGATGCGGCTGTTGCAGTGCGGTTGTTGGTAGGTCCAGGCCCGGTCGCCGGAGTCAGCTTCGGACAGGCGCATCTCTGTGGCGAACTCCCTCATCATGGTGTCTTGTGTGTATTCGGTGTGTTCGGAGCGATCCTCTGTTTTCATCGTGGCGTTGACATCTCCCGCCAGGATGAGTGAGCCGGGCAGGTGCCCAGTGGTTGTTCGTATATACTCTTGCATCTTCTTCCGTAGTGGGGGCGCGTCGTCGTTGTTCCCGGAGGGCCAGTACGTGGCGACGAGTGTGAGCTCTTCGCTTTGTCGTTGGCGGAGGCTCAGGATGACGCAGCGGGTGTTTACATCCGCGTCTGTGCACGGCGGCAGCATGGTGGTTTGCATCTGGATAGCTAGGTCGTGTCTGATACCAATGAGAACTTCGCTGTGGCCTTGGTGGCGGTGGACAGTGTAGTTGGGCATAACCCTCTTCAGCCAGCCAGAGCTAGGGTTGTTGCTCCTGGGTTGGGTCATGGTTTCAGTCAGGATCAGGATGTCCGGGCTTTGGCTGTGCACAAGGTTCAGAACTTCGTTTCTACATCTGTGTAGGCCTCTGACGTTGAAGGTTGTGAGGGTGATGTGTTGCCGGTTGGGGGTGGGTGGCGGTGGGGGGCTGTGATGTTGGTTCGTACCAAGGTCGATGTCGGGCGTGGATTTAGGTGCCTCGTCTATGGTGGAGACTGGCCCAGTGTTGTGGGTATTAGCGGTGGGTTTGCAGAGATATTTGAACATGAGGGTTTGAGTGTGTGTGTCGTTACCGTGTCTCTTGGTGACTCGAACGCGCTTTTTGGAAGCGTCGGTGGCGTTGTCGAGGGGCGTAGTAGGTCGATGAATACGTGTCGTTGTTTGCGGACGGAGAGTGACCGTGGGTGTGTCCCGGCCCTGTCGCAGCCGGGTAGGCTCGTCGTGTGGGGGGATGCCCTCTGCTGTCGCCCTGCGCGTGCTATCGGTTGTGCAGCTGGTCTCGGCGTAGGTGGTGGTCACGTGCAAGGGGCCAGGGGTCTCTCTTGCCTCTGTGTGGTCTGTGGTAAGATCTATCGGGTCCAGGTGATCTCGGAAGTGTGCTGCAAGCGCTGAAGGGGTGGTGGCCTCCAGTGGGTCCGCTATCCAGATCTCCCTCCTAATGAATCGTGTGTGCCTCACGTCGCCTGTGCAGATAGTGAGGATGTTCCCTTGAAGGCTGCTCCAGTCGTTAGGTGTAGAGAGTGGTTTAGGCACCCGGTTGAATGAGTCCAGTTGGTGCCAACCATGTGGTGTGTGCTTGATGGCAGTAGCGTGTTGGTGTGATAGTAGGATAACAGCCTCAGTGTGTGTTGCGCCGGTGCTTGTTATAGCGTTAGTGATCGTCTCAGGGGTGATACTCTGGGTGGGTAGGTAGGTTGAGGCTGGATGCAGGTACATGTGCATCTCATGGTGTTTGCGGTGAAGATAGTGATTCAGTGTGTCCGATGAGAACTTGCCTCTCGCATGGTAGATATGGTCGGTTTTGAGGGTTTGGATTGTGTGCCCTGCGGCTCGTGCTTCTTGTGCTAAGTGTTGAAGGTGCTCGGCTAGCTGTTTGCAGTGGCTGATGACTGCGTGGTAGTCAATACATTTTTTTCCCATGGCCATGTTGAAAGCATGTACTAGGCAACATTCGTCGTATTGCCTTTCCATGTAGCTGGGGTCTAGGTTACGGGCCGTTACTGTGGAGTGAGCGGGGTCGACTGCTGTGGCGTTGTGACCGTGTCCTGTTTGTTCTACATGGCTGATGATGTGATGAATGTCCTTTTCAGCGCACATGCGCATCTGTTCCCGTGAGCGGGTGTTGGGCGTGATGACAAAGAGTTGATGCATAGTTTGCATAGTCGCAATAGGGATGTGAGAGAGGGGCGTCGGTGTTGTTTCCATGGAGTCCAGTAGGTTCCATGCGCCGTCGATGCACTTCATGGCCATGCTATGGCCTGGCTTTTTGCACAAAAATGTGTGTGTACCGTATTGGCCGGCGAGGTTTCCCAGGTTGTCAGCAGACCAGTCACTGGGTTGGTTGAGTTGGGCAATGCTCTGAACTGCTAGGCCGTAGTGGATACGTAAGTACATCTCAATGACTTCGTCGGAATAGCCGTCAACACCTCTTGCCATTAACCATGCGCCGCGCTCAAACTGATCAGTAAACTGAAGGAGCCTGTTCTCGTAAAATATGTCTATGTCTTGCATGGTGACCCATTCATGTCCCGCTGCATTATTCAAGGAATAAACCTGGCACGCGGAGCTATGTCTGGCCTGCATGTAGTGCTCGTTGGTTGGGCCGGGGTTCGCTTCGACATCCCCAGCGGCTAGCAGTAGCCAGGCCATGTAAACGAGGGCAATAGTGGAGTAAACTGTGGTGATGACGCCCAACCATTGTGTAGCCGTAGCCAGCAAGCAAGAGGGTAGCATGGTATTGTGCACACCCTGCTTGCTAGTGATGCCTATCTTATAAATAGTGTAGCGATGCAACGTTGTGTTGTAGTGGTGGACGATAAGGGAGGCCCTTGGCCCACTATGGGTAAAGTGTCCATGTGTAGTCCAATTGTCCATGCACACAGAGAGACAAAGTAGAGCGTTGTGCCGTGGGGCGCTGCCATCCAGGTATGGGCAGAGGGGGAGGGCTGTTATAACAATGACACCCTTCCACCTACGCACTCTCTTGATATGTTTGAGCAAGCACGCCTTGGATTGGGAGGGGGTGGTAACCTGGGTGCGTTGGGGAGGGGTACAAAGATGGAGCCCGAGCATGCTAAAGAGAGCTATGGTAATGTGAATGAGATATGCCTTGCCCCCCACCACTGTGTTTATATCTAGAGGCAACACGTCAACATATAGATCATGTATGGGTGGTCCATGGGGTATCAGTCTGCCATGTAGCTGCTCACATGGCTGCTCATCCTTCACTCCATTGGTGTGGGCATGGGGGTACCTGGAGCGGGGCGGCATGCCAGCGTGTGGTGCATACACAGCTGGTCCTGGCAGCATGCTGGGCTGTGCACACAGCTGCTCATCCTCCGACTCTTTGGTGTTGGCATGGGGGTACCTGGTGCATGGCAGCGGGTCAGCACGTGGTGTATACTTGGCTGGTCCTGGCAGCGTGCTGAGCTGATCACAAGGCTGCTCATCCTCTGGGTTGTTGGTGTGGGCATAGGGGTACCTGGTGCAGGGCAGCAGGCCAGCATGTGGTGCAAGCGTGGCTGGTCCTGGCTGCTTGCTGGGCTGTTCACCCGGCTGCGCATCCTCCGGCTCACTGTTGTGGGCGTGTGGGTACCTGGTGTGGGGCAGCAGGCCAGCATGTGGTGCACACATGTCTGGTCCTGGAAGCGTGCTGGGCTGTTCGCACGGCTGCATATCCTCAAGCTCGTTGGTGTGGGCGTGTGGGTACCTGGTGCGGGGCAGCAGGGCAGCATGTGCAGGTCTGTGCTGCATTTCAGGTGCGTTGAGATGTACCTCTGGAGTGTGTTCTGAGTGTAGAGGTAGGGGCCTGCATGGTGTAAGGAGCAGGGACAGTGAGGTGTTGCATGTCCAGCCGGTGTTGGCCCGGACCATGCGTCTCCAAATGGTGATGACTTTCGTTTGTCTCAGCTGGGACCACCAAGGTTGGCAAGCCCCTAGCTGTCTCTGGATAGTTTGTGATGATTTCCATCCTTCACCAAGTTGTTTATTCTCCGAGTTGTCTCCGAGTTGTGTCTCCGAGTTGTGTCTCCGAGTTATGGTCTCCGAGTTGTGGTCTCCGAGTTGTGTCTCCGAGTTGTGTCTCCGAGTTGTGGTCTCCGAGTTGTGGTCTCCGAGTTGTGGTCTCCGAATTGTGGTCTCCGAGTTGTGTCTCCGAGTTGTGGTCTCCGAGTTCTCTTCAAGTAATGACTCCGAATGTTTCTCCGAGTTATCTCCAAAGGGTGTCTCCGATTGTTTCTCCGAGTGCACACCCTTGCTGAGGCTCATTGTGCCCTTCAGCTTACAACAGTCAGGCATGCGAGTCCAGGCAGGCTGACATGTAGAGAGGCAGTGTCGAACATGAAACCTCTCGTATTCAACGCGATAGGTTGGGCTGGAGCTGCTCATTAGCGATGAGTGTGCCTGCGTCCTTCGTGACCCCAGGCCAAGGCAACGATAGTTCAGCTGCAGGGCGATCAGGACCAACGCTATGCACAGGCACATGTATGTTTTACGAGGCTTACTCGGCACTGCGGGTTTGCAGTGGCTGGCCGCGGCGAGCGTCCAGGGTGTCCAAGTGGCGGTCCACATATCTCACGGCGTCAAATAACGAGCTGGTTTCAATGCTGTTCACTGTTCTCGCGATGGATGCGTGCGTGTTCCAGAAAACTTCGTCGGTTTTCGCAAATCGAAAAAGTCGGGATGCTCATGCACGTTGTATTCAAAATATCGGTATGGTTTGAATGTTCCCTTCGTAAACACACACTGTTCACCAAAGCTCACGTTGAAGTCAACATGAAGCCCAGCCTTGAAGCAGCATGGGGGGCGTCGATATTGAGCTACATGACTTGCAACATCGAATTCATGCATGTGCAAGCGCCCGCAAGCGATTGGGATTGACGGAGGCGGTACAACACGACAATGCAGCGCTCAGTGATGGGGCATAATGTCGTTGTTACAAGAGACGGCGATTTTCTACGGCCCAGTCAGGGTAGCGCCTCTAGTCCAATCCTTGAAGAGTTTCGTGAGACGTGCCTGACGACTTGCGACTTCCTGGCCCTCAGCATCGACTCAAAAACCATATACGCGTAAATGTCTTCGGTGTACCTGGGTCCCGTGCCCACTCCCTTACAGCCATGCCCCAGCACCCAGCCTTGGAACACAGAAAGGCAGTGTCATTGTGGCCCATGCCATTATGTGGTGCTGTACTTTTGCCATGATAGTGATGGACTCCATTGAGCCACGAAGCTGCATCTTCCTTCACGGCCTTGAGGACACACTGAGCATCCTCTTGAACCGCGCCGCGGTGAAGAAGTGGCTGCTGCAGCGCCCAGTGGATCCAGAACCAGGCTCCTTTGATGCAAGTAAGGGAGTATGCATGACAGGTGCATATTGAAGGAGAACAGCAATGTATCAATAGCCCATCACCTTGTTATTGCTTTTGTTGCATCACACGTAGGCCCCGCCGCCGCCCACATCTGGCAGCATGTAACGGATGCTGTGTATGATAACCAATACGCTGTGAGGGTCAGCTTGGGGCTGGACTGGGTGAGCATCAACAAGAAGTCAGTGGGGGTGATTGTCATGCAGGTGAGCAACCAACATAGTATGCTTGCAGTTCCAATCAGTCAGCACGGAACATCCATCAATTGCACCTACATACACAACCACCAGAGCAACACTTAGCCTGACCATGCAGGGTAACACCATGCATAACCTTGCACTCATGCATGCCTTGTGACTTGTTGCATGTGAGCTCCAGTTGGTGGACGTCCCAGATCATGTGCGGGGCAAGGATGACACCTGGGCCATCCTGGGCGTCATCATCGACAACAAGACTTCAGCTGACTCGCATGTCACCGGCTACATGAAGCCCATCTTCGAGGCTTTCCAGGGAGCGCTGGGAACAGACGTCTCCAAGCACGTCCACCTGCGCAGTGAAGACCTTGGCGACCGCCCCACTGTGGGGCCCCGGCTGTACCCAATAGTGGTCAGTCTGGTGGCGGACACTCCAGCCAGGCAAGCAGTACTTAACAACCCCAACCCTAACCCTAACCCTAACCCTAACCCTAACCCTAACCCTAACCCTGACCCTAACCCTAACCCTAACCCTAACCCTAACCCCATCCCCACGTCCATGCCTAGCCCTAGCCCTAGCCCTAGCCCTAGCCCTAGCCCTAGCCCTAGCCCTAACCCTAACCCCTAGCCCTAGCCCTAGCCCTAGCCCTAGCCCTAGCCCTAGCCCTAGCCCTAGCCCTAGCCCTAGCCCTAGCCCTAGCCCTAGCCCTAGCCCTAGCCCTAGCCCTAGCCCTAGCCCTAGCCCTAGCCCTAGCCCTAGCCCTAGCCCTAGCCCTAGCCCTAGCCCTAGCCCTAGCCCTAGCCCTAGCCCTAGCCCTAGCCCTAGCCCCAGCCCTAGCCCTAGCCCTAGCCCTAGCCTTAACCCTAACCCTAGCCCTAGCCCTAGCCCTAGCCCCAACCCTAACCCAACCCTAACCCGTAATCATACTTCCATGGCATTGAGCATGAGTACCTTTTGCATGCAGGGCTGCTTGGTCTAATGGCATGGGCCATGGCGCCAATATGAACAGCACGTGGTGTTGGCTGAATACCAAACAGTGTAGCAAGGGTGGTGTCCATCACAGAGGCGCTATGTGGCAGGCCTTACAACGTCATCACCAACATGTGGCACCCTGTGATTGCAGGGCTGCTTGGTCAAGCGGGATGCAAGCGGGCGCCAACATGAACTGCATGTGGTGCTGGCTTAGTACCCCAAAGTATGGCAAGGAAGGAATCCATCCAATGGGCTACGTCGAACCTGTGGACGCACCAACAATCCCCCCAGCAGTCAGACCTCCAACGCCTTTGCCTGCCGGTGAGGCAGCTCCAGCAAAGGTGCATATGATGGATGCGTGCATGCGCCTTACTGCTGAGGAGTTCAAGCTGCGGGGAGACCTGGTGAAGGCTGCTTTAGAGCAGGGGGGTCAGGAGCATGTGGGCCTGAAGCCGGGCCAGCATGGCTGTAACCGCCCTGCTCTCATCCTGGAGTACCTTCGGTACGTGGAGGGCACGTGGGTCCATGTCGTGCCCACAGCCCACAGCCTGCTGTTTGGGCTGGTGAAAAACCACCTGCTGTGGCTGCTTTCTACCAAGGAGAACAGCCCTTTCGACACCCATGAACGCAAGCTCATTGAGGAGCGCTTCAAGCACATCCGCGTGCCAGTTGACTACGGACGCCAGCCCCATCACAGTGCCACATGCAGGTACGATGACAAATCAACAGGGGCAATGGGAGCAACAATGGCACAACTAGGACTAGGACAACATAGATGTGTAAGAGAAGGAGTTGCTGCGCAATGTATGTAATCTATGGCTGGAAGTGTATAAAGGTAGGAGCATAATCACACGAGATGAGGATGTTATGTTTGCATTGCAGTGCCTGGATCATGGACGACTACATGAACTTCCTCAAGCACGAGTGGGAGTACGTGTTCTTGGACATCATGAAGCGAAGCACAACCAACCGCCGACTACACTTTGAGTTGTGGGAGCACCTGGTCCAAGCTGTGCTGCACTATCTGACGCCAGGTATGTAGGTTATAGATGTAGCTGAGGTACTGTTGTTACTAGGACCACCATAATGATCACCATCAAGGAGTGCTCTGATAATACATTCAAATGCTACTTTTGCCAGGTGCTGACACACCTGCAACAGTGGAGGCCAACATCCGAAAGGGCTTCCAGAACCTGCTGGACTACGCTAAACAGCTGGAGAAGCACAAGGTGAACCTGCATGTCCCGGCCCACATGTTCTCTCCCAACCTCCATATGTGTGTATGCCGGTGAGTGAGCAGTAGGGCGTTGATGTCAGTTACTCCACCATCTTCGAGACCAATAGCCCCTCCTAGTTTGTCACCAAGAATTAAACGGCCTATAACACCCCTCCAAAGGCAACTATGATACTCACTTTCCATGTAACCATGATTTCTAATGCAGTACATGGATTGCCGTGATGTGCGCAGGCTGCTGTATCAAGAGCTGCAACGTGGCCGCAGCTTTCGTGATGCTGAGTTTTGGTTGGAGCGCGCCATGCAGTACATGAAGCGTTGGGGAGGCAAGCATGCACCAGGTTCTACCATTGGGCTCTCAACCTGCATGCGTGAGAAGGTGTACCGCCAAGCTCAGCGTTTCCTGCACAAGATCCGGGTGCTGCAGGGTCGGGAGGATGAGGAGGGTGGGCACCAATCGCAGAAGGGAGCAGAGGGTGAGCCGCTGGGGTCACAGCAAGGGGGTGCAGGGGATGGGGCAAGGGGACTGGTGGAGCGCCCCAACAGTGGGGCTGGTCAGGTCCGGGCCCCCACCACAATGGAGGACACACAGCCAGAAGCGGAGAGGAACTGCCGGTTGGTTGGCGCAGGATACCGTGAATGCCCAGTCACGGGTGGTGAGCAGTGGGTGCGCCAGGCGGTCTGCACTATGGTGGGGGAGCTCAATGCTGGGTTGAGGGGCGAGGGCAGCGGCTGGTGTGAGCAGGACGTCCTCGACCTCTTCTCTACTCCCCCTGCCACCAGTGGTGCTCCTGCCCAGCCCCCAAACGTGCCGGGGCGGGTATGGTTCTTCACCCGTGCAGAGTGCATGCAGCAGCTGATGTTCAGTGTGGCGTACAAGCGTGCAGAAAAGCGCAACAACAGCTGGGCCATGGATAAGTACTACTACAGAAACAGCTTGTCCACTGTGAACGAGTATGCGGCCCACATACAGTTCTGGGTGCGACTAGAGCATCCAATCATCCCAGGCCGCTTCCTGCGAGTGGCCATCGCAAGGCTGTTCCCTGTCTACCCTATGGGTGGCCTGCCCAACTTGCTGCATGGCATGGGACCAGAACCAGAGCCAGCAGTGGCAGCAGCAGCAGCCGCAGCACGCACACGCGGACGCAAGAGACCAGCCCCACAGGACACAGCGGCCAAACGGCGGGCAACAGGTCCAAAGCCAGCAGGAGAAGCAGCAGCAGAACGCAGCAGCAGGAGGAGCAGATGCAACGGCAGCAGAAACAGTAGCAGGAGAAGCCGAGGCAGCAGCAGCAGCACCACCAGACGGTGCTGGCCCCTCCGTTCCGCCCCCCCACAATGGTGGGACCATCAACCGACAACGCTGATCAACCCGTGTGGCCAAGGGGCCAGCCGCCGTCCCACAGGAGCACCCAACCCAGGCAAGCCTAACCTACCAACGGCGAGACAAGTTCAGGACAAAGGAGGTAGGTGCTGGTCCTGCAGAGTGGTTTGCAGTGAACGGGGAGCAGCTGCACACTCTGTTCGTGTCATTCTTCCCCACAGGAGAGGGCCATGGGGACATGTACTTTGTTCCATACAAGGGGCTGGCGGTCAGGCACCTCCACGCGGTGGCCCTGGTAACAATCCGCGTTGACTTCGGTCGCACGGATTGGCTAAGCTACCTCACCACCGCACCCAGCGGTATATAAATTGGGATGCAACGGGACAGCCTTCCCAGGCTTGAACGGGCACCGCTTTGTCCAGCGGAATACAAATGAGGTCCGGGTGCCGCACACGACCGTTGCGGGTCATCAAGCTGTTGTGGAGTTGCTGGCGTCGTCAAGGAGGGAGCAGAGCCACCTCAACGCGGGACGTTGGCTGACAGCTGAAGTTTAGACTTTTGGAGCCTGGAATTCAGCTTTGAGTGCGACATCCGACGGACAAGGCGGGAACTGCTCTCGTCAACGAGGAGAAGAGATAGGTCCAGCTGCCAAGTGCACTGGTCTTTGCTCCTCTCATGCCTCTTTGTTTGCCTTGGCTGCTAGCTGTGGTCTGTGGCTACAGCTAGGGCAGCTTGGTGGGGACATGTCCAGCCTGTGTCCAACTTTTGGAGGTGGGAGCAGGCCGCGCCACAGGCGGAAGCTCCTCCCTTAATGCACGCCGGTTTTTACCGGAGTAGTCTTCTTCTTCTTCTTCTCTTTCTTCTTCTTCTGTTCCATAAAACAGCCTCAGCAAGCAGCATTAGACACTGAACCTGTCGTTCAGGTCACAACATACTGATAAGGAAGTGCTGATTGTAACCAGGTTGCGTTCGCCCCTGCATTCGGACATCCATACATCTAAACCCTGCACTCGTCCCTGCGCTCGTCCCTGCACTCGTCCCTGCGCCAATCGTCCCTGCACTCGTCCCTGCACTCGTCCCTGCACTCGTCCCTGCACTCGTCCCTGCACTCGTCCCTGCGCTCGTCCCTGCACTCGTCCCTGCGCCCGTCGTCCCTGCACTCGTCCCTGCACTCATCCCTGCACTCGTCCCTGCACTCATCCCTGCACTCGTCCCTGCACTCATCCCTGCACTCGTCCCTGCACTCGTCCCTGCACTCGTCCCTGCACTCGTCCCTGCACTCATCCCTGCACTCGTCCCTGCACTCATCCCTGCACTCGTCCCTGCACTCATCCCTCCACTGGTCCCTGCGCCCGTCATCCCTGCACTCGTCCCTGCACTCGTCCCTACACTCGGCCCTGCACTCGTCCCTGCACTCGTCCCTGCACTCGTCGTCCCTGCACTCGTGCCTGCACTCGTCCCAACACTCGTCCCTGCACTCGTCCCTGCACTCGTCCTTGCACTCGTCCTTGCACTCGTCCCTGCGCTCAGCCCTGCGTCCGTCCCTGCACTCGTCCATGCACTCGTCCCTGCGCCCGTCATCCCTGCACTCGTCCCTGCATCGTCCCTGCACTCGTCCCTGCACCCGTCCCTGCACTCGTCCCTGTGCCCGTCGTCCCTGCACTCGTCCCTGCACTCGCCCCTGCATCGTCCCTGCACTCGTCCCTGCACCCGTCCCTGCACCCGTCCCTGCACTCGTCCCTGCGCCCGTCATCCCTGCACTCGTCCCTGCGTCCCCAAT